>CM044111.1:1337382-1393453 GCA_024174645.1 Lemna minuta | reverse complement strand
CCTGGATGACCCAAGTTGAGAAGTGGGTTGCCTCGAGGAGAGGCGGGTCGTCGGTGAGGTAGGAGAGGCGACCGTGGATCTCAAGGAACCGCTGGAAGGCGGCAGACCACGTGACATAGTTGGTGCCATCGAAAAAGGTCATCGGGCTTTGTAAATTGTTGATGAAGGCGGTCGACGCGGGGTAGGATGCGACCACGGATGTAGCAGTAGTAGGCGGTTGAGGGCCCGGCACAGAGGCCGACGTAAAACTCTCGTCCGCCATAGTAGTAGTAGGAAAGATTAAGACGTAGTTGAGGAAGGACTAACCGGAGTTAGGGCATCGACGTGACGACGCGTCAGGAGCCGGTGCCGCGTGAATGTGGCCGACAGGCCCGTGAAATCACGATGACGGCGCCGCCACGGCCACGGAGGAACCTGGCTCTGATACCATGTGGAAATAAAATCTAGGGTTTTTTGATTAACTCAAGAAGAAGGGGGTGCCTCCCCTTATGTAGTGGGGAGGGACCATACAAGTAGAGAGAGAAATAGTGGAGAGAATTACAGGAATGCCACTATATGGCACATACTCACTCACAGTTACTAATGATGAAATGAATGTGTCAAAGGTAAGTTATCATTTAGTCATGCCATCACTCCAGATTCCATCCTCATAGGGTCTTAGGGAGCAACTACTAAAGGATGAAAAGGAAATGTGTAGAAGATACTTACTCTAGAAAGGCCCATTAGCAATAATGAGTGGGCAAGGATATTGGAGAGAGGCTTCACAAGAAAACACTGAACTCATGAGTCTCTTAGAGTCTCTCTCCCTCACCCTTGCTTGAAGTTATGTATTTCCATGTTGCCACATGTTCCTCTCACCTCTCATTGATTGAGATTGGTTTGGTTTGCCCCCCCAAAACATGGGTTTGTGTCCCAACAAGGTTGATGCTATCTAGTTTGATGATATGGTGAAGACTATTTCTTCTCGATTGCAACTATTGATGTAGATACTTGAAGGAATTTGAAGACAACAAAGAAAAACTTTTTGAGTGTTTGAGGCTTCAAATAATCCCCTAACCTCAAGACTCCTTCCCATCGAGCAAAATTTTGCCAACTGTTAGGCTATTAGATTCCCCTTCCACACACAAGATAACATTGGGTAGGCTAGGTTGGAAGGATAACCATCCAATAAATGACTAGTGCCACTATGGGAAATTTTTTGGGAGTGAGAAAAGCCAAAGGGCACTCCATTCTTATATGCCAATGAATACTAACATTCATTTTCTTGGGGAAATCCTAGGATTCTCCCCAAGGGAATCCCAAGAAGAATTCCAAGTTCCTTGCAAGATTCTGCCATCTCCGTCAACTTGTCTCTCCCTTAAGGTGCATGTATCTCCTCTCTATCTCTTCACATACTCATTTATTAACCTTCAAAACTCTTGACCTTCTATGCCCCTCACCTTCATCATCGCACAAAATCACGTTATTTTTACGCCATCATCTTTCATCGTCTACCCTAGAATCAATTATAACAGCTAAGTGACCCCTATTCATCTCTTTCTCTTCTATGCCTAGGGGTCTAAGGACTATTCTAGAAGCATTGGAAAATCTTGTTAGATGTTTCCTTTGTAGCATCTCCTGAACACTTAGCCAATTAATAGACCTCACCCACTCTCTCTCAATCACTCTGTGAGTGTCACCATCTCCACTAAGTGTTTCTCGGCTTTGTCTTTCCATGCATATTCTACCACAATTATCTGAAAAGCCACCTAAACTTGGTGAACTCTCTCTAATAGAGAGCCATGGTTATCTTTGAGGCGTATTTGATTCTAATCAAAATGAAATTGAAAGTGTTTAGAGACTAAAGATGAAGATCATTTGAATGAATCAAATTTGAGCCTAGGAGGACTTAAAACAAGAGAGAAATCAATAAGAGAAGTTTAAAAGAGGAAATCAATGGAGAGGAGAAAAGAGGTGAAATATAAAAAATTATCTAGATCTTGAATTCTAAAATTAAACCTTAAAGCAAATAATAACATATGCGAAAAGAAAACCAAATCAACTTAAAGCCAGAAAGACTCTTGTCACCATTGGATCAATTGATTTCTCATTTTCAATTTGTTTCAGACATTAAAAGTTCAAATCTACCAAGTCTCTTACAAATATCTTGATTGTTGTGCTTAGTTGATGTAGAAATGAGTTTAGGATGAAAATTAGTTTCGATATTTAAGACAATTTAATCCTAAAATTTTGATCATGTCAGATATTTGTAGAAGAGTTTTCACCTAAGATAGATATAGCTCTCAATGGAATTTCAAGCTCAATTTAGTCTCAAATGTTGGATCACCTTTTGTGAAGATGGAGGGGTCTTGCTGCACCATGTATTCATGTAATGAGAGAATATTGTGAAGTAAAACTTGTGCAATATTAGCTAAATGAAGATTTGGGTCTTTGATGCCACCATATGCCACCATATGCCACCATATGCCACAACAAGTGTGCTCCACATCAAATGCAACTTATAACTTAATGTGTATGAACAGATTCGACAAGAGTGATTTGATGCTTATTAGAAGAAGCACCATCAAATAATATTGCATCATTTACCCCAACATAAGTGAATATCAATGATCCATATTGAGTCACTCCATCCAACATTAAATGATGCACCACATTACATGCAAGGAAAATAGACCCAGATTGACAAAATTATTTTTACTAAGATAAGTATATTACTTCGCTGAAATCACATAAGTGATGTCCTTCGATAGTATATTTTCTGAAATAGATGAGAATTTTATGGAAGATTGGATTGCCTTGGTTAGAGGTGTTCTAAGAAAGAGATTTTCAAAAATTTTGAAACTTCTAGTGGGTGTAATAAGACTCAATGATGATTGCACAAAATTTTAGTGTCTAATTCACAATATGAACCATGTTCACATCAACAAGGAGATAGGGAGACATCTTATTTTTTATCTAGTCTTAGAAATGGCAAGACTTTATAATCCTGACAAGGATCACCCTAGAAATAAGACTTGGTTGATGATACGGAGGATGATGAACGTCCTCGATCATTTCTCGACATGGAAAAATTGATGAGAAGGATGAGCATGATGGATTTTATGTGGCCTTAAAGCCAAACTACACTTCCATGTCTCCTTGATATCATTGAAATAAAATATATTTCTTGTTATTCTTGTGTGATATTTTCAATCAAGTCCATGAGCATATGTAATGACTAAGTGAATTGTGATGAGATCAAAATACAATGTTCCCCAATCTTTAAACATATTCCTATTTGAGAGATATAGAAGAAGGATGTCAAATTATTTAGAAAAAGGAACACTTTCTCCTTTGACTAGTATGATGAGTATGGTTAATCCTATGACCATTGCGTTAGAGCATCTAAAAAACATTATAAGTGCTGTTTGGAGAAAAGAATTTCATAAATTGATAATTATGAATCTCTAAATGTTATCAAACCTGACTATCTATAAATTTTATTCATGCCACAATTCTGTATGTGGTCCTTTGACTTAAGACACAAAAGACATCTTTTGGATGGATGGTCGTGTTTTGACTATCACTTATGAATCCCTTACCATGAGATCTCCAAAATTTTATAATTGGACATGACATGAAGTCCTCAAAGATGATTGTATGGTTAATATGAGATCCACTACCCTTTGTATAAGAAGAGATTAACTCAAAGCATGAGATATGGTTAAATCTTTGGCCAAGGCAGTGGAAATATCACAGAAGGTCTTCTTGATAATTTCCTCTATGCATCACTACTAACTTGAGTGACCCTCCATAAATCCTTTAGTGAGCCCTTTAATGTAGGATTTTGATCTATACCATATGATAGGATGATCAATTCTTATGTTCTCAATATTTTGAATGTTTGATTTAATATCTTCTATCACATTTGATGTTTCGATCAAACTTTTGGGGGTCCATAAATTATCATATTCTATAATGCTATCTAATCTAGATTTCACTCTCGATAAGCTTTCTAGTGAGCTCAAGAACATAAAAAACAAACGAGAAATGAAGAAGTTATTGGCATTTTTTAAGCTTGGACCTCACCAAGGTGTAGGCTCACAAAAAAGCAGGCACTACTTGTTGAAAGTTGTCAACTCTATTGCATCCTCTAAACTGTAAATAGATTGTCTCCCCAATTAGAAATCATTGTGGTTAATGTGGGCCCGATGTGCTGATGTGGGGGTCGGGTCTATCTAGTTGGTGGTCATAGTCAACCGATGACTGATGTGGTGACTGACAAAAATGAAACTGCATGATCATTGAATACACACAGACACACTTCAAAACATTTATCAAACTCACCAATTTAAGAGATTAATCATGAATTAGATAGCATTAGTGGTGAATAAGGGTCGAATCCACAGAGAATTCAGGGATTTTTGAGGTATCGTTTTGAAATTTAATCAAATTAGAAAATGAAATGTGGAGAGAGATTAGGGAAATTGATAGATTTGAAAGAAGACTCGAAGGCAAATCCATGCAATAAAAAATTACAAAATTTGGATCAAGATTCATAAAGAAATCAATGAGTGAAGTAGATAGAAATTTCCGAACGAGAGAATTACAAAAAAATAAAAATAAAATTGAAATTGAGTAAATCTATAATTCAAAATTGAAATCTAATGTTATAAGAAGAAAAAGTTAGGACAAAAACTTGATATCTAACCCAAGAGAGTGCTAAAATTGATCCAATTCATCGCCGAATCAAAGGCTTTTCATTCGCAAATTTGAAAACAATCGTTGGCGTTCAAGAGTCGATTTCTCTCTATTCTCTGAACAAAATCTCACTTTCAAATACTCCGTGGACGCGGAAATTGATCTAGAAGCGATTGGAATCAAGATATTCAAGGATTTTGGTATCTAGACAATTCGATTACTTGAATAGCCCAATAATGATTTACATCGTTTAAGATTATCTCATTTTAAAACAAATTTGGGTGTAATCGTCTGATTTGGGATTTCGTCCTTGATTAACGGCTGAGATAAAATGCCAGGCTTCAAATCGCTATGGTTAAGTCGTGGCCGTTGGATTAGAGATGAACCACCGAGATTTCGTCTTGTAGTGCGTGAAGAAGAAACACATGAAACACGATCCATCTGATCTTGATCTAAGGCTTCAAATGCGTTTCGTTGGTTTTAATCTTTGCTGTTATGACTGTTTTGATGAATGATTGAGATTAAATCATTTTTGAAACAATTCGCCGACGAGTAGAAATGCGCCACATACCCCCTCGCCTTAAGTGATGATTGACGATCACGATTTAATCGCACAATCGAACGCTCCACGCGCTGCAACGTCACTTGCACACATAAAAATAGAAAAATAGTCCCACATGATAAATATGAAAGCAAATGCAGGTGTATATAAGGAGTATGCAAATAAGGAGTTAGCGAAAATCCTTAACAGGGTGCTGTCTCCTTATTTACTCACACACGCACACACACACGCTCACACGCACTCACACATGCGCGCACATAGACACATCTGTGTGACACGTGGCAGTTTCATTCGTCGCCATGTGGCGTCGTTGTTTTTGTCCGTGCCACATCAGCTGCCACGTCCACATATGATATAAAATTAATTTTTGATTTATTTAAGTCAAAAGAAATCAAATTAAATTCATAAAAAATCCAAAAAATTGTAAAAAATCCCTAAAAATTATGAAAATTGATAACTTTCAAAATATAACTCCAAATTAATCCAAATTAATTTCATTGGATCAGAAATTAAACTTGTGCATTTTGATATTATAAATTTAATTTGCATAAAATAATAGATATGCACTCAAAGTATGCTAACATGCATACAATCAAAATGTTTTATGCCTTAATGTGCATTAATAATCATATAATTACATGTTAAGATTGTATGTTATCAGTGACTTAGGGACTAATGGGGACCACATGGTAATGTGGGACCTAGTGGGGACCAGATGATGACGTGGGGTCATCTCATAGGATGGGTTGAACTGGTGTGGTCTGGGTCAATCGTACTCAACCTAGAGAAAAATGAGTCAACCATGATCAAGTTGGGTCAACGTGGATTGAACCATGTCCAAATATTTTGTA
The DNA here is from genome assembly GCA_024174645.1 of Lemna minuta. Taxonomy (NCBI): domain Eukaryota; kingdom Viridiplantae; phylum Streptophyta; class Magnoliopsida; order Alismatales; family Araceae; genus Lemna; species Lemna minuta. The sequence goes on along the minus strand of CM044111.1, from coordinate 1,387,360 downwards.
ATTAATTTTGGCATGGGGGACCCAACTCTCCCATGGATCAATCAAAGCCTATTGCCATCTAGGTAGTAGGCTATTTGTAATACAAGTGAAAATTTAAATTTATTTAAAGTTTATTTTTTGGATTTCTAATATTTAGAAATAACAAAAAATTCAAAATACTCCCAAAAAATCTAGAAAATTTCTAGAAAAATCAAGAAAAGATGATGTATTTATTGACTCAAATATATGTATTTATTTTTTAAAGTTTTAGTGTTAACAAAATCATAAAAGTGTACATTCTAGAATTTATTGAGTGGAATAGTTTAAGAGTTAAATTATTTTGGATAAAAGAAATCATGCAACTATTTTACAATGATTAATTAATTTTTCGTGATTGTCAAGCATGATTGTCATGTTTACTTTACAAAAATATTTATGTCACTAATTTTTTGTAAAAAAATAGATTTGTTTTTTGACGAGACAAAACCGCGAGGTCATCATTTTCTACTTCGGATCACTCAATATACGATTGAAATGCGTGAATTTCAAGAAATAAAGAGAAATATCTTAGTTGACTAAGTCAAAATTGATCAAATTTTTGCCTTAATTCCCAAGTAACGGTGCCATTTGACGAGAAAAACCGCGAGGGTCATAAAATTCACATAGTCTCATGTCAAAACAAAGTCCAAACTTACCAATTTGATTAAAATATCTCGAATTGTGGGGTATAATGGTAAATAAGGGTCGAATCCACAGGGAATTGGGGAAAATTCTGATGATCTCTTCAAATTTGATCAAATTGGACGATGAATCGATGGTAGAAATTGGAGTGAATGATAGATTATGAAAGAGAACTTCAAGACAATTCCACTGAATAAAAAATCATTGAATTTGACTTTGATTTCGCGGAGAATTTGAAGATCAAAGTGAGGTGGTTTTTCTGAAATTGAAAATCGTGAAATTAACGAAACAAAAAGAAAGATGAAATTCCTAATCTAAACAAAAATTAAATATGATTAGACAAAAATTAGTAAAAACCGATTCCACTAACCCAATATTACGATCAGATTAACCCAATCAATTGCCGGACCAAGGCTTTTCATCAAAAATCTAAAAAATCACGATCGTGAAGTTCAAGCGTCGATTTCTCCTTCGTCTTTCGCCCAAATCTCTATCTTAAGCACTCCGAGGATGGGGAATTGAGTCTAGAAGTGGTTAGGATCAAGAGATTCTAGAGGATTGGTGTCTAAACAGATCAATTGTATTGATTTGCTCTCGAATGGTTTACAAATCGGACGAACATCTCAATTAATAAGACATTTGGGCATAACTGTCCGATCAGATTAATCGACGGTTTTGATGAAACGGTTTATCATGAACCATGACAATTAAGTCGCATCCGTCGGATCGCCAAAGGACGCGCGAGATGAAGCCACGTGTGTATGCATTATAAAATGCGTGCAAACCGCCGCCGTTGGATCGCGATCCGATGCTCCTGATGCGTTTCATCACAATTTAATCTCGAACCGTTATAACTCCTTGATGGATGGTCGTGATCATTTCACTTAAGTCCCAATTAAGGCGTGTGGTTAATTTGTGATATGGTGGACTTTGAATCCATCGCATCAACACGCGATAATCCACGCGCTTTCGATCAAACGCAACGCATTAATCCACGTCGCCTAAAATTAAAAAAAAGAGTGAAACATAGTCCCACACGGTAAAAATAGAAGGAAAGGGATGGGTTTATAAGATGCAAGAAAATAAAGGTTTAGTGAGTTCCGATAATCGGGATGCTTATATGTACTATAACCCTATATTACGAGTAAATATAAATATGCACACGTGTCACCTCTGTGCTACGCAGGCGCTCGCGTGGGTCCGTGTGGCTTTGCCACGTGGCCTTTCGTGCCACGTCGCATCCACGTTGGTCCCGCATGAAAAATAAACCGCTTTTTGTATATTTTTATTGTTTTAATAGATTTACAATCTAAAATAAATTCAGAAAAAATCCGAAAAAATCCCTAAAAATTAGAAAATTCATAAGTTTCAAAATATAACTCTAAATTAATCCAAATTTCTTTCATTTGATCCAAAATTTAATTATCTATCATTCTAAAAAGTCAAAATTAATAAATAATGAGATTTTTAATTTTTATTTAAAAAATACATTTATTTCTTAAAGATTTTAACATAAGAAAATCAAATAAATGTTTATAAAATGATTTCTTGCATTATTTTAACTTTAAAAACACTTATAATCTCAAGTAAAGATGGGTTATAAAATTATTGATCTTTAATTCATAATATTTAACCCTAATTTAAAGGATTTTGGGATTATACTGAATTTTTCATGGAATGATAGATAAATACTAATAAATATGATACCATGCATACGAGTGAAATCATTTATGCCTTAATATGCATCAATAATCATGTATTATCATGTATAATTAGCATGTTATCATTTATTGGAATGTGGTTTTATTGAGTTGAATATGAAACCAAGAACATAGATAGACCTAATATAAGTTCCCCTAGCTTTGATTATTCTTGTTTTATAATATATTCACACTCACAGATTACATATGTCATACGTGTAGAACATTTATATGATTATATATTAGGGTATGCTTATAGAGATAACCATGATGTACATTAAATTAGAGAATGTCCAAAATATAAAACTTCTTACAAGTTAAAACTTTGGGCTGAAACACAATAGTTATGAACTCATGCGTTGTTCCCCTTATCGTAGCCTTAATATCCAAATCACCTTAAGCTACGCTAGTAGAGTTGTTCCAAGCCTTCTTATTTAAGATGATAAAATAATAACTAGTTGATAAACCACAAACGTCACGATCGTTTAAACATGAGCTTGCGTATCAAAGAATATTCACGAATCTCCTATTTACGATTAAGGCTAGTATAGAGATAATTCGAGGTCAAATCCACGGAGAAGAAGGACAATAGGCCCGATTTGACTTGATTTTATTTTCTTGTTCTCTGAAAGAGCTTTAGATTGAATTAAGAAGAAAGATTGAAACAGAAATTATTAAAGAAAATCAATATCGTTGATACTAGATCATTAAAAATAGAAATTTCAAGAAACTAAAAAAAACTTCATAATTTTGATTTTCCAAAACAGAGATTCACGGTCCAGTTGAGAAAGAAAATTTTTCTAACCTAATTAACGAGAATCAAATCAATGCAATGTGATGCTTCGGCTTCAGTTGCTCATTCGAGAGCCCGTACATTTCGCCCGGGCTAGGCGTGTTGCTTCCGACACGAAGAGCAATGGAAGCGCGGAGAAACTCACAAGAATCGACGCTTGATTCGCGGGACGGTCCCCGGTCGGCGCTCGCTTTCCTCCGGCTAGCCTCTGCTAGGAGCAACCTAAAAAACACCATAAGTTCTTCTTTCCTCCCACCTGAGTTTTATAACTTCTGTGGGTTAAGCATGCAAAAGACGAAACTGCCCCTCCTGCACTTAAAAAAAACTCAAAATATCGTAAGAGAAGTTGTCAGTAATTACAGAAACACCACTGATTTCAAAATGCAATATCTCCCAATATATAAATCAGATTGGGGTGAAATTTTTTGCCATTGTCTTCCTTGTTGAGCCCTCTTTCTTCTGAAATCAACATCAATTCAAAAATATAAGAAGGTTTAGCCTCATAATAGGCATTTGAGTCTCCATTTCTTTCTTCTTAATCTTCCTTCTTTGCTAATTTTAGAACCTACACATAAGAAACTCAACAAAATATGGTTAGTTTATAATAGTTTGACCTTGTGAAAGGTCAAACATCAAATACGCATCAGATTAACCTCAATTTAATACAAATGAGTATTTATGTGAAATCTCATGATATATGCAAAAAATGTTATAAAAACATGATAACATGAACTATGATGTGATGATCTATGCTTTAAAAGTAGTGAGAAATCATGAATTTTCAGGTCAAGTATGCATGTTATCACTAGTGTATGTGAAGTGTTTAGTATGGTGGATTTTCTCTAGGACTACTCACAAATCTATTCCGTTCTAGTCAATGGTATGGCCTAGACCAAACTCATTGGTTGGTGGAGTGGTTCCAAGTAGCACTAGTGTCAATGACTTAATTATGGTTATATATTGAAAATGTTGCAAGTCTCATGAAATAGGTGCTAAAAAATATATTATGATTGGTGGAGTCACCCTAGGTTATGATATAATTCTGGACATTTTGATCTATACTAGACGATTTTGGGTTCTCCTTTTTCATACAATATCAGAGTGATAACCCTATAATCTAAGTTACATTTATGCATTATTTATCATGTTTAAGTGATGATAAAGACAATAAAAATGAGAATATCTTTTTTTGTATGGTTTGAATGTGGTGAAAAAATGGCCAAGTCTTATAATACATCATTTCCTAAATTTTGATCACATTATTAGACTAACCCCATTTGACTTCTTGGAAGTGAAATGATTGAATTCTCACATTTTTATGAGTTATGTGGATGCAAGAACTTAGGTGAAGTGTAATAAGAGTGTGGATGAAAATTATCTAGAAAGATAAGAAGAAAATGGGTACTTCACCTATTTACAAGGTTGGTCAACCTTTTCCACCTTTTTAGGAGATTAGTAAACCTTTTGACCTATTTAGGAGGTTAATCAACCTTTCTTTTTAGGAGTTGACCTATAGGGTGATCGTATTTAACATTTTCATCCAATTTACCTATCATCTTCTCATCTCTTGAGTTTTGATAGGATTCTTGCATTCCTTGCCTCTCTTGAGCTTCTCTATCTCCATCATCTATATCATACATCTATGTTGCTACTGAATGATAAATTGCCATTTTTTCTTGTTCTCCTTCAAGTCCCTACCAAGTTCCATAAGAGTTCCACTATTTTGATCATTATGAGAATTATGAGTGATAAAAGGCTTATGAAAATTGAGAAAAGGGTTGAGACTATTGTGGGATGAAAGGATTTGGCTGAAAGTTGCTTTTCCCTCCAGTGTTCAAATTTTGTCCTCCAAAATTGCCTTCCATGCTCCCTTGGGCATTGCAAGTCTTCCAAAGGTGTTAACTTGTCCACTCATTTGACAAAAATCTTCCAAGTTATCTTCAGATATGCAAATAAAACAAAAAGAGTTAGAAACAATCTTAGCATCATAGGTTTGGTTTGAGATCCTTGCACAAAAGATTAAAAATTTTCCATTGCTTCCCGATGTCTCTTTCCACTTGATCTATGCAATATTCTATCTCCACTGCCTTCACGTTGATGAGTTCTCCTCATTGAGGTGCTGAATTCCTACCATTATTATAAAACTCCCTAACTTTTCCATGAATTTCATGGACTCATCAATGTATGTCTCTACAAAGGTCTCGTCTCTAGCAATATCTACCATATTTTGCTCATTATCATTCAAACCCCCATGCCTCACTAAAATTATCATTTTCTTGAGTAAATTCCCTAATAGCTATCCTAAGGGCAGTTAAAAGAGTAGATTTTTCTTAGATTTTTTTTTGCATCTCACTCCAAAAAGAAAAATCTTGCCCTATTGATGAAAACCACTCTTTGGCCATTATCTTTTAGTGCTAGAAGACATATTCACATCTTAAGATGCTCTTGGGGCACTCCAAGATAGTTACAGATCCTGCATATATCAGTAAACTCCTCAAGAAACTCATAGGGCTCCTCATTAAGTCTACCATATAAAGTGGGTAATAATTTAAGCATATGAGGGTCAATTCTAAATAACAAATTATGAGTAAGAGGGGTGATAACATGCAATTTATACATGAGATTATATGATTATTAATACAAATTAAGGCATTCAAACATTCCATTCTTATGCATGTTATCATACTTTGAGTGCATATCTATCATTTCATACAATTCTAAGTTATAATCTCAAAATGCATTATTTTAGGGATAATTATATTTTAGAGTAGATTATTCTCATCTATATTTGAGATTATAAATGGGTTTTCATTTTAAATAATAAGAGAAAATAGTTTTTATACACTCATTTATTCTTCTAAGTTTTCTTTTCTAAGATAAATGAGTGTATTTTTTAAATAAAAAATTATTATCTTATTATTTATTAAATTTGACTTTTGAAAAAATAGATTATTTAATTTCTTATTCAAGAAAAAAAGAAGATTACTTTGGAGTTGTATTTTGAAAGTAGTGAATTTTCTAATTTTTATGGATTTTTCAAGAAGTTTTTGAAATTTTTATGAATTAATTTTAGATTTATTTGGACTTTTTAATTAAAAAAATCGTCGTTTTGATTGCATATTGACATGGCAGCTGATGCGGTGGGAGAATGACATGTTGACAGGTGGTGACGTGTATACATGTCACATGGCGCACACGTGTGCCTGTGGGTTAGGCATCCTTTTAAGGATATTCATGAAGCCCACTTAACACTTGTTACTTATATACCCAAAAATTTGATGTTTATTTTTGACTTGAAGGATTATCTTTTTGTTCATTCTTTTATGCAAGTGACGTGGCGTGATGGGAAGCGTCCGTATGCGTATTTAATCGAAGTCATCAATCTTCACTTAAGTTGGGGGCTACGCGGCAACATCTGATTGGGTGATGATTTCGTTTTGAAAATGATTTAATCTCAGCCATTAATTTAACGAGTTATAACTGCTAAGATTAAATGCACCCAATGGACTTCCATGAATGTCTGGCGACATCTCAAGCGTTCGATGAAGATTGAACGACAGACATTACATGACGATTGAACTTCACGTGATGACACGACTTCATCTGGGTGCTCCATTTGGAATTGGATATTGTGACTTAATGACGACGATTCCTATCTTGGCATTTCATCTGAGTTGTTAGTCAATGATGAAATGCCAAATCCAACGGCTACGCCTAAATTTGCCTATTTTAACACATGTAATTTGACGGAAAATGTATTCTTAGATGTTTCGAGCTATCAAACTCTTTAGGCATCTCAATACTTGAATCTCTTGATTTCTCCCTCTTATAGATCAATTTCCGCGTCCATTGAGTGTTGGAAATATAGTTTCCGTCGAAAGATCAAGGAGAAATTGCCTCTTGAATGCCAAACTTTGTCTTCCAAATCGCAAAATAAAAATGCCTTAAGCACAATATCAACTTAGATTACATGTTTTCCTCCTAATCTTTTGTCTTGTATTATTAGATTTTAATTTTAAATTGTAGATTAGTTGAATTTTAGACAAGTTCTTAGTTTTCTCTCTTGTTATGATTGAATTTTTTAGCTAATTTTTGCTCCTTGATTTCTTTGCGAATCTGGATCCAAATCATGTGATTTTTTATTTCGTGGATTTGTATTCTAGTTTTCTTTCAAATTTACCAAAATCCTTAATTCCTCACCTCAATTTCTTGTCTGATTTGATTAAATTTGAAGAATACTTTAAAAATACCTTAATTATTTGTGGATTTGACCCTTACTCACCATTATACTCTTTAATTATTGATTATAATCTTAAATTGGTAATTTTAAAAAAAATTTGATATGTCTCCGTGTGTTTTCAACGAGGGCATGAATTTGTCTTGTCAAGGGGTTGATATCTTAGTGTAGGTTTGGCTCTCGGAAGGAATATAATACTCTCTTAGCTTCATCTTCCTAATGGCTTGATTGACGGGGAAGCTTTGATTTTCATTAGGGTTTTCCTCAATTATATCTGACAAAAATATTTGTGCGATCATTAAAAACATACATCCTCGTGTCTATATTTTTCAAACTCACTAATTTAAAGAATCATCTCAAATTGATTAGGATAATGGTGAGTAAGGGTCGAATCCATGTAGAATTAGGAAAATTACTGTGATATATTCAGAAATCGATCAAATTGGACAATGAACTCGGATGAGAAATTATGAAAACTGATATTTTTTGAAAGAAGACTGGAAGAGAAATCTACAAAATAAAAAATCACTTAATTTAGAGGAGAAATCAAGGAGCAAACAAGAAGATAGAAATCGATTGTGAAGAGCAAGAAAATCATAAGATTTGGTAAAATTAAATTAATTTACTCATCATAGTTAAAATATAATTTTATAGGATGAAAGACTAGGAGAAATTGCGCTTCAAATAATCCAAATAATTTTAAAATCAAGGCTTTTCATTCTGCATTTCGAAAAACAAATATTCTGAGTTCGAGCAGCAAATTCTTTGTTCTTCCTAGATGACATCTTGATTCCAAGCCCTCCATGGATGAGAAAATGATTCTGAGGAGTATGAAAGCAATAGATTCAAGGTTTATACTTTACAAAAGGTTTGACTAATTGAAAATCCAAGGATAATATTTTCGTTGAATAGAGAGAGTATAAATATGAGAAATTTGGGTGTGACCATTTGATCAATGCTTCATCTTCAATCGATAGTCTAGATGAAAGCCATGAAATCAAATCGATGCCTTTAAGTTGTGGCCGTTGGATTCACGATGAAGCGTTGAATTCATCACGTCGTCATGTGAGGAGTAAAGGTCGAATGATCGAGTATGTTGGATCTTGATCTGACGCTTTTGTATGGGCTACGTGTCATGATGAGTCCACGAGCTGCTTTTAATATGGACCATTAGAGCTCTCTCAATGAATGACTAGTATTTATTGCAAGTTATAAGTCAAATCAATGTCCAATTGCAGCGCCACAAACCCCTCTTCTTAAGTGAGCATAAACGGTTGCGATTAAGTCCAAAAATTGAACGCTTCACATCGTGCCACATCACTACGGACTAAATTGGTGCGGTCATTGAATGCACACCAATTTGTGTCAAAATTAATACCAAACTCACTAATTTTATGAAATGATCAGGAATTAAGAAGTATAGTGGTGAATAAGGGTCGAATCCAATAAGAAATAAGGGAATTTTGAGAAATCTTTTGGAATTCAATCAAATTGGATGATGAATTGAGGTAAGGAATTAAGGATTTTGATATTTTTAGAAAGATAACTCGAAATCGAATCCATGAAATCAAAAATCACAGAATATGGATCAAGTTTCGCGAAAAAATTGACGAAGGAATTAGAGAGAAATTTTTGATTGTGAAGAGAGAGAATTCCAAAATTAAAAACAAAATTAACTAAGTCTACGATCCTAAATTGCAATCTAATGACGCAAGACAAAGGATTAGGAGAAAAACACAAAATCTAACCCAAGATAGCGATCAAAATGATCCAATTAATCACCGGATTTAAGGCTTTTCATTCCGCGATTTCGAAGACGATCATCGACGTTCAAGAGGCAAATTCTTTGTTTTCTATCAACGAAATCTCACTGCCAAACGAAAATGAGTCTAGAAGTGATTGGAAGCAAGAGATTCAAGGATGGTGGTTTTTAGAGAGTTTGATTATTTAAAAACATTGAAGAATGCATTACAATGTTGAAGAACATATCAAGTTATAGAAAATTTGGGCATAATTGGCGGATGGAGCGTTTAATCTTCGATCAACAGCTCTGATGAATCATACAGATTCGAATCGTTATTGATAAGTCATGGCTGTTGGATCGGAGATGAACCACCGAGATCATGCCACATCGCACGCGAAGAAGAAACGCCTGAAACGCCATCCATCCAATCTTAATCTAACATTCTAGATGCATTTTTGTTAGTTTTAATCTGAGCCGTTATAACTCCTCAAATTGTTGACGGAGATTAAATCATTTTAAAAATGATTCTCTGACAAATAGGATTGCATCGCGTACCCCCTGCCATAAGTGAAGATCAACGATTCATATTTAACGCGTGCATCGGACGCTCCTCGTGCTGCCACGTCACTTGTGCATTTAAAACACATAACAAAGTCCTACACGGCAAAAATAAAGCATGGATATAAGGTTCTCCTATTTAAGGAGTTGGCGAAAATCCTTAACAGGGTACTTTCTCCTTTAATTACACACACACACGCACACATGTGCACACACATGTACACATGCGCACATGCGCACATGGGTGCACTCGCACACGTGTACACTGTGCGACACGTGGCAATCTCATATGTCGCCAAGTGAAGTTCTTTTTTTTTCGTTCACGCCACATCATCTGCCACATCAGCACGTGAAAATAAAAATATTAGTTTAATAAATTTAAATAAAATAAATCAATTTTAAGTTCTGAAAAATTCTAAAAAAATCCCTAAAAATTAGAAAATTCATAACTTTCAAAATATAACTCCAAATTAATTCAATTTTTTTCATTGGATTAGAAAATAAATTATCTATCATTCTAAAACGTTAAATTATTTAAATAACCAGAGAATAAATTTAAAAAATACACTGACTTCTCTTAAAAATTAAAGCTTAGAAAAATAAATGAGTATATAAAAACTATTTTCTCTTATTATTTTGCGCTAAAACCCAATGATAATCTCAAATGTACATGGGAATAATCTACTTAAAAAATATATTCTTAAAAATACATAATTATCCCTAAATAGTGCATTTTGAGATTATAACTTTAATTTGCATGAAATGATAGATACGCACTGAAAGTATGATAACATTCATAAAAATGGAGTGTTTTATGCCTTAATTTGCATTAATAATCATGTAACTGCATGTTAAGATTGTATGTTATCAGTCACTTACATAGAATAATAATAAACATAGTCCCACATTAAAAAAATCAATAAATTTTTCGTGTATAAATAGTAAACTGAACTAAGTGGTTAGCTCAAGCTCATTAAGGGTGCTTAATCAGTAATAATGCATGATAATCATGTTCTACATCTGCGCCACACCTACGCCACATGTGTGCCACATGGTACATGCACATTCTGCCATGTGATGACACGCAAGAACGCATGCCATGTCAGCACATACTTAAAAACCTATTTTTTCATATTTTTTAGTTAAAGTAAATATAAAATAGATTTAGAAAAATTATAAAAAATCTCTATAAATTAGAAAATTCATAACTTTTAAAATACAACTCCTGTTGAATCCAAATTTTTTTATTTCATAACATATTAAATAATTTATCATTTAATAGTTTAATAAATAACAAGAGAATAAATTTTTAACTCAAAAATACACTTATATTCTTTTAAAAATCAAACTAGAAAAATGAATTAATCTATCAAAATTTTCTCTCATTTATTTGCATTTAAAACTCTAGTAAAATCTCAAATATAAATGAGGATAATCTATTTTACACATTTATATTTGATTGCATGATTATCCCTTAAAATAAGATATTTTCATATTTTTTATATAAATTGTATAGAATGATGAAATGCGCTCAAAATATGATAACATGAATAAGAATGGAATAATTTATGCCTTAAAATGCAGTAATAATTTCAAATATAAATTGCACATTATTAGTATCCTCTAAGGATTGATCTTCTACTTCAAAGGTATCGCTCTTAGGCTATGATGTAGATGAGTTTTCACCTAGGGTGAGTTCAAGGACATGAGGATGGAGGGATCGTCTTCAACTTCAATTCATGCAGAGTGACTAAATACAATGTTTGATCAAGGTTAGTATAAAAAAGGTAAAATGAAATAAATCTAATTTAGGAAAATATTAGAAAATCAGAGAATAAAAATGAATAAGATTTCAATCTAATAGACACCTACCTCCATAACAATGGCGTCATTTCATAAGCATAAAATCTCAATCATTGAGAGTGAAAGTCCACTCATAAGACATTATACTCAACTCTTTGAATAGTGACGAGTCAAGGTCGAATCCACATAGAGGATGGTTAAAAGATTGAAATGAAGGAATTTTTTACTAATTTTTTAGATTAATAAAGTGAAAATGAGCCTTGCAAAGGAAGGAGATAAAGGGAAAAAGATAGAATTTTGATGGTATTACTTAACCTTTCTTGACCATATATTTGTTCATTTATAAGGTTCAACATGAAATCATGAATAAGCTCTACCAAGGATTGCCAAGCATTTGGCATTGACTTCACTCTCCCTTTTTTGTAACAAATTAAAGCAAAAAGTATCTATATTTTTCCACCACGATGAAAATATTATCTGATTACTCTTTGTGTGGCTTCTAATTATCAATACAGAAAAACTTTGTTCTTCATGTCTTACTCGCTTGCCTTATTTTTCTACTAAAGCTTGAGCTTGAGTGTGTTTTCTTTTTCTAGTATATTTTTGAAGATGAAATGATCTAATCAGACACTTTTGATCTCCTTTTTGAAGATCAAAAATCTTCATTGGAAGTAAAAATTTCCAATAAAAAAAAAGTGAAAATGTGGATGGAAAGGGTTAAGAAAATGGAAAAGGTCAAAAAGAATAATCTCTAATCTAAAGGTTCACGATTAAAACTCACTCTAGTGATGTTCTCCAATAACTCACTCCTTTGAGAGACTGTACATCATGCCTCGACTCAGCGAATGACATCCAACACAAGGAATGATTAGACAAGAGAAGAAACTCAATAAAAATGATTTTTTTTTTTGGATGCACGATTAATCAGTACCCTCTTTCTTACACAATAGAGGGAGTCTCTCTCGCCTGCATGTGAGGAGCGGGTCGGACAGCTGTCTTGTTGCAAAAGAGAGCTTCTTCTACATGAGAGAGAAAAAAATAGAAGAGATTGAAAGGAGAGGATTAACTTGCTCTCTCTCACGAGAGAGAATTTCTTCTCTGTGTGAGATGCAAGAAGAGGTACACAAATTAGAGATGTGTAAAGAGGAGAAGAAGTGGAGAAAAGAAAATGAAGGGTGAAGAAGAGAGATTGTTGTGGCAGAAGAGAGTGAAAAAATAATGAGAAGGAGGTTTTGATGCAGGACCGGATGCGAAACCGGTCTAACACCACGATACTAGGGGTGGACTAGGGGAACTCGAATATGATGAAATAAACTAATGATACAACCAAGCAGAGTGCCGTCTCGGGCGTCGCCTCCGTAGACCCTGGGGTGCGCCGAGTAGAGTTCGTCCGGGAGTCCTTCCGATCCACGTCCTCGAAGACGATGGGCCGTGAGTCGTCGAGGGGAGCTCAACCGTCAACCCGATAGGTTGGACCACGGTAAGAACCCTATCAAATTGTCTAAGCACCTTTCCTAGTCTAAGTTCCAATGGCGGTGGAGACAAGTGCGGGAAACACTGGAGAAGATATAAACCTCGAAGTAAAGAAGGGGGAAATGTGTGCCTAACCTGCGGGGCGCGAGCCCGGTCGGTCGTGATGATGGAGGTTGCTCGTACGTGATACGGACGGTCGGCACGGTAGGATGAGGTTGGCGCCGTCGAGGTAGGGGGTAGTATCAGCTCCGAATGACGAGTCGTCGGCCGGTTGTCCAATGTAATCCGTTGGGCGAGCTCAAGTAATCTGGTCGCAGGGGCACGCGGCTCGGGTAGTGTGCGTAGTCACGAGGCAACTGATCAGGCAGGATTGCCTGGGGTGGATGGGGCGAGCACAGCAGCAACCCGGCTGTAGGATGCTCGTGGGGGGAGGGGATGTACCTCCAAAGGGTGGATGAGCGGGCTCCGGGGGAGTAGAAGCGGCGACTCAGAAGAGCCACTACGCGGCGTTTGACTCCGCGGTTAGTCCAAATCATGGAGAAATATGAATTCGGGTAGGAGCGTGAACGTACGGGATGCGCAGAGAGGTCAGAATCGACGATTGACGGGGTATGGGGAATTCAGAATGAGGACGGGGTGTCCTAGGGAGTGGTCCTTTGCATCAGGAAATTAAGGGGGGGTGGCGCTTACGTGAACACGCAGGTGATGGTCGGGATATGCGGATGAGTGCGGGATTGGCGGACGATCATCGGAAGCAGAAGGAAGAGCCGGACAATTCCTAAGGAGTGGGCGGCGGTGATGGCAGAGGCAGGGAGTGGCGGTCGAGGCAGAATTGTGACAAAACTTAGCCGAAAAAAGGGGAGTCCGATGGGCGGCGGAACTGTGAAGGTGGGGCGATGCACGGGGCGAGAGGGGAGAATTTAGTCAGTGGTCGGGGAGGGGAATGGAAAGGAGGACGGGCTGATTTTCTGAGGTTGTTGGAGGGGAATGGCGTGGATCGGAGGGTAGAAATTTGAGGACGGTTGGAAAGGGGGTGGGACGACTGCCGTTGACGGGATTGATGGGAGGGAAGACGGATCGTCCGGGAAATCTGGACAGGGGAAGATTAACGGTTCTCGGAAGGGACAGTCGGCAATGGAGATAGGCGGGAGGGATTGACTGTTGCGGGGTAATGGAGGGGAAAAATAAGAAACCGGGGACGGCTTGGGAGATGCAGGTGAAGGGGAGATCGGGAAGACAGTGAGGATGGCGATGGGGAAAACCTGGTCGGACAGGGAATGGTGGTGAGGGCAGGGAGGAGGGGTCTGGATTGACGGAAATGGAGGGGGTGGAGAAGATGGAGGTGGTGGTGCAGCGATCTAGCGGCGGCGGCGGCGGCGGCCAGAGGCGGCGGCAGCGGCGGCGGCGGCGGGAGGGCTGCACGAAGATAACCAGCGAACAAGGCAGGGGGAGGCGGCGGCTTCGGCGGCGAGCACGGCGGCGGCACGTGGTGGTGCGGCGGCGGTGGCGGCGGCGGAGGCGGCGGTTGGTCCCCCTCCTTGTTCTTCCTTGAGCAGCCACTTGAGAGGGATGATGATCCTTTCTTTCTTCAAATGACGGCTAGGGTTTGTGGGGGGGTCCCTTCCCCTCTTATAGAGCCCATAGTGGGCCGAGAGAGGAAAGGGCTCACTTGAGGCCCACAACCCACACCTAACATAATCATAGAAAAATAGAAAAAGGTCCACAAAGAGAAGGGCTTAACGAATGGGATCCCGAAAAAGGGAAGAGCCCACCCGAAAGCCTAAAGGGGAGAGAAGAAGATATGCAAAGGCCCGCTTAAACACGTGCGGGCTAATAAAGTTCATAATGAAATAAAAACTGGAAAGATAACTCCACGCGCGCGCGAGCCTTGTGAAATGTGTCGTGGCGAGATGAGGTCCTCACTTGGTGTAGTGAAACTCGGCATCCTTCATCTTCGCCTGTCGAGGGGGCTGGACGCGCGCGGGTGTCGGCTCCTCTGGCGCCGTAGTGTCATGCCTTGGTGGCGACGGGGGTCGTACGCCACCAGGTTTTCATGCACAAAAGAAATTTCATGCTCTGTGATAAGAAGAGAGAGAGTGGAATGAAGGAGAGGGAGGAAGAAGATAAATGTGATGATGGATACAATTTTTTTCTCCATCGCGCACACAAGGGAGAGGAAAGGGGGAGAGATTAAGTGGAGAAAAATAAAATAAAATGTTGTGTTAGAGAATTTCTCCATCACCTTCATGGGAGAGATGAGGAAGAGGTTATGCACAACATGGCAAAGAAGAGAGAAAGAGGAGAGAACTGATACAGAGAGAGAGAGAGAGAGATGGAGCAAAGAGGGAGAGAAGATAGAGAAAAAGAACAATGGAAGGAGTTTTTCTTTCATCTGCTTATGCACGCACATGAGATTGCATGTGACGAAGGGAGAGAAGGAGGGAGAGAGAGGGGATAGAAGAAATTCTCTTGTCATTTTCTTGCGTGCAAGAGAGAGTGAGTGAGGGAGAAAGAGGATGGGAGAGAGGGAAGTGGGAAGAAGAGGAGAAGAAGGATGGCGAAGAAGAAGGCAGAAATAGAGAGAGAGAGGACAATAAATTTCTTCTGTTTGCTCACACGGGAGTGAGCAAAAAAGTGAGAAATAAGGACATAAAGAAGATATGCCTCAAAGAGAGAGAGAGAGAGAGAGAGAGAGAGAGAAAGGAGAGAGAGAGGAGAGGAGGGGAAGAGGCATCAAGGAGAGAGAGAGGTGGCAAAGAAGAATGAGTTGCTATGGAAGAAATTTTTTCTTTTATCAAGTGAGAGAGAAAGAGGGAGAGAGAGAGTTTTTAAAAAAATCATTATTGAATATAATTTATATTTTTAGAAATTTATTTCTCAATGACTTTGACTTTAAATAAATAAAATCTGCAAAAAATCATTTCCAAAAATTTAGTTTAATCCATTTGTACCCTAGTAATCATGTATTCATATATATTTTTGTGTAAATAAATGCATTTTAAATAGAACATTCATTTTATGCCTTAATAACTTATTTTCTTATTGAATCAATGTCATAAAATTCTGATAAAATGTTATCAAAGAATGAAAAAATTAAGAATATCCTTTTTAAACATAAAAATTATCACTTTAATTATCTTAAACTATGGTACCATACATCTATGGCCATATTTATAGAAATAGATCTATCAAATGCATATGGATCAATTTGGTGAAAATACATTAGAGAAAAAGACCCAACTTTATTGGAGATACTTTAGGAAGTCATGCAAGGGAATTTTGTGTTGCTTAATAGAGTACCGACCCTGCATAGATTAGGCATACATGCAATCCTTTATAAAAAAGGGGGGGTTAACTAAGGAAAGAAAGATGGAACCAGATGCTTCTTTAAAAGAAAGCACTTTGCCTTACCTATTATACCCCAAGGGCTATTTTCCCTTTTCTCACGGGTCAAGAAAAGTTTCCTTTTCTTGAACTTACAAAATTTTCTCTGTGTGTGTGTGTCCTTTCATGTATCTCTAGTTCCTTGTCCACAGATATTTTTAATTGGTATGTATTAGAAACTCCTTTTACGTTAAGAGCAGCAAAGTAAAATCTAGATGATGAAGTGACAAAACTACACTTGAATAACCCTTGATAGAATATTCCATTGTTCTAATGTGAATGAGCCAAAGACGAACAAGATATTTTTCTTGAATTTCCACGTTCTTTTCTAGATAAAATAATGAGCGTTGCAAAAAGTAATTGAAATTCTCAAGGTTAATTAGATATTTTTGAAGTCTTTGCCAAAGCTTGCATAACCCTACGATAATTGGAATACATGCCTATCTTTTATCCACAACAGTTACTAACATTATAATAGTGTTTTGAGTTCCTTGTCCTATTTCTTCAATTTTCAATAGAGGAAAAAGGAAAAATTTTAACATTCACACGTTATTAAAATAGAACTTAATTCTAGAGAATAGTAATAATAACCAATTTTACTATTCTAGTATGATAATGCTCTTAATTTAACATTTTTCACTATGATTATTTCACTATGAATATGAAACCATTTATGATTATTCACATTAAAATGTCAAATTTGTCCCCATACATCACTATGGATCAATAGAAACAGGTGAAGAGCAAAAAATTAATTAAAGTAATAAGTTAGTTGTCTTTAGGAAGTTGAATGTCTTACAATTCAACATCTTTATTCTTCTGAACTTCACAAAAATAGAATCATTTGTGTGATTTTCAAGGACAATACTTGGACTAGATAGCACAATAGTTGCTTGATTTTCGCTGAAGTTTGTACCCCTGCACTTGTTTTCTATCCAGCTTATAGGAAGTAATTCCTGCATGTCTAATCCTCTTATGAAACGATTAAATAGTTATCTAGCTAAATGAGATAATCAAGAAGTGAGAAAGAGAGAGGACTGGTCCTCCATTATTTCCACTGAAATAATACCATGCTTTGGCATTTTTGTGAGAAAGCCAAAATCACTGACGGAGCCATCAATGGTGGCTGAATATTTCAATAATAATTAACGCTCATTTTTTGTGATTGATATCTTCAGGAAATAATTATATATTTTGCATTATTACAGAGAGGGGCACTTTGAATTTTTAACCCTTTGTTTTAATGCAGACAACACCATCTCTAGTGAATTTGTTATTAAATTAACAATTCGTCTAAACAGAGATGCTCCTTAGAAACATTTCAACGAGTTGTTGGCATAGGAGCTGTCTTGACATAGGAGAGAAATTTCTTGAGTAAAGTTGACTTTCTGATGAGGAACAAGGTGAGAAAGAGGAAGATAGTTTCGTCGGGCAGACTAAGAAGAACATGAGTGAATATCCGGGTAAATGCCCTTTTAATGTTGGTAGCAAAGTGTGAAAAGGACAACAAAGACCCATGTTATGGATGAGTGGGATGATGCATCCATCTATTTAAGTCATACCTACTTCTTCATAAAAAGCTGCCGAATATTTCATCCATCATTAATGCTAAATTTTCAAGGATAGTTATCTTTCGGGAATAATTCAACAGTACAGATTTGGAAAATAAGACTTTCAACGCTAGCCTTTAATACCGATAACATCACCCATAACTCTGTCAATTCTTTGATAAACAAGTGGCAATGCCGCAACAGAAGTTTTTGGGAACAGATAGACATACTTTAGCGTTAGATTTTTCTTGGGAACAGATAGATCGGTCCTGGTCTATAAATAGACTATCCTGGATCCTTTTTGGGCAAGGTAGCTATTACCATTGAAGATGGCCCCAAAGCTCTTCTCCCTTCTTTCGATCTTCGTGATTTTTCTAGTGTGCTCTATTTGCACAGCGTGGGACGCGCTTTACCCTGGGCAGAGGCTTACTGCCGGTCAATCACTTGTTCAGGGGCGCTACGTTTTGGTCATGCAGACGGACTGCAATCTTGTGCTGTATGCGCCCGGGCCCACGGCCCTCTGGTCTTCGGGCACCTTTGGTAAAGGCTTCGGCTGCTTTGCTATAATGCAGTTTGACGGAAATTTCGTCGTGTACAACAGCGGTAACGTAGCCTTATGGGCGAGCGGCACCAACATCGGCAGAGGAAACTACATCCTTAGCCTGCAGCCGGACCGCAACCTAGTCATCTACGGACCTTCTCGCTGGTCAACTCGCACGAATATTGCTACGGCTGGATTCAGTCAACTCGCCATCAACGCTACAGCCAAGGAAGAGGGCGGGAAGAATAAGCCTTAACAACTCAGACGCAACATCACTGAGATGCGATAATAATGGCACCGTAGAGATATTTCCGCATCTCTTTAAATATCTCATCGTTGTATCTTTTCCCTCGATTGAGTGAATTAACGAACATTCCGTAGCCTTTCACAAAGCGTATCATCCAGATCAACTATTAATTTTTCATTTGCCATTAAATCTAAAACCAGTTGAGATTCATCCATCCAGAGATAGAGACAAATTTAATAGATCAGGACTAATGAACGGCTACTCACGGATTCAACCACTCCTCAGAATTCAACCACACGGACTTTCTTATACTGGACGTCAATATGCTTGGATTGTGCAAGGTAGCCTTGGTTCTTCACCAAGCAAATAGCGCTTTTCTTGTCGAATATCAGAGGAGCTCCACCTTGATATATACGGAGTTCTAGCTCCAATGCTCTGCCTCTGTTGTAGTCTCCCTTCCACAGCTTCCATGTACTCTGCCTCTGCTGTAGACACTAAGACGATAGTCTGCCTGGATCTTTTATTATCTAAGACACTTGAAAAAATGGCATCCTCATAGCTATGCACTGAAAAGGTAACTCCCTTTGTCAAAGAAAAGTCCCACGTTTAGTAAAGCCCTTAAGATGAAGAATCCACTTTACCGTGCTCCAATGCTCCTTCCCAGGATTGCTCATAAATCTGCCCACCAGTCCAACTAAATGTGGAATATTAGGTCCCAAAAAAACCATACCATACATACGAGATCAATCCAGACGAAATCAATACTACAGCTGGATAGAGAATCTTATAGACCTGAGTTCGTCACTAGTGTGACTTCCCCATCCGCTGTATTCTTTTGTGGTGTATCCTTGAATACATTGATATCCTCACCAAAAGGCCAAGCATGACTTCATACAACTTCATTTTTCAGAAGCTAGGCTTATTTGATTTCAACACTTTTGCTTGAGACGGAGTGTGAGTGAATAGATTATCTTTCAAGGGCACTTTTATAATTTTCTTTGCCTCACCCTCACCCTCCCTCTTTCTCTCTCCTTCTCCCTCGTTCTCTCTCTCTCTCTCGATTCTCTTCATGTTAAGTAGCTATGATAACATGCAACCTATACTTGTAATTACACGCTTATTAATACAAATTAAGGTATAAAACATTCAATTCCAATGCATGTTATCATACTTTGAGTGCATATTTATCATTCTACATAATTTAAAGTGATAATTTCAAAACATATTATTTTAAGGGATAATCATGCATATTTAAAGTTAAAATTTTTTTGAGGATATTATTTCCATTTTCTATTTGAGATTATAATTTTTGATTTCAAATAATAAGAGAAAATATTTTTACATACACTCATTTATTTTTCTAGTTTTATTTTCAAAGAAAATGAGTGTATTTTGAGTTAAAAATTTATTCTCTTGTTATTTATTAAATTTGTCTTTTTATAATGATAAATTATTTAATTTCTAATGAAACCTAAAAGATTTTAGAATAAAAAGGAGATGTATTTTGAAATTTATGTATTTTATAATTTTTAGGGATTTTATTAGAATTTTTCTAAATACTTTTAGACGTATTTTAAAATTATTTTAATTCAAACATTAGAAAATTAGTTTTCTATGCACAATGACATGGCAACTGACGTGACAAGCGTGCTTGCATGTTGCCATGTATCGCACGTGTGTATGCATCATTAGCCCATACGATTAGTGGTTAAGCATCTTACTGAGGGCATAAGCTAACCGCATAGGCTGTGTGCCCTTATATGCCCATCAGGTCACTTTAATTTTTGCCATGTGGGATTATTCACATTTTTAACTCTTCATAGGTGACATGGCACATCTTAAAGTGTCATATTAGAGCATAAAAGACGATTTAATCTAAGCCCTTCACTTTCACTTAAGTGAAGGGGTTACGTGGCGTGTTCTGATTGACCTTTATTAATATCGATCAATCCTGGCTGTCCATGTGGGATTTATAATGGTCCAAACTGATTATGCTCAATGACCTCCTTTGGGTAGTGTGGGGCAGCATCATAGACGTCCATTGAAAATCTAACGGCTAACATTTCACGACGATTTGCATATAGACTTTGACGTGATGTGGTCTGGATGCTCCATAAAGAATCCTACGGCCATGACTTAACAAAGACAATTCATCTCCTTAATTTAATCACAACCGTTGATTAAAGAAGAGAAGGTGATTTGATGATTACGCCCAAAATTTCTCGTATCTGTACTCTCTCTCTTCTATGGAAAATGTATTCTTGAATGTTTTGATTAATCAAAACTTTTGGAAATCTCAGTCCTTGAATTTATTATTTTCTTCCTCTTATAAACTTATTTTCACATTCGAGGAGTGCTTGAAATAAAGATTTCGTGGAGAGAATAGGAATAATTCGTAGCTTGAACTCTGAGTTTTTGTTTTTTTCAAAATTTATAATGAAAAGCCTTGATCCGGAGATTAATTGGATCATTTCGAGCACAATTTTGAATTAGATTACGTGTTTCCCTCCTAGTGTTCCATCATATAACATTAGATTTCAAATTCGTTTAGTAGATTAGTTTACATTTTATGAAATTTTAGCATTTTCTTTCTCTTCACGATCAATTTTTCTATCTTGATTTTGCTTCTTGATTTCTCTATGAATACTAATCCAAATTAAGTGATTTTTGATTTTAAGGATTCGCCTTGGAGTCTTATTTCTAAAAAAACACTAATTTTCCTAATTTCTCAGCTCAATTCATCATCTGATTTGATCAAATTTTTTATACATCTTGAAACATTCATGATTCTCCATGGATTCGACCCTTATTCACCATAAGACTAATCAATTCATGATTAAATCTTCAAATTGGCGAGTTTGAAAAATTATTTTGACATGAGAAAGTGTGTTTTCAATGACCACACAATTTTATTTTGTCAAGCTCCACCTCACCTTCTTCCTCTCTCTTCTTCCTCTCTCTTCCTCATTATCCTTCCTCTCTCTCTCTCCTTCCCCCATGAAATATCAACTTGCCAAAAAAAATTCCCATCGCAAGGAGTAATCAAGAATGAGATTTTAATCTCAAGCCCATCCACATCACATCATTTAAGGATCTCCATCAAGGTACTCACATTCTTCTTAATTTGTGTGATAGATCATCCTCCCCTGAAATCTCTTTCATCTAGGATTTTTGCTACCCGGAGATGGCCACCAATCATAAATTTGGGTGTGTGCACATTTTTTGTGAAATTGGCCCAATTCATTAAATAGAGATCTCACTTCAAGGTTATTATGAACAATCTTCTAGTCTCAAATCTTCCAAACTCTCACATCATCTCTCCATTAAAATACTATCCTTTATACCTCCCCTTATAAAATTTTGATTTTCCTATTTTATCTCACATCATTAATTCTATATTTCAATGTGCATTGTAATATTTGTGCTTTACTTCATGTGTTTGAAGCATGTGATTTTATCCATATGCTTTAACTAAATTATGATTTAATTAGGTGGATTCTAATCCATTTGGTTTTCCAAATTCTCATTTATTACATTTGATTAGGAAACTTGTAATTGGTTAGGTTTAATTATCAATATTGTGATCAATTGCATTTAATTAGCTAGATTGTGACCTGCGACATTTTGGTTTTAGCTAAAAAATTGAAAAAATCAAAGGCACTTAAAAATTAAGAAAGTCATAATCGACACTTGAATGTCTACGGCCAATCAGATAGTCAAATATTAAAGACGATGCCAAATTTAATGTCAACACTAGAAACAGCCAAGTTAACACAAATCAAAGGAGATATCTCTCATTCCTTTCATTGTATGTTACTTTGATTTACTTTAGCTTAGTTTATTTTCTTTAATTTTACTTAAATACTTACTTTCTTATATCTAATTTAAATCTTTGGATCATCTATTGCCTTAGATGTTCTAGGAATAGTTAGTCATGATAAACGTGGATACTTCATCTACTTTTGATGAGTAAAACTCATCAAGAGGTTAAGGTCATAAATATTTATAATTTGAGTCATTGAATTTTAGTGAGTCAAGGAGTTTGATGTGAAAAGTTAACTGGTGGGGATTTTTCTCCCAATCTTACATGGGTTGGTGACAAGGCTTGTGGATTTAAGAGACAAAGGCTAATTGTAATGGAACAATGAGAAACATAAAGGCCTCAAGACCTTTATGCTTGTTGAATGGGATGAGCTGCTAAGTTCTAGTGAGATCCCAAAGCATAGTCATTTGATTAGTACATGCTTATGTGAGAAAGATTGTATCCCAATAGGACTTTGATATGGTTTTACCTAAAGTAAGTAGTATTTGCTTCTAGTAAGATCCGCCTAGTGAGGAAGTGAATCTAGGAGGGCTGTCTCCCACTAGGATTGGTGTGGGGAGTTTGAATTTGATGTCCAATTTAAAAATGAGCCATAAGAGAAACTTTTGAGGACTTTGAGCAAATAACATAGGAATCCATAAAATTGGTGGAGAAGAAGAGTAAAAAATAGTTGATTCTCCCATTCTTAGTTGTCTTGCCATCTTATTAGGGTTCTAAATTCTTATTTCTTAAAAACTTTAAAGTTATTTGGGAATTACTGTTTCTCTTTGTCTCTCAAAGAGATCCTTCCCCCCATCTTCCTACTCAACACATTTACTTGGGTTCATCAATGTCTAGCCACCTAAAGTTGAGGTTCTTTCATGGTAGTGACACCAAGAATTTGGTGAATAAGGTTTTGTCTTGGTTATTGAGCTAACATTGTATGGTGGAAGAGGTCAAGTTGTGAAAGAGATACATTCCACATTTACCCACATAAAATAACTGTGATAGAGATGAATTAAATTATAGGGACTTGAAATGCAAACAATCATATGTAGCTTAAAAACTTTTCTAGGTAAAACAAAAACTAGAAGGATAAGAGAAATTTTAGGCTTATATAAATGAGGTTATGAAGTAACTTTCACATTTTTGAGTAAAATTTAATAATATTAAGTAAAAGTAGTTATATGAATTTTTCTAGAGGAGAATAAATTTCTCCAATGTTGGAGAAACATCATGTTGCTCTAAAATTGTTGCCATCATCTATGAAATTGTTGGTATTTGAGACTTAACAAGCTCTACAAAGGTTTTGATCAAAAAAATATTTAGAATAGAAGACATCAAATCAAACATTCAAAGCATAAAAGCACAAAGAGGATATGATCCTATTCATCATGTACAGATTAAAATCATACTTATAGGAATCAGCTGTAAGAGTTCTTGAAGTTTTCCTAGTGTTCATCCTCTAGTAGTGTCTACATGATCATTGGGCAATTGGATCTCCTCTAGAACTCTTGTCACCACGTGAGAAAGAGAAGAGAGGGAGAGTTTCTCATGAGGCTTGCATGGTTACCCGATTTTGGTGCTCATTTGCTCTTGATTTATAGGCTTTAAATGTGTGAAATTTTCACAAAACCCTTATAATATGTTTACAGTCACCAGTGTCTATTGACATTATGTGTGTGACCCTCTAGGTTCATATATCTTTCATATTAAAAACTCAACTATCCTGATAACATTTATATGTCCTCCTTATTAATTCAACATATGAACATATATATTGATTGAAAAAAGACCCATTCATCCAATTGATACGTTGAGTCACCAACTTGGTAGGTGCCAAGCTACATCACATGCTTTAGGAGATATGCAGTATTTTATAACTCTCTCATCAAATCTTTTCGTCATCAATTACTATAGATAGGTATTATCCTTTATCTGCGAGACTCTTGAATGACTTAGGGCATAGTTAATTGTCAAACCCTAATTAGTTACTCAAGTTAATACTAAGGCAAGTAGGGAATCATCAAGAACAACTTCTCCTATATTTTTAGTACCCTAAACAAGGATTTTATCTCATATCATTGCTTGAGTCAATCTCCTCTTATATTGAGGGTAGATAGTTGACGAAACGTTTTCGTGCGTCGTTAAATCACAAAAATGCCGGTCAAACAAAATTAATAAAACCGAACTCACAAAGATAAGATATAAAATCAAGTAATGTGTAAGTATCGGGTCGATCCACAGAGAGCAGGGTTGACTTTAATTACAGAGTTGACTTGGTCAAACTTAGGTTTAAAAGGGGTTTTAAAGAAGTAAAAGTGAGATGTGATGAACAGAAATGATATAAATAGACCTAATAAGAAGTTTTAAGAATTCAAATCTCGGATTTGACAGAGAAAGGTCAAAAGTCAAAGTCAAAGCATTGACTTTGACTAATAGTAGGTGTACTGTAAAATCAGAGAATTAAAAGGTGTCAGAAAGATTACCAAAATTATATATTTTGGAAACTAGAGAGAAAATGGAATTTATTGATATATAATTCGTGATTTTTGGATAAGAAATGGATTTACTATGAAGTATTGAAAATCAAATATCAGAAAATCGCCGAAATGAACACCTCAAAAGAAATCATCAAATTGACCGGTCAAATGAAATCTAAATCTTGAAATTTATATATAAATGGAAAGCTAAGAACCATAGGAATCTAAAGAGATCAAAATGAGAAAATTCTGATTTGTAAATTGAAATAAATTGACCCCAAAAGTCAACATTTGACTTCTGATGAAAGATGAACAGTCCTTAGTCAAACGTCAAATTGGAGGACCAAATGAACTCGGAATTCGATCAATTTGCAATCCATGGAAAGCTGATGAAAATAGGAATCCAAAGAAACAAAAATCAAGTGATTTGGAATTATAATAAGAGAGATATCCTATTTTCAAAATCAGAAATTTTTTGGACTGAAAATTGGGGAAAATGAAGAACACTATGAACTACTTTGCGAAATTAAAGATCTAAACCTAATAAAAACTCAAATTTCATCACAATACTCGATCGAACCTCACTAGTAACCCGATTGCCGCAAGAAGGGGGCTTCAATTCTTGTGGATTGAAGCGAATTTGCTCAGATTTTTCCTCGTGGACGTTCGGAATTCAAGGGAAAAATTCGATGAAATCAAGAGATTAAATCGTGATTATCATGCTTCAATGGATGCATCTCTACACTCTTGGAAGCAGAGGATCAGGAGAACTTAAGACCTTCCTCGAAATTCACTTAATTTCTTCACGAATCGATCAAAAGTTGAAGAACAAGAGAGAAACACATCGGTTTTTAAAAAGGATTTTGGCCCAAAAATCGTGGGTAATTGACGCGGTCATGGGAGCGGATTGCAGGGGTCGTGAGAACGGATTGCAGGGGTCGTGGGAGCGATTCTCTTGGGCGGCGTCGTGGCTTCAATCCCACGATGAATTCCGCTTCAAAAGAACCACGATCGCACCACGATCAGGGCCACGATCGCATCGCGATCGGGCTACGATCGAGAGTTGATCGTGATCTCAATTCTCCAATGAACGTCGTCTGATGATCATGGAGGTGATTCCGCGATGAAGGAGCCACCATAGTGGAGTTCTTCCACGAGTCTTCCCAGCCGCCCGATGGAGATGGCGAGGTGATGAAGATCTAATGCTTCTTGATGCTTCCACGCGTCCACACATGATACGCTAATCCTGTGGTGAATCGCGTCCATCTGACGATGCCACATGGTGCAAGGTGAGCCCCGTTGATCTTTTCACTTCAATGCATTTTAAACGCACGTGACTTAAGTGATGATCGCGTGGATTTGGGTCCACGCAATCGACGTCTTCGCGTATAGATCAGACGCCCGTGCGATCGCCACATCACCTGCATAGTAGAAACGTGTGGGAACATAGTCCCACACGGAAGAAAAAGAGGGGACTTGTAAGTTTAAAAGAAGGGGCGCAGTAACGCATTTGCGTTACCGCCCCAAATATCTAACCAGCGCCCACTATACCCGTGGGCCCTCCAACTGCGGACCCCTCTTGCCACGTGGCGCCCCACACGGGCGTCCGCGTGGACCCGTGGACACGCGTGGCCTCCTGCCACGTGTCCGCGCTCTGTGCGCCTCCTGCGCCTCGCGTGGGCCACCCGCGGCTCTGCCACGTGGCCTCAGCGCCGCGTCGCACCCACGCGGTGGTCCCGCACGTCACGTCAGCGCGCCAGCTGGCCCCGCTCGCCACGTCATCACCTGCAGGTAAGCAACCCTTTTTCGAGATTTTAATAAAGAAATTACTTTAAAAAATGCATTTAAAAATAAAAAAAATAAAAAGGCATAAACTTTCAGAAAATTCATAACTTTAAATGTAGAACTCCTTTTTAATCCAAATTTTCTCCATTGGATCACAAATTTCTTCCTTTTTAACATCATGTCATTTAAAATATATTTTCAAAGAAGAAATCAAGATGAATTAGAATTTACTTAAATCTTTTCTCAATGCATATTCTAAATCATAAATTCATCTTGAAATTATCCTTCAAAACATGCACTAAAGTCCAAATCATTCAATAAAAGAGATTAACTTCTATTAATTTAAACTTAACAAAAGGTTAATCATCTATTAAGCATGAAATTATCCCTAATTTATGCATAAATATCGACTTTAGTGAAATGACATACCAATGGAGAAAATTCCTAAAAAGTATGATAACATGCATCTTATTCTCATAAAATAAGCATGCATATGAGTTAATTAGGATAAGAAATTAAGTTATAAATGCATGCTATCAATAGTCTTGTCTCAACCAGTCAATCGCCCTTGATAACTTCATATTGTGTCTTGTCTATGAAATTTTAGAAATTTTGTGGGTAGGGATTTTTAATTCATAATCAAAATAAGATCATCTATCCACAAGATATCTTTGTGTATCTCTGATCTAAGGACAATGTACACAACTATGATATGAATGAATTTGATTAACAGTTTGGTATAATACCATTCAGGGATTCATATAGATCAATTCGATGAAATTTTTGCTTAAAGAACACCCCCTATCCTTGGGGTCTCCACACTAATGGCCACAAGATCTATTATATTCATCACATGAGTCAAATCAGATAATGCTTTTTTTTAGATATTTTGATGTATTTCTCGAATATCCCAAAAATAAGAATATTTAGAATATATGTCTTCAAGATCGTTATATTATGATATCATCATAATTCACTTTATGATTACATATGCTCATGGACTTCGTTGTAAACATCACAAGAATGTTAGTGAACAAAAATTTCATTTCAATGTATATAAACAAGAGATTAAAATGTGACTAGCTTACAAGCTGCATAATATTGATTAGAAATGACATCAAGTTGATTTAGTTTTGAATTTTTGTGAAAATAGAACAAAAAAACCATACAAGAATAATATAGAAACAAGAGAACAATTGAGTGGTGATAACATAATGCTAACGAAAATTGTATAGTTAGGTGATAACATGCAATTTCAAGCATTAATATTATACATTTAATGCACTTCTTCATAAAAATCTAATCATAAATATATGTTATCATGATTTAAAATGATTAAAATGATAAATCCTATATTTAAAAGTCTATTCTTGATTTTTCACAAATTAATTACATTTTATAAGGATTTAATGATATCGATTAATGAAGAATATAATTTTCTTTTATTATAAAAATAAAAATTTCTATTTGTTTCCCAATTTAAATGTCTTTATTAACATCAAAATATTTATAAATGCATTTTATCATGATTTTTATTGAATAAATTTATTTTTGTGTGGAAATTGAAATTAAAATAATTAAAATGATTTTTATATAAAAATAAAATAAAAAATATATAAGAAAAAGAGAGACGTTCTCTTTCTCTCTCTCCGAGGATCGATCTCTGTCGCGAGAGGAGGAGATTCCTCTCCTCTTTCTCCCTCTCTCTCATAACACGTCCTTCCTCTCTCTGTGTATGTCTCCTTCTCTATCTTTGCCGCCACGCTTGCTCTCCTCTCCCCTTCCTCTTCTCTTTCCTCCTCTACCACGCACTCTCACTTGCACGCATGCATACGTGCAAAGGGGGAGGAGAAGATCTAATCTCTCCTTGATTCCCATTGCCCATTTCTCACGCGGCCTTCTCCACCTCCCTCCTCTCTCCTCCTCTCGGCCTTAAAAGAGTAGATTTTTCTTAGAAATTTTTTTTGCATCTCACTCCGAGAAGTAGTATCTTGCCCTATTGATTTAAACCACTTTTGGCCATTATCTTTTAGTGCTAGAAGAAATATTCACATCCTAAGATTCTCTTGGGGCACTCCAAGATAGTTACAGATCTTGCATGTATCAGTAAACTCCTCAAGAAACTCATAGGGCTCCTCATTAAGTCTACCATATAAAGTGGATAATAATTTAAGCATATGAGGGTCGATTCTAAATAACAAATTATGAGTAAGAGGGGTGATAACATGCAATTTCTACATGAAATTATATGATTATTAATGCAAATTAAGACATTAAACATTCCATTCTTACGCATGTTATCATACATTGAGTGCATGTCTTTCATTTCATATAATTTTAAGTTATATCTCAAAATGCATTATTTTAGGGATAATTATGCATAATTAAAGAATATATTTTAGAGTAGATTATTCTCATCTATATTTGAGATTATAAATGGGTTTTAATATTAAAGAATAAGAGAAAATAGTTTTTTTATACACTCATTTATTATTCTAAGTTTTTATTTTTTTAAGAGAAATGAGTGTATTTTTTGAAATGAAAAATTTACTATCTTATTATTTATTAAATTTGACTTTTTGAAAAATAGATTATTTAATTTCTGATTCAAGATTGGATTAATTTGGGGTTGTATTTTTGAAATTTATGAATTTTTCTAATTTTTATGGATTTTTCAAGAAGTTTTTGAAATTTTTATGAATTAATTTTGTTTTTATTTGGAATTTTTAATTAAAAAATCCGTCATTTTTATTGCACATTGACATGGCAGCTGATGCGATGGGAGAATGACGAGTTGCCATGTGGTGACGTGTATACATGCCACATGGCGCACACGTGTGTGTGTGTGCGCGTGCTCGTGCGTGGATTAAGCATCCTTTTAAGGATATTCACGAAGCCCACTTGACAATTGTTAATTATCTACCCAAAATTTGATGTTTATTTTTGTCATGTAGGATTATCTTTTTGTTCATTCTTTTATGTAGGTGACGTGGCATGATGGGAAGCCTCCGTATGCGTATTTAATCGAAGCCATCAATCTTCACTTAAGTTGGGGGCTACGCGACAACATCTGATTGGGTGATGATTCATTTTGAAAATGATTTAATCTCAGCCACTCATTTAACGAGTTATAACTGCTAAGATTAAATGCACCCAATGGACTTCCGTGGATGTGTGGCGACATCTCAAGCGTTCGATGAAGATCGAACGATAGACGTTACATGATGATTGAACTTTACGTGATGACACGGCTTCATCTATGTGCTCCATTTGGAATTGGACAAACACAACTTAATGACAAAGATTCCTATCCTGGCAATTCATCTCAGTTGTTAGTCAAAGATGAAATGCCAAATGCAACGGCTACGCCCAAATTTGCCTATTTATAAATATGTTCTTTCACCGAAAATGTATTCTTAGATTTTTCGAGCTATCAAAATGTTTAGGCATGTCAGTACTTGAATCTCTTGATTTCTTCGTCTTCTAAATCAATTTCCGTGTCCAGGGAGTGGTGGAAATAAAGTTTCCGTCAAAAGAATAAGGAGAAATTGCCTCTTGAATGCCAAACTTTGTCTTCAAAATCGCAAAATAAAAATGCCTTGAGCAAGATATCAGGTTAGATTACATGTTTTCCTCCTAATCTTTTGTCTTGTATTATTAGATTTTAATTTTGAATTGAGATTAGTTGAATTTTAGATAATTTCTCAGTTTTCTCTCTTGTTGTGATTGAATTTTTTATCTAATTTTTGCTCCTTGATTTCTTTGCGAATCTCTATCCAAATCAGTGATTTTTGATTTTTTGGATTTGTCTTCGAGTTTTCTTTCCAAATCTACCAAAATCCTTAATTTCTCACCTCAATTTCTTGTCTGATTTAATTAAATTTGAAGAATACTTTGAAAATACCTTAATTCTTTGTGGATTTTACCCTTATTCACCATTATACTCTTTAATTATTGATTGTAATCTTAAATTTGTATGTTTAAAAATTATTATGATATGTCTCCATGTGTTTTCAACAAGCGCATGGATTTTTCTCATCAAGGGTTGATATCTTAGTGTAGGTTTGGCCCTCAGAAGGAATAGAATACTCTCATAGCTTCATCTTCCTAATGGCTTGATCACGGGGAAGCTTTGATTTTCATTAAGGTTTTCCTCAATTACATCTGACAAAAAAAATTTGTGCGATCATTAAAAACATACATCCTCGTGTCAAAGTTTCTTTTAAACTCACTAATTTAAAGAATCATCTCAAATTGATTAGGATAATGGTGGGTAAGGGTCGAATCCATGCAGAATTAGGAAAATTACTGTGATATATTCAAAATTTGATCAAATTGGACAATGAATTTGGATGAGAAATTAGGAAAACAGATTTTTTTTTAAAGAAGACTTGAAGAGAAATCCAAAAATAAAAAATCACTTAATTTTGAAGAGAAATCAAGGAGCAAACAAGAAGATAGAAATCGATCGTGAAGAGTAAGAAAATCATAAGATTTGGTAAAGTTAAATTAATTTACTTATCAAAGTTAAAATATAATGGTATAGGATGAAAGATTAGGAGAAATTGCGCTTCAAATGATGCAAATAATTGTAAAATCAAGGCTTTTCATTCTGCATTTCGAAAAACAAATATTCTGAGTTCGAGCAGCAAATTCTTCGTTCTTTCTGGATGAAATCTTGATTCCAAGCCCTCCATGGACGAGAAAATTATTCTAGAGGAGTATGAAAGCAAGAGATTTAAGGTTTATGCTTCACAAAAGGTTTGACTAATTGGAAATCCAAGAATAATATTTTCGTCGAAATGAGAGAGTATAAACACGAGAAATTTGGGTGTGACCATTTGATCACTGTTTCATCTTCAATCAATAGTCTAGATGAAAACCATGAAATCAAATTGATGCCTTTAAGTTGTGTCCATTGGATTCACGATGAAGTGTTGAATTCATCACGTCGTCATGTGAAGAGTAAATGTCAAGTGATCGAGTATGTTGGATCTTGACCTAACGCTTTTGCATGGGCTATGTGTCACGATGAGTCCACAAGTTGCTTTTAATATGGACCATTATAGCTCTTTCAATGAAAGACTAGTATTCATTATAAGTTATAAGTCAAATCAATGTCCAATTGCAGCGCCACATACCCCTCTTCCTAAGTGAGCATAAACAATTACAATTAAGTCCAAAAATTGAACCGTCCACATTGTGTCACGTCATCGACGGACCAAATTGGTGTGGTAGTTGAATGCACACTAATTTGTGTCAAAATTAATACCAAACTCACTAATTTTATGAAATAATCATGAACTAAGAAGTATAGTGGTAAATAAGGGTCGAATGCACAGAGAAATAAGGGAATTTTGAGAAATCTTTTGGAATTCAATCAAATTGGATGATCAATTGAGGTGAGAAATTAGGGATTTTGATAGATTTTGAAACAGAACTTAAAGATGAATCCACGGAATCAAAAATGACTCATTTTGGATCAATATTCGCGGAGGAATCAAAGAGCGAACTATGTAGAAATTTTTGAATGCGAAGAGAGAAATCTAAAATTAAAAACAAAATTAACTAAATCTACGATTGTAAACTACAATCTAATGATATAGGATGAAAGATTAGGAGGAAAAAATATAATCTAACACCGATAGCAATCGAAATGATCCAATTAATTGTCACATTTAAGGCTTTTCATTCCGTGATTTCGAAGACGATCATCGGCGTTCATGAGGCGAATTCTCTGTATTCTATCAATGAAATCTCGCTTCCAACCACTCCGTCAACGCGAAAATGAGCCTAGAAGTGATTGGAAGTGAGAGATTCAAGGATTGTGGTGTCTAGGGAGTTTAATTATTTGAAAACATGCAAGAAAGCATTACAATGTTGAAGAACATATCAAGTTATAGAAAATTTGGGCATAACCGTCAAATGGAGCGTTTAATCTTTGATCTAAAGCTCTAATGAATCCTAGAGATACGAATCGTTATTGTTAAGTCGTGGCTATTGGATCGGAGATGAACCGTTGAGATCATGCCACATTGCGCGCGAAGAAGAAACGCATGAAACGCAATCCATCCGATCTTGATCGAACACTCCAAATGTGTTTTCGTTAGTTTTAATCTTAGCTGTTATAACTCCTCAAATTGATGACTGAGATTAAAACATTTTAAAAATGTTTTAGGATTGCGTCGCATATTCCCCGCCATAAGTAAAGATCGACGATTCATATTTAACACGTGCATCGGACACTCCTCGTGCTGCCACATCACTTGCGCATTTAAAACACGAAACAAAGTCCCACACGACAAAAATAAAAATGAAAATGTGTGTATATAAGGTGCGCATAATTAAGGAGTTAGCAAATATCCTTAACAGGGTGTTTTCTCTTTAATTACACACACACGTGCACACACATACACACACACACCCACACGTACACACGTGTACACATGCACACATGCGCACACGCGTACACGTGTGCGACATGTGGCGGTCTCATATGTCGCCACATGACATTCCTTTCTTCCCGCTTATGCCTCATCATTTGCGACATCAGTACCCGAGGATAAAAATATTATTTTAATGAATTTAAATAAAATAAATCAATTTTAAATTCTGAAAAATTCTAAAAAAATCCCTAGAAATTAGAAAATTCATGGCTTTCAAAATATTACTCCAAATTAATCTAAATTTATTTTATTCGATCATAAATTAAATTGTATATCATTATAAAAATTCAAATTATTTAAATAAAAAGAGAATGAATGCTTATTTCAAGAATACACTCATTTCTTTTCGAAAATAAAACTTAGAAAAATAAATGAGTATATAAAACTATTTTCTCTTATTATTTTGCGCTAAAACCCAATTATATTCTCAAATGTACATGGAAATAATCTACTTTAAAAATTTATTCTTAAAAATACATAATTATTGCTAAAATAATGTATTTTGAGATTATAACTTAAATTTACATGCAATGATAGATATGCACTCAAAGTATGATAACATGCATAAAAATGGAATGTTTTATGACTTAATTTGCATTAATAATCATGTAATTGTATGTTAAGATTGCATGTTATCAGTCACCTACATAGAATAATAATAAACATAGTCCTACATCAAACAAATCAATAAATTTTTCGTGTATAAATAGTAAAGTGGACTACGTGGTTAGCTCAAGCCCATTAAGGGTGCTTAATCACTAATAATGCATGATAATCATGTTCTACACCTGTGCCACACCTATGCCACACGTGTGCCACATGGCACATGCACATGCTACCATGTGATGACACGCAAGCACGCATGCCTGTTCAGCACAATATTAAAAACCTATTTTTTCATATTGTTTTAGTTAAAGTAAATATGAAATAGATTTAGAAAAATTCTAAAAAATCTCTATAAATTAGAAAATTTATAACTTTCAAAATAAAACTCTTGTTGAATCCAATTTTTTTATTTCATTACATATGAAATAATATATCATTTTATAATTTTAATTTGATAAATAACAAGAGAATAAAATTTTAACTCAAAATACACTTGTATTCTTTTATAAATAAACTAGAAAAATGAATGAATCTATCAAAATTTTATCTCATTTATTTGCATTTAAAACTCTAGTAAAATATCAAATATAAATGAGGATAATCTATTTAGACATTTGTCTTTGATTTCATGATTATCCCTTAAAATAACACATTTTGATATTTTTTATATAAATTGTATAGAATGATGAAATGCGCTCAAAATTTGATAACATGAATAAGAATGGAATAATTTATGCCTTAAAATGCACTAATAATCATGTAATTTTAAATATAAATTGCACATTATTTGTATCATCTAAGGATTGATCTTATACTTCAAAGGCATCGCTCTTAGGCTATGACGTAGATGAGTTTTCACCTAGGGTGAGTTCAAGGACATGAGGATGGAGGGATTGCCTTCAACTTCAATTCATGCAGAGTGACTAAATACAATGTTAGATCAAGATTAGTATAAAAAAGGTAAAATGATATAAATCTAATTTAGAAAAATATTAGAAAATCAGAGAATAAAAATGAATAAGATTTCAATCTAATAGACACCGACCTCCATAACAATGGCGTCATTTCATAAGCATAAAATCTCAATCATTGAAAGTGCAAGTCCACTCAGAAGAAATTATACTCAACTCTTTGAATTTGATCTTAAAATTTAGAATACTGATGAGTCAAGGTCGAATCCACATAGAGGATGGTTAAGAGATTGAAATGAAGAAATTTTTTTGCTAATTTTTTAGATTAATAAAGTGAAAATGAGCCTTGCAAAGGAAGGAGATAAAGGGGAAAAAATAGAATTTGATGGTATTACTTAACCTTTCTTGACCACCTTTTTGTTCATTTATTAGGTTCAACATGAAATCATGAATAAGCTCTACCAAGGATTGCCAAGCATTTGGCATTGTTTTCACCCTCCCTTTTTTGTAACAAATCAAAGCAAAAGTATCCATATTTTTCCACCACAATGAAAATATTATCTGAGAACTCCTTGTGTGGCATCTAATTATCACTACAAAAAAAACTTTGTTCTTCATGTCCTACTTGCTTGCCTTCTTTATCTGCTAAAGCTTGAGCTTGAGTGTGTTTTCTTTTTCTAGTTTATTTTTGAAGATGAAATGATCTGATCAAACACTTTTGATCTCCTTTTGAAGATCAAAAACTCTTCATTGGAAGTAAAAATTTCCAATCAATAAAATGTGAAAATGTGGATGGAAAGGGTTAAGAAAATGGAAAAGGTCAAAAAGAATAATCTCTAATCTAAAGGTTCACGATTAAAATTCACTCTAGTGATGCTCTCTAATAATTCACTCCTTCAAGAGCCTGTACATCATGCCGCGACTGAGCGACCAGCATCCAACACAAGGAATGATTAGACTAGAGAAGAAACTCAATAAAAATGATATTTTGTATAGGATGAATGATTAATCATTATCCTCTTTATTACACAATAGAGGGACTCTAAATCGCGTGCATGTGAGGAGCGCGTGAAACAGCTGTCTTATTGCAAGAGAGGGCTTCTTCCACACGAGAGAGAGAGAAATAGAAGAGATTGAAGAGAGAGGATTGACTTGCTCTCTCTCACGAGAGATAATTTCTTCTCTGTGTGAGACGCAAAAAGAGATATACAAATTAGAGATGTGGAAAGAGGAGAAGAAGTGGAGAAAATAAAATGAAGGGTGAAGAAGAGAGAAAATGTGGCAGAAGAGAGTGAAAAAGAATGAGAAGGAGGTTTTAATGCACAAAAGAAATTTCCTGCTATGCACGTGATAAGAAGAGAGAGAGAGTGGAATGAAGGAGAGGGAGGAAGAAGATAAATGTGATGATGGATACAACTGTTTTCTCCATCGCGCACACAAACGAGAGGAAAGGGGGAGAGATTAAGAGGAGAACAATAAACTAAAAATGTTGTGTTGGAGAATTTCTCTATCACCTGCATGGGAGAGATGAGGAAGAGGTTATGCACAACATGGCAAAAAAGAGAGAAGAAGAAGAGAGAAAGAGGAGAGAATCAATACAGAGAGAGAGCGATGGAGCAAAGAGGGAGAGAAGAAAGAGAAAAAGAACAATGGAAGAGTTTTTTCTTTCATCTGCTTGTGCGTGCACACGAGATTGCATGTGACGAAGGGAGAGAAGGAGGGAGAGAGAGAGGGGATAGAAGAAATTCTCTTGGTGTTTGCTTGCGTGCAAGAGAGAGTGAGTGAGGGAGAAAGAGGATGGGAGAGAGGGAAGTGGGAAGAAGAGGAGAAGAAGGATGGAAAAGAAGAAGTCAGAAATAGAGAGAGAGGTCAAAATAAATTTCTTATGCTCGCTCGCATTGGAGAGAGAAAAATAGTGAGAAAGAAGGACATAAAGAAGATTGGCCTCCAAGAGAGAGAGAGAGAGGAAAGGAGAGGAGAGGAGGGGAAGAGGCAGCAAGGAGAGAGAGAGGAAAGGAGAGGAGAGGAGGGGAAGAGGCAGCAAGAAGAGAGAGAGGTGGCAAAGAAGAATGAGTTGCTATGGAAGAAATTTTTTTCTTTATCAAGTGAGAGAGAAAGAGGGAGAGAGAGAGAGATTTTAAAAAATCATTTTTGAATATGACTTCCATTTTGAGAAATTTATTTCTCAATGATTTCGACTTTAAATAAATAAATAAAAATCTAGAAAAATCATTTCCAAAAATTTAGTTTAATCCATTTGTACCCTAGTAATCATGCATTCATATATATTTTTGTGTAAATAAATGCATTTTAAATAGAACATTCATTTTATGTCTTAATAACTTATTTTTTTATTAAATCAATGTCATAAAATTCTGATAAAATGTTATCAAATAATGAAAAAATTAAGAATATCCTTTTAAACATCAAAATTATCACTTTAATTATCTTAAACTACGGTAACATACATCTATGTCGATATTTATAGATATAAATGTATCAAATGCATACAAATCAATTTAGGGAACACACACACACACACACACACACACACACACACACACACACACACACACACACACACACACACACACACACACACACATATATATATATATAAGCTAAAAGCCAAATTCGAGAAAAAGAGCCAATTGTATGGGAGATACTTTAGGAAGTCATGCAAGGGCATTCTGTGTTGCTATGTAGAGTACTGACCCTACATACATTAGGCATACATGCAATCCTTTTTTAAAAAGGGGGGGGGGTTAACTAAGGAAAAAAAGATGGAACCAGATGCTTCTTTAAAAGAAAGCACTTTGCCTTACCTATAATACCCCAAGGGTTATTTTCTCTTTTCTCACAGGTCAAGAAAAGTCTTCTTTTCTTGAACTTACAAATCATTCTCTGTGTGTGTCCTTTCATGTGTCTCTAGTTCCTTGTCCACAGATATTTTTAATTGGTACGTATTGGAAACTTCTTTTATGTTAAGAGCAACAAAGTAAAATCTAGATGATGAAGTGACAAAACTACACTTGAATAACCCTTGATAGAATATTCTCTTGTTCTAATGTGAATGAACCAAAGAAGAACAAGATATTTTTCTTGAATTTCCACGTTCTTCACTAGCTAAAATAATCGGCGTTGCAAAAATTAATTGAAATTCTCGAGGTTAATTAGATATTTTTGAAGTCTTTTCCAAAACTCACACAACCCTACGATAATTGTAATACATGCCTATCTTTTCTCCACAACAGTTACTAACATTATAATTGTGTTTTGAGTTCCTTGTCCTATTTCTTCAATTTTCAATAGAGGAAAAAGGACAAATTTTAACATTCACATGCTATTAAAATAGAACTTAATTCTAGAGAATAGTAATTATAACCAATTTGACTATTCTAGTATCATAATGCTCTTAATTTAATATTTTTCACTAGAATATGAAACCATTTATGATTATCCACATTAAAATGTCAAATTTGTCCCCATAAATCGATCAATTGAAAAAGGCAAAGAGCAAAAACCTAATTAAAGTAATAAGTTAGTTGTCTTTAGGAAGTTGAATGTCTTACAGTTAAACATCTTTATTCTTCTGAACTAGACAAAAATAGAACCATTTGTGTGATTTTCAAGGACAATACTTGGACTAGTTAGCACAATAGTTGCTTGATTTTTGCTGAAGTTTGTAGCCATGCATTTGTTGTCTATCCAGCTTATAGGAAGTAGTACAACCTTTCATAATTCCTGCATGTCTAATCCTCAAATGAAACGATTAATAGTTATCTAGCTAAATGAGATAATCAAGAAGTGAGAAAGAGAGAGGACTGGTCCTCCATTATTTCCACTGAAATAATACCATGCTTTGTCAGTTTTGTCAGAAAGCCAAAATCACTGACGGAACCATTAATGGTGGCTGAATATTTCAATAATAATTAACGCTCATTTTTTACGATTGATATGTTCAGGAAAAAACTATATATTTTGCATTATTACAAAGGGGCACTTTGAATTTTTAACCCTCTGTTTTAATGCAGACAACACCATCTCTAGTGAATTTGTTATTAAATTAACAATTCGTCTAAACAGAGATGCCCCTTAGAAACATTTCAACGAGTTTTTGGCATACGAGCTGTCTTGACATAGGAGAAATTTCTTGAGTAAAGTTGACTTTCTGATGAGGAACAAGGTGAGAAGGAGGAAGATAGTTTTGTCGGGCTGACTAAGAAGAACACGAGTGAATATCCAGGTAAATGCCCTTTTAATGTTGGCAGCAAAGTGGAAAAAGGACAACAAAAGACCCATGTTATGGATGAATGGGATGATGCATCCATCTATTTAAGTCATACCTACTTCTTCATAAATTAGCGGCCGAATATTTCATCCATCATTAATGCTAAATTTTCAAGGATGGTTATCTTTCGGGAATAATTCAACAGTATAGATTTGGAAAAGAAGACTTTCAACGCTAGCCTTTAATTCCAATAACATCACCATAACTCTGTCAATTCTTTGATAAACAAGGGGCAATGCCGCAACAGAAATTTTTGGGAACAGATAGACATATTTTAGCGTTAGATTTTTTTTGGGAACAGATAGATCGGTCCTGGTCTATAAATAGACTATCCTGAATCCTTTTTGGGCAAGGTAGCTCTTACCATTGAAGATGGCCCCAAAGCGCTTCTCCCTTCTTTCGATCTTCGTGATTTTTCTAGTGTGCTCTATTAGCACAGCGAGGGACGCCCTTTACCGTGGGCAGAGGCTTAGTACCGGTCAATCACTTGTTCAGGGGCGCTACGTTTTGACCATGCAGGCAGACTGCAATCTTGTGCTGTATGCGCCCACGGCCATCTGGTCTTCGGGCACCTTCGGTAAAGGCGTCGGCTGCTTTGCTATAATGCAGTTTGACGGAAATTTCGTCGTGTACGACAACCGCAGAGTAGCCTTATGGGCGAGCGGCACCAACATCGGCACCGGAAACTACATCCTTAGCCTGCAGCCGGACCGCAACCTAGTCATCTACGGACCTTCTCGCTGGTCAACTCGCACGAATATTGCTACGGCTGGATTCAGTCAACTCGCCATCAACGCTACAGCCAAGGAAGAGGGCGGGAAGAATAAGCCTTAACAACTCAGACGCAGAGATATTTCCGCATCTCTTTAAATATCTCATCGTTGTATCTTTTCCCTCGATTGAGTGAATTAACGAACGTTCCGTAGCCTTTCACAAAGCGTATCATCCAGATCAACTATTAATTTTTCATTTGCCATTAAATCTAAAACCAGTTGAGATTCATCCATCCAGAGATAGAGACAAATTTAATAGATCAGGACTAATGAACGGCTACTCACGGATTCAACCACTCCTCAGAATTCAACCACACGGACTTTCTTATACTGGACGTCAATATGCTT
This sequence comes from Lemna minuta, assembly GCA_024174645.1. Lineage (NCBI taxonomy): Eukaryota > Viridiplantae > Streptophyta > Magnoliopsida > Alismatales > Araceae > Lemna > Lemna minuta. The sequence continues at coordinate 1,347,225 of CM044111.1, read as the reverse complement.
GGATTGTGCAAGGTAGCCTTGGTTCTTCACCAAGCAAATAGCGCTTTGCTTGTCGCATATCAGAGGAGCTCCACCTTGATATATACGTAGTTCTAGCTCCAATGCTCTGCCTCTGTTGTAGTCTCCCTTCCACAGCTTCCATGTACTCTGCCTCTCTTGTAGACAATAAGACGATATCTTAAAGTCTGCCTGGATCTTTTATTATCTAAGACACTTGAAAAAATGGCATCCTCATAGCTATGCACTGAAAAGGGAACTCCCTTTGTCAAAGAAAAGTCCCACGTTAGTAAAGCCCTTAAGATGAAGAATCCACTTTACCGTGCTCCAATGCCCCTTCCCAGGATTGCTCATAAATCTGCCCACTAGTCCAACTAAATGTGGAATATTAGGTCCCAAACAAACCATACCATACATACGAGATCAATCCAGACGAAATCAATACTACAGCTGGATAGAGAATCTTATAGACCTGAGTTCGTCACTAGTGTGACTTACCCATCCGCTGTATTCTTTTGTGGTGTATCATTGAATACATTGATATCCTCACCAAAAGGCCAAGCATGACTTCATACAACTTCATTTTTCAGAAGCTAGGCTTATTTGATTTCAACACTCCAGCTTAAAGCAGAGTGTGAGTGAATAGAATCTCTTTCAAGGGCACTTTTATAATTTTCTCTCCTTCACCCTCCCTATTTCTCTCTCCTTCTCCCTCGCTCTCTCTCTCTCTCGATTCTCATCATGTTAAGTAGCTATGATAACATGCAACCTATACTTGTAATTACATGCATATTAATACAAATTAAGATATAAAACATTCAATTCCTATGCATGTTATCATACTTTGATGGCATATTTATCATTCTATATAATTTAAAGTGATAATTTCAAAACACATATTTATCATTCTATATAATTTAAAGTGATAATTTCAAAACACATAAAGGGATAATCATGCATAATTAAAGTTAACATTTTTAGAGTAGATTATTCCCATTTTATATTTGAGATTATAATTTTTAATTTCAAATAATAAGAGAAAATATTTTTATATACACTCATTTATTTTTTTCTAGTTTTTATTTCTCAAAAGAAAAATGAGCGTATTTTTGAGTTAAAAAAATTTATTTCTCTTGTTATTTATTAAATTTGCCTTTTGATAATGATACATTATTTAATTTTTAATTAAACCAAAAATTTTTGGCGTATAAAGGAGTTGTATTTTGAAAGTTATGTATTTTCTAATTTTTAGGGATTTTTTAGAATTTTTCTAAATACTTCTCGACTTATTTTGAAATTATTTTTATTTAAAATATTAGAAAATTGGTTTTCTATGCACGGTGTTGTGGCAACTGACGTGGCAAGCGTGCTTGTGTGTCGCCATGAGACGACATATGTGTGCGACATGTATCGCATGTGTGTATGCGTCATTAGCCCAAACAATTAGTGGTTAAGCACCCTATTGAGGGCATAAGCTAATCGCATAGGCTGTGTTGCTTAATATACCCATCGGGTCGCTTTAATTTTTCCATGTGGGATTATTCATGTTTTTATCTCTTCATAGGTGACATGGCACATCCTAAAGCGTTGGATTGGATCATAAAAGATGATTTAATTTGAGCCCTTCACTTGGATTTAATCTAAATACTAATCCAAATTGAGTGAATTTTTATTTCATGGATTCATCTTGGAGTCTTCTGTCCAAAAACACTAATTTTCCTAATTTCTCACGTCAATTCATCATCTGATTTGATCAAATTTAAAATACATCTTGAAATCTTCCTAATTCTCCATGGATTCAACCCTTATTCACCATAAGACTAATCAATTCATGATTAAATCTTCAAATTGGTGAGTTTAAAAATTATTTTTGATATGAGAAAGTTTGTTTTCAATGAAAACACAATTTTATTTTCTCAAGCTCCACCTCACCTTCTTCCTCTCTATTCTTCATTCTGCTTCCTCTCTCTCTCTTCTTCCTCCTTGAAATATCAACTTGCCACATTTTTTTCCCATCACAAGGAGTAATCAAGAAGGAGATTTTAATCTCAAGCCCACCAAGATCACATCATTCATGGATCTCCATCAAGCTACTCACATTCTTCTCAATTTTTGTGATAGACCATCCTCCCCTCAAATCTCTTTCTTCTAGGATTTGTGCAACCAGAAGATGGCCTCCAATCATAAATTTGGGTATGTGCACATTTTTTTGTGAAATTTGGCCCAATTCATTAAATAGAGATCTCACTTCAAGGTTATTAAGAACAATCTTCTAGGTCACAAATCTTCCAAACTCTCACATCATCTCTCCATTAAAATACTATCCTTTACACCTCCCCTTATGAAATTTTGATTTTCCTATTTTATCTAACATTATTAAATCTATGTTTCAATGTGCGTAGTAATATGTGTGCTTTACTTCATGTGTTTGAAGCATGTGATTTATCCGTATGCTTTCACTAAATTATGATTTAATTAGGTGGATTCTAATCCATTTGGTTTTCCAAATTCTCATTTATCAGATTTGATTAGGCAACTTGTAATTTGTTAGGTTTAATTATCAATATTGTGATCGATTGCATTTAATTAGGTAGATTGTGATCTGTGACATTTGATTTTCTCTATTCACTTGTGCAAGATTTAGTTATCCAAATTGCAGTTAGTTAAATTTAACCAGCAAGATTGAAATCTATTAGAATAGATTATTTCAAATTCTATCTATTAAAATTAATCAATATGATTCCTTCTTATTATGAATTCTTTGGGTCATCTATTATATTTCCTATTAACTAGCTTAGTGATTTAGTGTATCACATAAACAAGCTTAGAGAGATAGATTTACACATACACACATGTACATGCACGCACACACACATGTAGTCTGTATAGACATGTGTGTGTGTTGGTGTCTATTATCAATACAATAAGTTTAGAGAGTCCAAGTGATATTCAAATTAGTAAGAAGATCAATCAACCTTAAGGTGAATATTGAATCTACTGTGAGGTTGAGTATAAGTGAAAGTAAAAAAACATAGAAATTATAGAGCCAAAAAAAGGGATGAAATTCGAAGTGATAAATTCAAAAGGAAAAAATAAGTAATTCATAGGCAAAAAAATTGAAAAATCAAAGGCAGTTTAAAATTAAGAAATTCATAGTCGACACTTGAATGTCTAAGGCTAATTAGAAAGTCAAATATTAAAGACGATGTCAAATTTAATGTCAACACTAGAAAAAGCCAAGTTAACACAAATCAAAGGAGATCTCTTTCATTCCTTTCATTGTAGGTTACTTTGATTTATTTTAGCTTAGCTCATTTTCTTTAATTTTACTTGAATAATTACTTTCTTATATCTAATTAAAATCTTTGGATCATCTATTACCTTAGATGTTCTAGGAAAAGTTAGTCATGACAACCTTGGATACTCCGTCTACTCTTGATGAGTAAAAATCATCAAGAGGTTAAGGTCATCAAACTTTCTAATTTGAGTCATTGACTTTTAGTGAGTCAAAGAGGTCAATGTGAAAAGTCAAGTGGTGTGGATTTTTCTCCCAATCTTACATGGGTTGGTGACAAGGCTTGTGTATGTAAGAGACAAAGGCTAATTTTAATGGAACAATGAGAAACATAAAGGCCTCAAGACCTTTATGCTTGTTGAGTGGGATGAGCTGCTAAGTTCTAGTGATATCCCAAAGCATAGTCATTTGATTAGTACATGCTTATGTGAGAAAGATTGTAGCCCAATTGGACTCTGATATGGTTTTACCTAAATCAAGTAGTATTTTCTTCTAGTAAGGTCTGCCCAGTGAGGAAGTGAATCTAGGAGGGCTGTCTCCCTCCAGGATTGGTGTGGGGAGTTTGTATATGATGTCCAATTTAAAAATGAGCCATAAGAGAGGCTTTTGAGGACTTTGAGAAAATAACATAGGGATCCATAAAATTGGTGGAGAAGAAGATTAAAAAATAGTTGATTCTCCCAATCTTAGTTGTCTTGCCATCTTATTAGGGTTCTAAATTCGTATTTCTTAAAAAACTTTAAAACAATTTGGGAATTACTATTTCTCTTTGTCTCTCGAAGTGGTCCTTCCCTCCATCTTCCTACTCAACACATTTACTTGGGTTCATCAATGTCTTGCCACCTAAAGTTGAGGTTCTTTCATGGTAGTGACACCAAGGATTATTGAAAATCTTTATTGAATTCTTCTTGAGAGGTTACAAAAAATACTCATGGTGTATCCTCTCATTATCTAATTATTATATATTCAAATAATTTAGTGGAAGATGAATGGATGAGGCATTTAATGATTCGTCCCTCAAACTAAACGATGTCTCTATGTGAAACAAGATATATTGGGAAAATATGAAAACGGTGTATTGGTTTTAAAAATACCAAGTGAAGATGTAAAAAAGGGCTCATGTAAGCTAACAATTCTTGGTGAATAAGGTTGTGTTTTGGTTATTGAGCTAACATTGTATGGTGGAAGAGGTCAAGTTGTGAAAGAGATAAATTCCACATTTACCCACATAAAGTAATTGTGATAGAGATGAAGTAAAGTACAAAGATTTTCTATGCAAACAATCACATGTAGACTAAAAACTTGTCAAGGTAAAAATGACTAGAAGGATAAGAGAAATTTTAGGCCCTTTAGGTTCATATATCTTTCATACTAATAACTCAGCTATCCTGATAACATTTATTTGTCATCCTTATTAATTCATCATATTAACATATATATTGATTACAAAAAGACCCATTCATCCAATCGATAGGTTGATTCACCAACTTGGTAGGTGCCAAGCTACACCACATGCTTTAGGAGATATGCAGTATTTTAGAACTCTCTCATCAAAGCTTGTCATTATCAATTACTGTAGATATGTATTATCCTTCATTATCAATTACTGTAGATAGTTAATTTTCAAACCCTAATTATTTACTCAAGTTAATACTAAGGCAAGTAGGGAATCATCAAGAACAACTTCTCCTATATTTTTAGTACCTCTGACAAGTATTTTGTCACATATCATTTCTTGATTCAATCTCCTCTTATATTGAGGGTAGATAGTCTTGTCTTGATCACTCAATCACCCTTGATAACTTCATATCGTATCTTGTCTATAAAGTTTTAGAATCTTGTCTATGAAGTTTTATCGTATCATATCGTATCTTGTCTATCATATCTTAAATTATCTTGTCTATGAAAGTTTGTTATTCATAATCAAAATAAGATCATCTATCCACAAGATATCTTTGTGTATCTCTGGTCTAAGGACAATGTACACAACTATGACATGAATGAACTTGATCGACAGTTTGGTATAATACCATTCAGGGATTCATAGAAATCAATTCGATGAACTTTTTGCTTAAAGAGCACCTGCTATCTATCCTTGGTGTTTCTACACTGATGGCCTCAAGATTTATCATATTCATCAAATGAGTCAAATTAGATAATTCTATTCTTTTTAGATATTTTGATGTATTTCTCGAATATCTTAAAAATAAGAATATTTAGAACATATGTCTTCAAGATCGTTATATTATGATGTCATCATAATTCACTTTATCATTATATATGATCATGGACTTCATTGTAAGCATCACAAGAATGTGAACAAAAATTTCATTTCAATGAATATAAACAAGAGATTAAAGTGTGACTAGCTTGCAAGTTACATAATATCCATTAGAAATGATATCAAGTTGATTTAGTTTTGAATCTCTATGACAATAGAACAACAAAACAATACGAGAACAATATAGCAACAAGAGAACAATTGAGCGGTGACAACATAATGTTAATGGAAACATTATAGTTAGGTGATAACATGCAATTTCAAGCATTAATATTATACATTTTATGCACTTCTTCTTGAAAATATAATCATAAATATACGTTATCAAGATTTAAAATGATGAAAATGATAAATCCTATATTTCAAAGTCTATTCTTGATTTTTCACAAAATAATAACATTTTATAAGGATTTAATGATATTGATTAGTGAAGAATATAATTTTCTTTTATTATAAAATAAAATTTCTATTTGTTTCCCAATTTAAATGTCTTTATCAACAAGAACATATTTATAAATACATTTTATCATGAATTTTATTGAATACATTTATTTATGTGAGGAAGTTGAAATTAAAATCATTAAAATGATTTTTATATAAAAAGAAAATAAAAAAATATAACAAAAAGAGATAAGGGAGAGACTGAGAGAGACGTTCTCTCTCTCTCTCTCTCTCTCTCTCTCTCTCTCTCTCTCTCTCTCTCTCTCTCTCTCTCTCTCTCTCTCTCTCTCTCTCTCTCTCTCTCTCTCTCTCTCTGGCGGGGATCGATCTCTCTCGCGAGAGGAGATTCCTCTCCTCCTCTCCTCTTTCTCCCTCTCTCTGCGTACGCCTCCTTCTCCATCTTCGCTGCCACGCTCGCTCTCCTCTCCCCTTCCTCTTTTCTTTCCTCCTCTGCCCCGCGCTCTCACTTGCACGCATGCGTACGTGCGAAGGGGGAGGAGAAGATCTAATATCTCCTCGATTCCCGTCACCCATTCCTCGCGCCGCCTTCTCCCCCTCCCTCCTCTCTCCTCCTCTGGCCTCCCTCCTCTCTTGCGAGACGAAAACATTTTCGTCGGGCATGAAATCTCCGTCTCACCCTCGCTCTCGCGTGCGCCTGCGCGCTTGAGGAGAGGTCGGAAGAAATCCTTTCATCTCCCATCTCTCTCCCGGTTCCCTCGCTCTCCCTCATTGCGCCACTCGTCGCTCTCTCCACTCTCCCTCCCCGTCGCATTCGCGCGGAAATTTCTCGGGCGCACCCGAAAGACAGATAGGACGGAGACCTCTGCCCGCACCTCTCGGCCACCGCGAGAGAGACGAGAGAGTAGAGAAAAATAGAAAGGGAGGAGAGTTGAGAGAAATAATATTTTTTTAGTGTTCAGTTGGACCGGGATTGAATTGACCAAATGGTCTTCAAGATTAGGAGAGAGAAAGCAATCAAATGAAATTTTATAGGCATGATCTTCATTTTAAGCTCTAAAATTCTTCCATGATTTAAATTCCAAGACTAAAAAATTAGGATTCTTAATATTTCATTGTGTGCCTCTATTATTTGGCTAGCCAAAAAGAAAGAAGTCAATGATTAATTTTTCTTCATTGTGTATGGAACATCATTTTTAGTTAGTTTCTTCTCTTTTCTATTAATTCCTCATGTTGCATGCAAGACGCTTAGCTTAGGCAAAATATACAGGCTCTCAAAGGTATGTTTTGATTAGAGAGCATTACTAGAGAATATTTTTATCACGAATCCTTTGATTAGGACCATTCTCCGTCCATCTTTCTATCTTCTTTTTATATATATATATATCAATTTTTCATATTTTCAAACCCTAAAATCAGTTTTTCACCATTGATCAAGAGTTTTCATTCTTCAAAAGAAGTTTGAAAGCATTTGATCAGTCCATTTTATTTACCATGAATATTTTTTCCTTTCATCGATCATTTTTACTTTCTAAATCTAAAAATACGAAAAAGAATCTGTTGATTTAATCTTTTAACCTTTCTCCCTTTGAATTCTAGCTAAAATTGTCATTTTTCTAAATTTCAAAACCAAATTTGAAGAGTTGAGTATAATTTTTTTGATAGGTGAACTTGCTCATTCAACGACTGTAATTTTACGTACATCATTAAGCCAATGAACCAATTGAGGGCTTTGATACCATGTGATCAGAGAAAGAAGGGAGAGAGATGATGCAATATGAAAACTCTTTAATCCCTTATCAAAGGGGTTAATTACATGGGTATTTATAAGAAGGCAATGATACATGAAGAAACATTAGATTGTGTAGAGGCAAAAGGATATGAAGAGACAAAGACATTTAGGGAGACAAGAAGACACGTGGTCCAAGGAGACATTAGCCAATTGATGGGCCTTAGCATGGCCCAAGTGGGTGGGCCCAAGATGTCCCTAGTAGTTCATCCTAAAGTTAATTTTTGACTAGCTATCACTAGTCAATAATCAATGAAAAAGCATAGAATAATCTTAAAATTATATCCTAGAAGATTCAAAGGCCTCTAAATTTTTTATTTAATTCCATGATTATTAGAGGAAGCGTTATGATTTTATTGAAAATTAATTATGCCCTAAAAATAATTCAAGGCCTTATGAGGAATCTTCTTTCTAATTCCTAGGGTTGTGATACATCATGAGGGTCATGTCACTAGAAATACTTGGTTACTTCAAGCACTTATTTTTCTATTTTGGATGTTTTTATGTGCTTTGTTTCCTATTAATATTCTCTCTATTATTTACTATGATTGCGCTCTTTAGTTCTTCCCTTTTGATTGGAACTTTCAACACTTGATAATGGGAAAGAGGATTGTTTTGTGGCATCAAAATTGAAATGATATCAATGAACATTTTTTACATCATTTATTGATACAAAAACCAATTCATACTTATTTTTTGTGTTATAAACCATTAAAATCCACTATTTAAAATTTATAAATCAAAGAATTCAGATATTTTCTATGGCATATTGTTTGTTTTCAAGTTCAATCATAAGGGATAATAGAGATTTTGAGATATTAATTCAATGAATAAGATGGGAAAATGGAACCTTAACCTTGGTAATTAGGGTCAATTCATATGAAAGATGTTAATATGTAGAGCTCAAATTTGGTTTCACAATCACTTTAAACCAATTTTAACTTAACCAAGAAATAATCTACTTATAGCAAAGTGCAAATACAGATCTTGGAGACTAAGAAAAAAATTAAAAAGACAAACTAAGTCAAATGTGGAGTAGCCTACATTGTAGAAAAAAACCTGAAGGATGAGATATTAATTCTAAAAACCTAAATGAATGCAGATCATACTACTATAGTTAAATTATAATTTTACTTAGTAGAAAGAGTCTACAATGACAAAGAAAAATATATCTAATACAATCTTTGAAAAATATCTTCCAAGTCCTATGGTGTCAATCAATGGATGGATTTAGTTAAGTCAAAGACAAGGAGAGGGAGAGAAAAAGATTTAATAAAAATAATATTAGATATTCTAATTTTTAACTGTAGGAAACCTTAAAGAAGATGGATTCCTAAAGATTAAGTTGACTTAAGAGGGATCTTACAAAAGAGCATCAACTTCTTGCTCACATGTCAATTAGGATGGTTTATCTATGCAAAATTTGGGAGCAGAGTGATATTATCTGGAGATGTAGATGAGTCCTCGCGTCATTGTCATGGGAGAGCATTATTTTACAAGTGAGGCAGAATTGGAAAGATACTAAAAAAGACATTGACTAGACATTTATATCAATTCAACATGAGAGAGAAAGTAAAGAGAGTTGGAGAGGGATAAAGAGAATTATTATGGATATTATTGAATAAGATAAACTAGATGAAAATAGAGGGAATAATGGATAAATTGGTGGCGCTTAGTGGCTTTAAATATAGGTTTTTGCATTTTGATCACAATTTTTTCCCCTATCTCTTCATGCCATCTGAAATCAAAACTAAAAAGATGGGGAATTTGAAATAATTAGATGACTAATACTATTTTGACAACACAAGGAGTCAAAGAAAGTCATGTATATTGACTTTAGCCAGAAGCTCATTCCCTCCTCTTTTTTCCTTCTTCCCATCAATGCACAAAATTTTTGCACACAAGAAAGTCAAAAAGGCCTTTTGGCTTTAGATCATTTGACCCTTAAAAACATCAAACAAGATTAGTACAAGAATTAAAACCAAAAATATGTGGGAGATGAAATTAGTAAAATACCATGAATCTCAAGGAAATGTAATTACAATAGAAATGCATGTGTTTTGGTGAGAAATTATTTATAAC
>CM044111.1:1261360-1336882 GCA_024174645.1 Lemna minuta | reverse complement strand
TGTTCATGAAATTTTAGAAATTTTGTGGGTAGGGATTTTTAATTCATAATCAAAATAAGATCATCTATCCACAAAGATATCTTTTGTGTATCTCGATCCGAGGAAAATGTACACAACTATGATATGAATGAATTTGATTACAGTTTGGTATAATACCATTCAGGGATTCATATAGATCACTCGATGAAATCTTTTGCTTAAAGAACACCCCTATCCTTGGGGTCTCCACACTAATGGCTACAAGATCTATTATATTCATCCATGAGTCAAATCAGATAATGCTTTTTTTTAGATATTTTGATGTATTTCTCGAATATCCCAAAAATAAGAATATTTAGAATATATGTCTTCAAGATCGTTATATTATGATATCATCATTATTCACTTTATGATTACATATGCTCATGGACTTCGTTGTAAACATCACAAGAATGTTAGTGAACAAAAATTTCATTTCAATGTATATAAACAAGAGATTAAAATGTGACTAGCTTACAAGCTGCATAATATTGATTAGAAATGACATCAAGTTGATTTAGTTTTGAATTTTTGTGAAAATAGAACAACAAAACCATTCAAGAATAATATAGAAACAAGAGAACAATTGAGTGGTGATAACATAATGCTAACGAAAATTGTATAGTTAGGTGATAACATGCTATTTCAAGCATTAATATTATACATTTAATGCACTTCTTCATAAAAATCTAATCATAAATATATGTTATCATGATTGAAAATGATTAAAATGATAAATCCTATATTTAAAAGTCTATTCTTGATTTTTCACAAATTAATTACATTTTATAAGGATTTAATGATATCGATTAATGAAGAATATAATTTTCTTTTATTATAAAATAAAATTTCTATTTGTTTCCCAATTTAAATGTCTTTATTAACATCAAAATATTTATAAATGCATTTTATCATGAGTTTTATTGAATAAATTTATTTTTGTGTGGAAATTGAAATTAAAATAATTAAAATGATTTTTATATAAAAATAAAATAAAAAATATATAAGAAAAAGAGAGACGTTCTCTTTCTCTCTCTCCGAGGATCGATCTCTGTCACGAGAGGAGGAGATTCCTCTCCTCTCCTCCTCTCCTCTTTCTCCCTCTCTCTCATAACACGTCCTTCCTCTCTCTGTGTATGTCTCCTTCTCTATCTTTGCCGCCACGCTTGCTCTCCTCTCCCCTTCCTCTTCTATTTCCTCCTCTGCCACGCACTCTCACTTGCACGCATGCATACGTGCGAAGGGGGAGGAGAAGATCTAATCTCTCCTTGATTCCCATTGCCCATTTCTCACGCGGCCTTCTCCACCTCCCTCCTCTCTCCTCTCGGCCTTAAAAGAGTAGATTTTTCTTTGAAATTTTTTTTGCATCTCACTCCGAGAAGTAATATCTTGCCCTATTGATTTAAACCACTCTTTGGCCATTATCTTTTAGTTCTAGAAGACATATTCACATCCTAAGATGCTCTTGGGGCACTCCAAGATAGTTACAGATCCTGCATGTATCGGTAAACTCCTCAAGAAACTCATAGGGATCCTCATTAAGTCTACCATATAAAGTGGATAATAATTTAAGCATATGAGGGTCAATTCTAAATAACAAATTATGAGTAAGAGGGGTGATAACATGCAATTTCTACATGAAATTATATGATTATTAATGCAAATTAAGACATTAAACATTCCATTCTTACGCATGTTATCATACATTGAGTGCATGTCTTTCATTTCATATAATTTTAAGTTACATCTCAAAATGCATTATTTTAGGGATAATTATGCATAATTAAAGAATATATTTTAGAGTAGATTATTCTCATCTATATTTGAGATTATAAATGGGTTTTAATATTAAAGAATAAGAGAAAATAGTTTTTATACACTCATTTATTATTCTAAGTTTTATTTTTTAAGAGAAATGAGTGTATTTTTGAAATGAAAATTTACTATCTTATTATTTATTAAATTTGACTTTTGAAAAAATAGATTATTTAATTTCTGATTCAAGAAAAAAAAATTGGATTAATTTGGGGTCGTATTTTGAAATTTATGAATTTTCTAATTTTTATGGATTTTTCAAGAAGTTTTCAAAATTTTTATGAATTAATTTTGTATTTATTTGGAATTTTTAATTAAAAAATCCGTCATTTTTATTGCACATTGACATGGCAGCTGATGCGATGGGAGAATGACGAGTTGCCACGTGGTGACGTGTATACATGCCACATGGCGCACACGTGTGTGTGTGTGCGCGTGCTCGTGCGTGGATTAAGCATCCTTTTAAGGATATTCACGAAGCCCACTTGACAATTGTTAATTATCTACCCAAAATTTGATGTTTATTTTTGTCATATAGGATTATCTTTTTGTTCATTCTTTTATGTAGGTGACGTGGCGTGATGGGAAGCGTCTGTATGCGTATTTAATCGAAGCCATCAATCTTCACTTAAGTTGGGGGCTACGCGACAACATCTGATTGGGTGATGATTCATTTTGAAAATGATTTAATCTCAGCCACTCATTTAACGAGTTATAACTGCTAAGATTAAATGCACCCAATGGACTTCCGTGGATGTGTGGCGACATCTCAAGCGTTCGATGAAGATCGAACGATAGACGTTACATGATGATTGAACTTTACGTGATGACACGGCTTCATCTATGTGCTCCATTTGGAATTGGACAAACACAACTTAATGACAAAGATTCCTATCCTGGCAATTCATCTCAGTTGTTAGTCAAAGATGAAATGCCAAATGCAACGGCTACGCCCAAATTTGCCTATTTATAAATATGTTCTTTGATCAAAAATGTATTCTTAGATGTTTCGAGCTATCAAAATGTTTAGGCATCTCAATACTTGAATCTCTTGATTTCTTCGTCTTCTAAATCAATTTCCGTGTCCAGGGAGTGCTGGAAATAAAGTTTCCGTCAAAAGAATAAGGAGAAATTGCCTCTTGAATGCCAAACTTTGTCTTCAAAATCGCGAAATAAAAATGCCTTGAGCAAGATATCAGGTTAGACTACATGTTTTCCTCCTAATCTTTTGCCTTGTATTATTAGATTTTAATTTTGAATTGTAGATTAGTTGAATTTTAGATAATTTCTCAGTTTTCTCTCTTGTTGTGATTGAATTTTTTATCTAATTTTTGCTCCTTGATTTCTTTGCGAATCTCTATCCAAATCAGTGATTTTTGATTTTTTGGATTTGTCTTCGAGTTTTCTTTCCAAATCTACCAAAATCCTTAATTTCTCACCTCAATTTCTTGTCTGATTTAATTAAATTTGAAGAATACTTTGAAAATACCTTAATTCTTTGTGGATTTGACCCTTATTCACCATTATACTCTTTAGTTATTGATTGTAATCTTAAATTTGTATGTTTAAAAATTATTATGATATGTCTCCATGTGTTTTCAATGAGCGCATGGATTTGTCTCATCAAGGGTTGATATCTTAGTGTAGGTTTGGCCCTCAGAAGGAATAGAATACTCTCATAGCTTCATCTTCCTGATGGCTTGATCAACGGGGAAGCTTTGATTTTCATTAAGGTTTTCCTCAATTATATCTGACAAAAAAAATTTGTGCGATCATTAAAAACATACATCCTCGTGTCAAAGTTTTTTTTAAACTCACTAATTTAAAGAATCATCTCAAATTGATTAGGATAATGGTGGGTAAGGGTCGAATCCATGCAGAATTAGGAAAATTACTGTAATATATTCAAAATTTGATCAAATTGAACAATGAATTTGGATGAGAAATTAGGAAAACAGACTTTTTTTAAAGAAGACTTGAAGAGAAATCCAAAAATAAAAAATCACTTAATTTTGAAGAGAAATCAAGGAGCAAACAAGAAGATAGAAATTTTGAAGGCTTTTCATTCTGCATTTCGAAAAACAAATATTCTGAGTTCGAGCAGCAAATTCTTTGTTCTTTCTGGATGAAAGCTTGATTCCAAGCCCTCCATGGACGAGAAAATTATTCTAGAGGAGTATGAAAGGAAGAGATTTAAGGTTTATGCTTCACAAAAGGTTTGACTAATTGGAAATCCAAGAATAATATTTTCGTCGAAATGAGAGAGTATAAACACGAGAAATTTGGGTGTGACCATTTGATCACTGTTTCATCTTCAATCAATAGTCTAGATGAAAACCATGAAATCAAATCGATGCCTTTAAGTTGTGTCCATTGGATTCACGATGAAGTGTTGAATTCATCACGTCGTCATGTGAAGAGTAAATGTCAAGTGATCGAGTATGTTGGATCTTGATCTAACGCTTTTGCATGGGCTATGTGTCACGATGAGTCCACAAGTTGCTTTTAATATGGACCATTATAGCTCTTTCAATGAACGACTAGTATTTATTATAAGTTATAAGTCAAATCAATGTCCAATTGCAGCGCCACATACCCCTCTTCATAAGTGAGCATAAACAATTGCAATTAAGTCCAAAAATTGAACCGTCCACATTGTGTCACATCATCAACGGACCAAATTGGTGTGGTTGTTGAATGCACACTAATTTGTGTCAAAATTAATACCAAAATTCACTAATTTTATGAAATAATCATGAACTAAGAAGTATAGTGGTAAATAAGGGTCGAATGCACGGAGAAATAAGGGAATTTTGAGAAATATTTTGGAATTCAATCAAATTGGATGATCAATTGAGGTGAGAAATTAGGGATTTTGATAGATTTTGAAACAGAACTTAAAGATGAATCCACGGAATAAAAAATGACTCATTTTGGATCAATATTCGTGGAGGAATCAAAGAGCGAACTATGTAGAAATTTTTGAATGCGAAGAGAGAAATCCAAAATTAAAAACAAAATTAACTAAATCTACGATTGTAAACTACAATCTAATGATATAGGATGAAAGATTAGGAGGAAAACATATAATCTAACACCGATAGCAATCGAAATGATCCAATTAATTGTCACATTTAAGGCTTTTCATTCCGTGATTTTGAAGACGATCATCGGCGTTCATGAGGCGAATTCTCTGTATTCTATCAATGAAATCTCGCTTCCAACCACTCCGTCAATGCGAAAATGAGTCTAGAAGTGATTGGAAGTGAGAGATTCAAGGATTGTGGTGTCTAGGGAGTTTGATTATTTGAAAACATGCAAGAAAGCATTACAATGTTGAAGAACATATCAAGTTATAGCAAATTTGGGCATAATCGTCAGATGGAGCGTTTAATCTTTGATCTAAAGCTCTAATGAATCCTAGAGATACGAATCGTTATTGTTAAGTCGTGGCTGTTGGATCGGAGATGAACCGTTGAGATCATGCCACATTGCGCGCGAAGAAGAAACACATGAAACGCAATCCATCTGATCTTGATCGAACACTCCAAATGTGTTTTCGTTAGTTTTAATCTTAGCTGTTATAACTCCTCAAATTGATGACTGAGATTAAATCATTTTAAAAATGATTCTCCGACGAATAGGATTGCGTCGCATATTCCCCGCCATAAGTAAACATCGACGATTCATATTTAACGCGTGCATCGGACACTCCTCGTGCCGCCACATCACTTGCGCATTTAAAACACGAAACAAAGTCCCACACGACAAAAATAAAAATGAAAATGTGTGTATATAAGGTGAGCATAATTAAGGAGTTAGCAAATATCCTTAACATGGTGTTTTCTCTTTAATTACACACACACGTGCACACACATACACACACACACCCACACGTACACACGTGTACACATGCACACATGCACACATGCGCACACGCGTACACGTGTGCGACATGTGGCGGTCTCATATGTCGCCACATGACATTCCTTTCTTCCCGCTTATGCCTCATCATTTGCGACATCAGTACCCGAGGATAAAAATATTATTTTAATGAATTTAAATAAAATAAATCAATTTTAAATTCTGAAAAATTCTAAAAAAATCCCTAGAAATTAGAAAATTCATGGCTTTCAAAATGTTACTCCAAATTAATCTAAATTTATTTTATTCGATCATAAATTAAATTGTATATCATTATAAAAATTCAAATTATTTAAATAAATAGAGAATGAATGCTTATTTCAAGAATACACTCATTTCTTTTCGAAATTAAAACTTAGAAAAATAAATGAGTATATAAAACTATTTTCTCTTATTATTTTGCGCTAAAACCCAATTATATTCTCAAATGTACATGGAAATAATCTACTTTAAAAATATATTCTTAAAAATACATAATTATTGCTAAAATAATGTATTTTGAGATTTGACCGCGAGGTCGGTGATTTCACACGGTCTCGTGTCAAAAATAATACCGAACTTACCAATTTGGGGAATTAAGAGAGACTTGAGGGGTATAATGGTAAATACGGATCGAATCCACTGGGAATTTAGGTATTTTCGAGATATCTTTTAGAATTTGGTCAAATTGGACAATGAATTGAGGTGAGAAATTAGGGAAAATGGTGTTTTTAAAAAGAAGACTTCAAAACGAATCCACGGAATCAAGAATCATCGAATTTGGACTTGATTTCACGGAGAAATTGAAATTTGAAGTGGAGAGAAATTTTCGGACGTTAAAATCGTGATTTTAAGCTAAATTTTATGAAATTGAAATCTAAAACCTAATCTAAACGAAAATTAAAGATAATAGGAGGATAGTTAAGGTAAAACCGCTTCCACTAAACCCGTTAGCGATCGAAACGAGGTGATTAAGCCGATTAATCACCGAAAACGTTAAGATCGTCACGCCGAGCTTCAAGCGTCGATTTCTCCCTCAATTTTCCACCAAAGCTCGACTTCTACCCCTCCGTGGATGCGGAATTGAAAGAGGAGGAGGAAGAACTCGAGAGAAACGAGAGGATCGGTGTCTATACAAGTCAATTTGCTTGAAATCCAACTCGAATGCAAACATCAACAAAGAACACATCTATTTATACTAAATTTGGGCGTAACCGTCCGATTGTTTCGATCGACGGTTACGATGGAACGGTCCATCGTGGAACGTTTCAATTAAGTCGTGGCCGTCGGATCATGATGGACGGCCACGATTTAATCCAAGGAAATGCTTTATAAGAAACGCTTCGATCGCGCCCCTTCATTCTTGATCCGACGGTCCGGATGTCTCCCGTGAGATTTAATCTGGACCGTTATAACGCTTCAAAATAGGCACGTGTTTGATCCTTGATTCGTGGGCTGCGTGTCCACCCGATCGGCGCGCGTGATGCCGCCACGTCGCGTAGATCATAACCATTATAATCCGTGGATTTAAAACACGTGGTCTTGATCTTTGATCATGGACCGCGCTCACGCGATCGACGCGTGAGATCGACGCGCGCCGTCGATCCGACGCTCCTCCTCGCGCCACGTCACCTGAAAGGTAAGAAGAGTGTGGATTAGTCCCACACTGGAAAAAAGAGAAGAGATCGTCGGGTTTATAAGACGCGACGATCACTAAGGGTATGACCCTTCCCATATAGGGAAGGACAAAGACCCCTTTTATATAAGTAATAAATATATATACTATATGTAAAACCGCGCCACGTAGGCGCGCTGCACGGGTCCACGTGGCTCTGCCACGTGGCCTTGCGTGCCACGTCGCACCCACGTGGGCCCCGCGTGCTTTTTACATTTTTTAATATTTATTTTTAACGTTTTTTAAATAGAAATTAAATCAGAAAAATAAGGAAAAAATCTAGAAAAATCCCAAAAAATTGTAAAAATCATATCTTTTAAAATAAAACTCCAAATTAGTCCAAATTTCTTTCATTTGATCTGAAATTTAATTATCTATCATTCTAAAAATTCAAAATATTTAAATAATAAGAGATTTAATTTATATTTCAAAAATACATTCATTTCTTTAAGATTTTAACTTTAGAAAATTAAATGAATGTTCATAAATATGATTTCTCTCATTATTTAACTTTAAAAACCATTCATAATCTCAAGTAAAGATGGGTTATAAAATCATTTATCCTTAATTTATCATAATTAACCCTAATTTAGTGCATTTTGAGATTATGACATAAATATGCATAGAATGATAGAAATGCACTCAAAGTATGATAATATGCACATAAATGTAATGTTTCATGCCTTAAATTGCATTAATAATCATGTTTTATCATGTTAAGATTGCATGTTATCAAGATTATAACTTAAATTTACATGCAATGATAGATATGCACTCAAAGTATGATAACATGCATAAAAATGGAATGTTTTATGACTTAATTTGCATTAATAATCATGTAATTATATGTTAAGATTGCATGTTATCAGTCACCTACATAGAATAATAATAAACATAGTCCCACATCAAACAAATCAATAAATTTTTCGTGTATAAATAGTAAAGTGGACTACGTGGTTAGCTCAAGCCCATTAAGGGTGCTTAATCACTAATAATGCATGATAATCATGTTCTACACCTGTGCCACACCTATGACACACGTGTGCCACATGGCACATGCACATGCTACCATGTGATGACACGCAAGCATGCATGCCTGTTCAGCACAATATTAAAAACCTATCATATAGTTAAAGTAAATATGAAATAGATTTAGAAAAAAATTCTAAAAATCTCTATAAATTAGAAAATTTATAACTTTCAAAAATACAACTCTTGTTGAATCCAATTTTATTTCATTACATATGAAATAATCTATCATTTTATAATTTTTAATTTGATAAATAACAAGAGAATAAAAATTTTTAACTCAAAAATACACTTGTATTCTTTTTATAAATAAACTAGAAAAAAATGAATGAATCTATCAAAAATTTTTATCTCATTTATTTGCATTTAAAACTCTAGTAAAATATCAAATATAAATGAGGATAATCTATTTAGAAATTTGTCTTTGATTTCATGATTATCCCTTAAAATAACACATTTTGATATTTTTTATATAAATTGTATAGAATGATGAAATGCGCTCAATATTTGATAACATGAATAAGAATGGAATAATTTATGCCTTAAAATGCACTAATAATCATGTAATTTTAAATATAAATTGCACATTATTAGTATCATCTAAGGATTGATCTTATACTTCAAAGGCATCGCTCTTAGGCTATGACGTAGATGAGTTTTCACCTAGGGTGAGTTCAAGGACATGAGGATGGAGGGATTGCCTTCAACTTCAATTCCTGCAGAGTGACTAAATACAATGTTAGATCAAGATTAGTATAAAAAAGGTAAAATTATATAAATCTAATTTAGAAAAATATTAGAAAATCAGAGAATTAAAATGAATAAGATTTCAATCTAATAGACACCGACCTCCATAACAATGGCGTCATTTCATAAGCATAAAATCTCAATCATTTAAAGTGCAAGTCCACTCATAAGAAATTATACTCAACTCTTTGAATTTGATCTTAAAATTTAGAATACTGATAAGTCAAGGTCGAATCCACATAGAGGATGGTTAACAGATTGAAATGAAGAAATTTTTTTGCTAATTTTTTAGATTAATAAAGTGAAAATGAGCCTTGCAAAGGAAGGAGATAAAGGGAAAAAAATAGAA
Organism: Lemna minuta; assembly: GCA_024174645.1. Classification (NCBI taxonomy): domain Eukaryota; kingdom Viridiplantae; phylum Streptophyta; class Magnoliopsida; order Alismatales; family Araceae; genus Lemna; species Lemna minuta. The sequence continues at coordinate 1,327,346 of CM044111.1, read as the reverse complement.
TTTGATGGTATTACTTAACCTTTCTTGACCACCTTTTTGTTCATTTATTAGGTTCAACATGAAATCATGAATAAGCTCTACCAAGGATTGCCAAGCATTTGGCATTGTTTTCACCTCTCCCTTTTTTTGTAACAAATCAAAGCAAAAGTATCCATATTTTTTTCCACCACAATGAAAATATTAGCTGAAAAACTCCTTGTGTGGCATCTAATTATCACTACAAAAAAAACTTTGTTCTTCATGTCCTACTTGCTTGCCTTCTTTATCTGCTAAAGCTTGAGCTTGAGTGTGTTTTCTTTTTCTAGTTTATTTTTGAAGATGAAATGATCTGATCAAACACTTTTGATCTCCTTTTGAAGATCAAAAACTCTTCATTGGAAGTAAAAATTTCCAATCAATAAAATGTGAAAATGTGGATGGAAAGGGTTAAGAAAATGGAAAAGGTCAAAAAGAATAATCTCTAATCTAAAGGTTCACGATTAAAACTCACTTTAGTGATGCTCTCTAATAATTCACTCCTTCAAGAGTCTGTACATCATGCCCCGACTAAGCGACCAGCATCCAACACAAGGAATGATTAGACTAGAGAAGAAACTCAATAAAAATGATATTTTGTATAGGATGAATGATTAATCATTATCCTCTTTATTACACAATAGAGGGACTCTAAATCGCGTGCATGTGAGGAGCGCGTCAAACAGCTGTCTTGTTGCAAGAGAGGGCTTCTTCCACACGAGAGAGAGAGAAATAGAAGAGATTGAAGAGAGAGGATTGACTTGCTCTCTCTCACGAGAGATAATTTCTTCTCTGTGTGAGACGCAAAAAGAGATATACAAATTAGAGATGTGGAAAGAGGAGAAGAAGTGGAGAAAATAAAATGAAGGGTGAAGAAGAGAGAAAATGTGGCAGAAGAGAGTGAAAAAGAATGAGAAGGAGGTTTTCATGCACAAAAGAAATTTCCTGCTATGCACGTGATAAGAAGAGAGAGAGAGTGGAATGAAGGAGAGGGAGGAAGAAGATAAATGTGATGATGGATACAACTGTTTTCTCCATCGCGCACACAAACGAGAGGAAAGGGGGAGAGATTAAGAGGAGAACAATAAACTAAAATGTTGTGTCGGAGAATTTCTCTATCACCTGCATGGGAGAGATGAGGAAGAGGTTATGCACAACATGGCAAAAAAGAGAGAAGAAGAAGAGAGAAAGAGGAGAGAATCAATACAGAGAGAGAGAGATGGAGCAAAGAGGGAGAGAAGAAAGAGAAAAAGAACAATGGAAGAGTTTTTTCTTTCATCTGCTTGTGCGTGCACACGAGATTGCATGTGACGAAGGGAGAGAAGGAGGGAGAGAGAGAGGGGATAGAAGAAATTCTCTTGGTGTTTGCTTGCGTGCAAGAGAGAGTGAGTGAGGGAGAAAGAGGATGGGAGAGACGGAAGTGGGAAGAAGAGGAGAAGAAGGATGGAGAAGAAGAAGGCAGAAATAGAGAGAGAGGTCAAAATAAATTTCTTATGCTCGCTCGCATTGGAGAGAGAAAAATAGTGAGAAAGAAGGACATAAAGAAGATTGGCCTCCAAGAGAGAGAGAGAGAGAGAGGAAAGGAGAGGAGAGGAGAGGAAGAGGCAGCAAGGAGAGAGAGGAAAGGAGAGGAGAGGAGGGGAAGAGGCAGCAAGGAGAGAGAGAGGTGGCAAAGAAGAATGAGTTGCTATGGAAGAAATTTTTTTCTTTATCAAGTGAGAGAGAAAGAGGGAGAGAGAGAGAGATTTTAAAAAATCATTTTTGAATATGACTTCCATTTTGAGAAATTTATTTCTCAATGATTTCGACTTTAAATAAATAAATAAAAATCTAGAAAAATCATTTCCAAAAATTTAGTTTAATCCATTTTTACCCTAGTAATCATGCATTCATATATATTTTTGTGTAAATAAATGCATTTTAAATAGAACATTCATTTTATGCCTTAATAACTTATTTTTTTATTAAATCAATGTCATAAAATTCTGATAAAATGTTATCAAATAATGAAAAAATTAAGAATATCCTTTTAAACATCAAAATTATCACTTTAATTATCTTAAACTACGGTAACATACATCTATGTCGATATTTATAGATATAAATGTATCAAATGCATACAAATCAATTTAGGGAACACACACACACACACAGACACACACACACACACACACGCACACAGATATATATATATATATATATAAGCTAAAAGCCAAATTCGAGAAAAAGAGCCAATTGTATGGGAGATACTTTAGGAAGTCATGCAAGGGCATCCTGTGTTGCTATGTAGAGTACTGACCCTACATACATTAGGCATACATGCAATCCTTTTTTAAAATAGGGGGTTAACTAAGGAAAAAGATGGAACCAGATGCTTCTTTAAAAGAAAGCACTTTGCCTTACCTATAATACCCCAAGGGTTATTTTCTCTTTTCTCACGGGTCAAGAAAAGTCTTCTTTTCTTGAAATTACAAATCATTCTCTGTGTGTGTCCTTTCATGTGTCTCTAGTTCCTTGTCCACAGATATTTTTAATTGGTATGCATTGGAAACTTCTTTTATGTTAAGAGCAACAAAGTAAAATCTAGATGATGAAGTGACAAAACTACACTTGAATAACCCTTGATAGAATATTCTCTTGTTCTAATGTGAATGAGCCAAAGAAGAACAAGATATTTTTCTTGAATTTCCACGTTCTTCACTAGCTAAAATAATCGGCGTTGCAAAAATTAATTGAAATTCTCGAGGTTAATTAGAAATTTTTGAAGTCTTTTCCAAAACTCACATAACCCTACGATAATTGTAATACATGCCTATCTTTTCTCCACAACAGTTACTAACATTATAATTGTGTTTTGAGTTCCTTGTCCTATTTCTTCAATTTTCAATAGAGGAAAAAGGACAAATTTTAACATTCACATGCTATTAAAATAGAACTTAATTCTAGAGAATAGTAATTATAACCAATTTGACTATTCTAGTATCATAATGCTCTTAATTTAATATTTTTCATTAGAATATGAAACCATTTATGATTATTCACATTAAAATGTCAAATTTGTCCCCATAAATCGATCAATTGAAAAAGGCAAAGAGCAAAAACCTAATTAAAGTAATAAGTTAGTTGTCTTTAGGAAGTTGAATGTCTTACAATTAAACATCTTTATTCTTCTGAACTAGACAAAAATAGAACCATTTGTGTGATTTTCAAGGACAATACTTGGACTAGTTAGCACAATAGTTGCTTGATTTTTGCTGAAGTTTGTACCCATGCATTTGTTGTCTATCCAGCTTATAGGAAGTAGTGCAACCTTTCATAATTCCTGCATGTCTAATCCTCAAATGAAACGATTAATAGTTATCTAGCTAAATGAGATAATCAAGAAGTGAGAAAGAGAGAGGACTGGTCCTCCATTATTTCCACTGAAACAATACCATGCTTTGTCAGTTTTGTCAGAAAGCCAAAATCACTGACGGAACCATTAATGGTGGCTGAATATTTCAATAATAATTAACGCTCATTTTTTACGATTGATATGTTCAGGAAAAAACTATATATTTTGCATTATTACAAAGGGGCACTTTGAATTTTTAACCCTCTGTTTTAATGCAGACAACACCATCTCTAGTGAATTTGTTATTAAATTAACAATTCGTCTAAACAGAGATGCCCCTTAGAAACATTTCAACGAGTTTTTGGCATACGAGCTGTCTTGACATAGGAGAAATTTCTTGAGTAAAGTTGACTTTCTGATGAGGAACAAGGTGAGAAGGAGGAAGATAGTTTTGTCGGGCTGACTAAGAAGAACACGAGTGAATATCCAGGTAAATGCCCTTTTAATGTTGGCAGCAAAGTGGAAAAGGACAACAAAGACCCATGTTATGGATGAATGGGATGATGCATCCATCTATTTAAGTCATACCTACTTCTTCATAAATTAGCGGCCGAATATTTCATCCATCATTAATGCTAAATTTTCAAGGATGGTTATCTTTCGGGAATAATTCAACAGTATAGATTTGGAAAAGAAGACTTTCAACGCTAGCCTTTAATTCCAATAACATCACCATAACTCTGTCAATTCTTTGATAAACAAGGGGCAATGCCGCAACAGAAATTTGGGAACAGATAGACATATTTTAGCGTTAGATTTTTTTTTTTTTTTGGGAACAGATAGATCGGTCCTGGTCTATAAATAGACTATCCTGAATCCTTTTTGGGCAAGGTAGCTCTTACCATTGAAGATGGCCCCAAAGCGCTTCTCCCTTCTTTCGATCTTCGTGATTTTTCTAGTGTGCTCTATTAGCACAGCGAGGGACGCCCTTTACCGTGGGCAGAGGCTTAGTACCGGTCAATCACTTGTTCAGGGGCGCTACGTTTTGACCATGCAGGCAGACTGCAATCTTGTGCTGTATGCGCCCACGGCCATCTGGTCTTCGGGCACCTTCGGTAAAGGCGTCGGCTGCTTTGCTATAATGCAGTTTGACGGAAATTTCGTCGTGTACGACAACCGCAGAGTAGCCTTATGGGCGAGCGGCACCAACATCGGCACCGGAAACTACATCCTTAGCCTGCAGCCGGACCGCAACCTAGTCATCTACGGACCTTCTCGCTGGTCAACTCGCACGAATATTGCTACGGCTGGATTCAGTCAACTCGCCATCAACGCTACAGCCAAGGAAGAGGGCGGGAAGAATAAGCCTTAACAACTCAGACGCAGAGATATTTCCGCATCTCTTTAAATATCTCATCGTTGTATCTTTTCCCTCGATTGAGTGAATTAACGAACGTTCCGTAGCCTTTCACAAAGCTTATCATCCAGATCAACTATTAATGTTTCATTTGCCATTAAATCTAAAACCAGTTGAGATTCATCCATCCAGAGATACAGACAAATCTAATGGAGCAGGACTAATGAACGGCTACTCACGGATTCAACCACTCCTCAGAATTCAACCACCCGGACTTTCTTATACTGGACGTGAATATGCTTGGATTGTGCAAGGTAGCCTTGGTTCTTCACCAAGCAAATAGCGCTTTGCTTGTCGCATATCAGAGGAGCTCCACCTTGATATATACGTAGTTCTAGCTCCAATGCTCTGCCTCTGTTGTAGTCTCCCTTCCACAGCTTCCATGTACTCTGCCTCTCTTGTAGACGATAAGACGATATCTTAAAGTCTGCCTGGATCTTTTATTATCTAAGACACTTGAAAAAATGGCATCCTCATAGCTATGCACTGAAAAGGGAACTCCCTTTGTCAAAGAAAAGTCCCACGTTAGTAAAGCCCTTAAGATGAAGAATCCACTTTACCGTGCTCCAATGCTCCTTCCCAGGATTGCTCATAAATCTGCCCACTAGTCCAACTAAATGTGGAATATTAGGTCCCAAACAAACCATACCATACATACGAGATCAGACGAAATCAATACTACAGCTGGATAGAGAATCTTATAGACCTGAGTTCGTCACTAGTGTGACTTACCCATCCGCTGTATTCTTTTGTGGTGTATCATTGAATACATTGATATCCTCACCAAAAGGCCAAGCATGACTTCATACAACTTCATTTTTCAGAAGCTAGGCTTATTTGATTTCAACACTCCAGCTTAAAGCAGAGTGTGAGTGAATAGATTCTCTTTCAAGGGCACTTTTATAATTTTCTCTCCTTCACCCTCCCTCTTTCTCTCTCCTTCTCCCTCGCTCTCTCTCTCTCTCTCTCGATTCTCATCATGTTAAGTAGCTATGATAACATGCAACCTATACTTGTAATTACATGCATATTAATACAAATTAAGATATAAAACATTCAATTCCCATTCATGTTATCATACTTTGATGACATATGTATCATTCTATATAATTTAAAGTGATAATTTCAAAACACATTATTTTAAGGGATAATCATGCATAATTAAAGTTAACATTTTTAGAGTAGATTATTCCCATTTTATATTTGAGATTATAATTTTTAATTTCAAATAATAAGAGAAAATATTTTTATATACACTCATTTATTTTTCTAGTTTTATTTTTCAAAGAAAATGAGCGTATTTTGAGTTAAAAATTTATTTCTCTTGTTATTTATTAAATTTGCCTTTTGATAATGATACATTATTTAATTTTTTATTAAACCAAAAAATTTTGGCGTATAAAGGAGTTGTATTTTGAAAGTTATGTATTTTCTAATTTTTAGGGATTTTTTAGAATTTTTCTAAATACTTTTCGACTTATTTTGAAATTATTTTAATTTAAAATATTAGAAAATTGGTTTTCTATGCACGGCATTGTGGCAACTGACGTGGCAAGCGTGCTTGTGTGTAGCCATGTGACGACATATGTGTGCGACATGTATCGCATGTGTGTATGTGTCATTAGCCCAAACGATTAGTGGTTAAGCACCCTATTGAGGGCATAAGCTAATCGCATAGGCTGTGTTGCTTAATATACCCATCGGGTTGCTTTAATTTTTCCATGTGGGATTATTCATGTTTTTATCTCTTCATAGGTGACATGGCACATCCTAAAGCGTTGGATTGGATCATAAAAGATGATTTAATTTGAGCCCTTCACTTGGATTTAATCTGAATACTAATCCAAATTGAGTGAATTTTTATTTCATGGATTCATCTTGGAGTCTTCTGTCCAAAAACACTAATTTTCCTAATTTCTCACCTCAATTCATCATCTGATTTGATCAAATTTAAAATACATCTTGAAATCTTCCTAATTCTCCATGGATTCAACCCTTATTCACCATAAGACTAATCAATTCATGATTAAATCTTCAAATTGGTGAGTTTAAAAATTATTTTTGATATGAGAAAGTTTGTTTTCAATGACAACACAATTTTATTTTGTCAAGCTCCACCTCACCTTCTTCCTCTCTATTCTTCATTCTGCTTCCTCTCTCTCTCTTCTTCCTCCTTGAAATATCAACTTGCCACATTTTTTCACATCGCAAGGAGTAATCAAGAAGGAGATTTTAATCTCAAGCCCACCAAGATCACATCATTCATGGATCTCCATCAAGCTACTCACATTCTTCTCAATTTTTGTGATAGACCATCCTCCCCTCAAATCTCTTTCTTCTAGGATTTGTGCAACCAGAAGATGGCCTCCAATCATAAATTTGGGTATGTGCACATTTTTTTGTGAAATTGGCCCAATTCATTAAATAGAGATCTCACTTCAAGGTTATTAAGAACAATCTTCTAGGTCACAAATCTTCCAAACTCTCACATCATCTCTCCATTAAAATACTATCCTTTACACCTCCCCTTATGAAATTTTGATTTTCCTATTTTATCTAACATTATTAAATCTATGTTTCAATGTGCGTAGTAATATGTGTGCTTTACTTCATGTGTTTGAAGCATGTGATTTTATCCGTATGCTTTCACTAAATTATGATTTAATTAGGTGGATTCTAATCCATTTGGTTTTCCAAATTCTCATTTATCAGATTTGATTAGGCAACTTGTAATTTGTTAGGTTTAATTATCAATATTGTGATCGATTGCATTTAATTAGGTAGATTGTGATTTGTGACATTTGATTTTCTCTATTCACTTGTGCAAGATTTAGTTATCCAAATTGCAGTTAGTTAAATTTAACCAGCAAGATTGAAATCTATTAGAATAGATTAGTTCAAATTCTATCTATTAAAATTATTCAATATGATTCCTTCTTATTATGAATTCTTTGGGTCATCTATTATATTTCCTATTAACTAACTTAGTGATTTAGTGTATCACATATACAAGCTTAGAGAGATAGATTTACACATACACACATGTACATGCACGCACACACACATGTAGTCTGTATAGACATGTGTGTGTGTGTGTTGGTGTCTACTATCAATACAATAAGTTTAGAGAGTCCAAGTGATATTCAAATTAGTAAGAAGATCAATCAACCTTAAGGTGAATATTGAATCTACTGTGAGGTTGAGTATAAGTGAAAGTAAAAAAACATAGAAATTATAGAGCCAAAAAAAGGGATGAAATTCGAAGTGATAAATTCAAAAGGAAAAAATAAGTAATTCATAAGCAAAAAAATTGAAAAATCAAAGGCAGTTTAAAATTAAGAAATTCATAGTCGACACTTGAATGTCTAAGGCTAATTAGAAAGTCAAATATTAAAGACGATGTCAAATTTAATGTCAACATTAGAAAAAGCCAAGTTAACACAAATCAAAGGAGATCTCTTTCATTCCTTTCATTGTAGGTTACTTTGATTTATTTTAGCTTAGCTCATTTTCTTTAATTTTACTTGAATACTTACTTTCTTATATCTAATTAAAATCTTTGGATCATCTATTACCTTAGATGTTCTAGGAAAAGTTAGTCATGACAACCTTGGATACTCCGTCTACTCTTGATGAGTAAAAATCATCAAGAGGTTAAGGTCATCAAACTTTCTAATTTGAGTCATTGACTTTTAGTGAGTCAAGGAGGTCAATGTGAAAAGTCAACTGGTGTGGATTTTTCTCCCAATCTTACATGGGTTGGTGACAAGGCTTGTGTATGTAAGAGACAAAGGCTAATTTTAATGGAACAATGAGAAACATAAAGGCCTCAAGACCTTTATGCTTGTTGAGTGGGATGAGCTGCTAAGTTCTAGTGATATCCCAAAGCATAGTCATTTGATTAGTACATGCTTATGTGAGAAAGATTGTAGCCCAATTGGACTCTGATATGGTTTTACCTAAATCAAGTAGTATTTTCTTCTAGTAAGGTCTGCCCAGTGAGGAAGTGAATCTAGGAGGGCTGTCTCCCTCCAGGATTGGTGTGGGGAGTTTGTATATGATGTCCAATTTAAAAATGAGCCATAAGAGAGGCTTTTGAGGACTTTGAGAAAATAACATAGGGATCCATAAAATTGGTGGAGAAGAAGATTAAAAAATAGTTGATTCTCCCATTCTTAGTTGTCTTGCCATCTTATTAGGGTTCTAAATTCGTATTTCTTAAAAAACTTTAAAACAATTTGGGAATTACTATTTCTCTTTGTCTCTCGAAGTGGTCCTTCCCTCCATCTTCCTAATCAACACATTTACTAGGGTTCATCAATGTCTTGCCACCTAAAGTTGAGGTTCTTTCATGGTAGTGACACCAAGGATTATTGAAAATCTTTATTGAATTCTTCTTGAGAGGTTACAAAAAATACTCATGGTGTATCCTCTCATTATCTAATTATTATATATTCAAATAATTTAGTGGAATATGGATGGATGAGGCATTTAATGATTCGTCCCTCAAACTAAATGATGTCTCTATGTGAAACAAGATATATTGGGAAAATATGAAAAGGGTGTATTGGTTTTAAAAATACCAAGTGAAGATGTTAAAAAGGGCTCATGTCAGCTAACAATTCTTGGTGAATAAGGTTGTGTTTTGGTTATTGAGCTAACATTGTATGGTGGAAGAGGTCAAGTTGTGAAAGAGATACGTTCCACATTTACCCACATAAAGTAATTGTGATAGAGATGAAGTAAAGTACAAAGATTTTCTATGCAAACAATCACATGTAGACTAAAAACTTGTCAAGGTAAAAATGACTAGAAGGATAAGAGAAATTTTAGGCCCTTTAGGTTCATATATCTTTCATACTAATAACTCAGCTATCCTGATAACATTTATTTGTCATCCTTATTAATTCATCATATTAACATATATATTGATTACAAAAAGACCCATTCATCCAATCGATAGGTTGATTCACCAACTTGGTAGGTGCCAAGCTACACCACATGCTTTAGGAGATATGGAGTATTTTAGAACTCTCTCATCAAAGCTTGTCATTATCAATTACTGTAGATATGTATTATCCTTCATTATCAATTACTGTAGATAGTTAATTTTCAAACCCTAATAATTTACTCAAGTTAATACTAAGGCAAGTAGGGAATCATCAAGAACAACTTCTCCTATATTTTTAGTACCTCAGACAAGTATTTTGTCACATATCATTTCTTGATTCAATCTCCTCTTATATTGAGGGTAGATAGTCTTGTCTTGATCACTCAATCACCCTTGATAACTTCATATCGTATCTTGTCTATAAAGTTTTAGAATCTTGTCTATGAAGTTTTATCGTATCATATCGTATCTTGTCTATCATATCTTATATTATCTTGTCTATGAAAGTTTGTTATTTATAATCAAAATAAGATCATCTATCCACAAGATATCTTTGTGTATCTCTGGTCTAAGGACAATGTACACGACTATGACATGAATGAACTTGATCGACAGTTTGGTATAATACCATTCAGGGATTTATAGAAATCAATTCGATGAACTTTTTGCTTAAAGAGCACCCGCTATCTATCCTTGGTGTTTCTACACTGATGGCCTTAAGATTTATCATATTCATCAAATGAGTCAAATCAGATAATGCTATTCTTTTTAGATATTTTGATGTATTTCTCAAATATCTTAAAAATAAGAATATTTAGAACATATGTCTTCAAGATCGTTATATTATGATGTCATCATAATTCACTTTATCATTACATATGCTCATGGAATTCATTGTAAGCATCACAAGAATGTTTGTGAACAAAAATTTCATTTCAATGAATATAAACAAGAGATTAAAGTGTGACTAGCTTGCAAGTTACATAATATCCATTAGAAATGATATCAAGTTGATTTAGTTTTGAATCTCTGTGACAATAGAACAACAAAACAATACGAGAACAATATAGCAACAAGAGAACAATTGAGCGGTGACAACATAATGTTAATGGAAACATTATAGTTAGGTGATAACATGCAATTTCAAACATTAATATTATACATTTTATGCACTTCTTCTTGAAAATATAATCATAAATATATGTTATCAAGATTTAAAATGATGAAAATGATAAATCCTATATTTCAAAGTCTATTCTTGATTTTTCACAAATTAATAACATTTTGTAAGGATTTAATGATATTGATTAGCGAAGAATATAATTTTCTTTTATTATAAAATAAAATTTCTATTTGTTTCCCAATTTAAATGTCTTTATCAACATGAACATATTTATAAATACATTTTATCATGAATTTTATTGAAGACATTTATTTATGTGAGGAAGTTGAAATTAAAATCATTAAAATGATTTTTATATAAAAAGAAAATAAAAAAATATAACAAAAAGAAAGGGAGAGACTGAGAGAGACGTTCTCTCTCTCTCTCTCTCTCTCTCTCTCTGGCCGGGGATCGATCTCTCTCGCGAGAGGAGATTCCTCTCCTCTCCTCCTCTCCTCTTTCTCCCTCTCTCTGCGTACGCCTCCTTCTCCATCTTCGCCGCCACGCTTGCTCTCCTCTCCCCTTCCTCTTCTCTTTCCTCCTCTGCCCCGCGCTCTCACTTGCACGCATGCGTACGTGCGAAGGGGGAGGAGAAGATCTAATATCTCCTCGATTCCCGTCACCCATTCCTCGCGCCGCCTTCTCCCCCTCCCTCCTCTCTCCTCCTCTGGCCTCCCTCCTCTCTTGCGAGACGAAAACATTTTCGTCGGGCATGAAATCTCCGTCTCACCCTCGCTCTCGCGTGCGCCTGCGCGCTTGAGGAGAGGACGGAAGAAATCCTTTCATCTCCCCTCTCTCTCCCGGTTCCCTCGCTCTCCCTCATTGCGCCACGCGTCGCTCTCTCCACTCTCCCTCCCCGTCGCATTCGCGCGGAAATTTCTCGGGCGCACCCGAAAGACAGATAGGACGGAGACCTCTGCCCGCACCTCTCGGCCACCGCGAGAGAGACGAGAGAGTAGAGGAAAATAGAAAGGGAGGAGAGTTGAGAGAAATAATATTTTTTTAGTGTTCAGTTGGACCGGGATCGAATTGACCAAATGGTCTTCAAGATTAGGAGAGAGAAAGCAATCAAATGAAATTTTATAGGCATGATCTTCATTTTATGCTCTAAAATTCTTCCATGATTTAAATTCCAAGACTAAAAAATTAGGATTCTTAATATTTCATTGTGTGCCTCTATTATTTGGCTAGCCAAAAAGAAAGAAGTCAATGATTAATTATTCTTCATTGTGTATGGAACATCATTTTTAGTTAGTTTCTTCTCTTTTCTATTAATTCCTCATGTTGCATGCAAGACGCTTAGCTTAGGCAAAATATACTGGCTCTCAAAGGTATGTTTTGATTAGAGAGCATTGCTAGAGAATATTTTTATCACGAATCCTTTGATTAGGACCATTCTCCGTCCATCTTTCTATCTTCTTTTTTTAAATATATCAATTTTTCATATTTTCAAACCCTAAAATCAGTTTTTCACCATTGATCAAGAGTTTTCATTCTTCAAAAGAAGTTTGAAAGCATTTGATCAGTCCATTTTATTTACCATGAATATTTTTTCCTTTCATCGATCATTTTTACTTTCTAAATCTAAAAATACCAAAAAGAATCTCTTGATTTAATCTTTTAACCTTTCTCCCTTTGAATTCTAGCTAAAATTGTCATTTTTCTAAATTTCAAAACCAAATTTGAAGAGTTGAGTATAATTTTTTTGATAGGTGAACTTGCTCATTCAACGACTATAATTTTACGTACATCATTAAGCCAATGAACCAATTGAGGGCTTTGATACCATGTGATCAGAGAAAGAAGGGAGAGAGATGATGCAATATGAAAACTCTTTAATCCCTTATCAAAGGGGTTAATTACATGGGTATTTATAAGAAGGCAATGATACATGAAGAAACATTAGATCGTGTAGAGGCAAAAGGATATGAAGAGACAAAGACATTTAGGGAGACAAGAAGACACGTGGTCCAAGGAGACATTAGCCAATTGATGGGCCTGAGCATGGCCCAAGTGGGTGGGCCCAAGATGTCCCTAGTAGTTCATCCTAAAGTTAATTTTTGACTAGCTATCACTAGTCAATAATCAATGAAAAAACATAGAATAATCTTAAAATTATATCCTAGAAGATTCAAAGGCCTCTAAATTTTTTATTTAATTTCATGATTATTAGAGGAAGCGTTATGATTTTATTGAAAATTAATTATGCGCTAAAAAAAATTCAAGGCCTTATGAGGAATCTTCTTTCTAATTCCTAGGGTTGTGATACATCATGAGGGTCATGTCACTAGAAATACTTGGTTACTTCAAGCACTTATTTTTCTATTTTGGATGTTTTTATGTGCTTAGTTTCCTATTAATATTCTCTCTATTATTTACTATGATTGCGCTCTTTAGTTCTTCCCTTTAGTTCTTTAGTTCTTGATAATGGGAAAGAGGATTGTTTTGTGGCATCAAAATTGAAATGATATCAATGAACATTTTTTACATCATTTATTGATACAAAAACCAATTCATACTTATTTTTTGTGTTATAAACCATTAAAATCCACTATTTAAAATTTATAAATCAAAGAATTCAGATATTTTCTATGGCATATTGTTTGTTTTCAAGTTCAATCATAAGGGATAATAGAGATTTTGAGATATTAATTCAATGAATAAGATGGGAAAATGGAACCTTAACCTTGGTAATTAGGGTCAATTCATATGAAAGATGTTAATATGTAGAGCTCAAATTTGGTTTCACAATCACTTTAAACCAATTTTAACTTAACCAAGAAATAATCTACTTATAGCAAAGTGCAAATACAGATCTTGGAGACTAAGAAAAATTAAAAGACAAACTAAGTCAAATGTGGAGTAGCCTACATTGTAGAAAAAACCTGAAGGATGAGATATTAATTCTAAAAACCTAAATGAATGCAGATCATACTACTATAGTTAAATTATAATTTTACTCAGTAGAAAGAGTCTACAATGACAAAGAAAAATATATCTAATACAATCTTTGAAAAATATCTTCCAAGTCCTATGGTGTCAATCAATGGATGGATTTAGTTAAGTCAAAGATAAGGAGAGGGAGAGAGGGAGAGAAAAAGATTTAATAAAAATAATATTAGATATTCTAATTTTTAACTGTAGGAAACCTTAAAGAAGATGGATTCCTAAAGATTAAGTTGACTTAAGAGGGATCTTACAAAAGAGCATCAACTTCTTGCTCACATGTCAATTAGGATGGTTTATCAATGCAAAATTTGGGAGCAGAGTGATATTGTCTGGAGATGTAGATGAGCCCTCGCGTCATTGTCATGGGAGAGCATTATTTTACAAGTGAAGCAGAATTGGAAAGATACTAAAAAAGACATTGACTAGACATTTATATCAATTCAACATGAGAGAGAAAGTAAAGAGAGTTGGAGAGGGATAAAGAGAATTATTATGGATATTATTGAATAAGATAAACTAGATGAAAATAGAGGGAATAATGGATAAATTGGTGGCGCTTAGTGGCTTTAAATATAGGTTTTTGCATTTTGATCACAATTTTTTCCCCTATCTCTTCATGCCATCTGAAATCAAAACTAAAAAGATGGGGAATTTGAAATAATTAGATGACTAATACTATTTTGACAACACAAGGAGTCAAAGAAAGTCATGTATATTGACTTTAGCCAGAAGCTCATTCCCTCCTCTTTTTTCCTTCTTCCCATCAATGCACAAAATTTTTGCACACAAGAAAGTCAAAAAGGCCTTTTGGCTTTAGATCATTTGACCCTTAAAAACATCAAACAAGATTAGTAAAAGAATTAAAACCAAAAATATGTGGGAGATGAAATTAGTAAAATACCATGAATCTCAAGGAAATGTAATTATAATAGAAATGCATGTGTTTTGGTGAGAAATTATTTATAACTGTGAGGCATAGAAACGTTATTCTTAAAGTTACATTGTACCTTTGTTTTGTCAAATTATTGATTAATGTTTTCATAAATATCAACTAACATTCAATACTTGAAATTTATCTTGTATAAACAAATTCAGCTAAATCTATGGCAATGGTCAACAAGAATATGAAATCATTTATGACTATTCAAGCTAGAATTTATTATTGGTCCCCATACATTTCTATGGATCAACAAGCAGAGGAAGGTAAGAAATTTTCTAGTGCTTAGGAAGTTCATCTATCTTATATTCTATATATGTATTCCTTTGAACCGGGCAGCAAAGTCGTTGGTTATTCATCTGAACAAGCCACAGTTGTTGGCTATTACTCGTTTCAATCTCGACTCGCAAATCTGTTGTTTTTCCAACTGCTGGCAGGTAGCACAGCCCTTTCACAATTCTGGCTTTTTCCTTGACCACCGCTAGTCAGTCAAAGCCGTTGACACCTATATGTCAGCAGAATATTTCCATCATCATTAATGCTTATTTGATACGATGGTGATTTTCCGGAGGCGATTCAATATTTTGCGGTCTCCCAGAAAGTGACACACCACGGACGTTTCAACGCCAGCTTGTAAGCCAGACGGAATCGCCTTATCTCAATTCTTTCTTTAGCAAAAACAAGCGGGAAGATTTCGAGGCGCAGTAGACCAGTCCAGTTCTATAAATAGACGACTATAGTGTATCCTTATTCGGCAAGATAGCTCTCAGCAACTTAGTACACTCTCGCTAATGAAGATGGCTCCGAAGCGCGTCTCTTTGCTGTCGGTCTTCTTCGCGATTTTTCTCGTTTGCTCCACTTGCACAGCGAGGGACGCCCTTTACTCCGGGCAGACACTTTTCCCCGGTCAATTTCTGATTCAGGGGTTTTTCTATGTTTTGACCATGCAGAGAGACTGCAATCTCGTGCTGTACGCGTTTTTTAGACCCGTCTGGGCGTCGGGCACTGCCAACCAAGGCGTCAACTGCTTCGCTACTATGCAATTCGACGGAAATTTCGTCGTCTACAGCGGCGCTAACGTGGCATTATGGGCAAGTGGCACCAACGTCGGCAACGGTCACTACATACTTAGCCTCCAGCCCGACCGCAACCTCGTCATCTACGGATCTGCGCTCTGGGCCACTGGTACCAACGTTGCTACATCAGGATTCCGTCAACTCGATATTAACGCTACTGCAAAGGAAAAGGGAGGGAAGAACGATAAACCCTGACCGCTCAGACCCACCATGATTAAGAGGTGATAGCAATCTCTTTCTGAGCCTCATCGTTGTGTTCTTTCCATAGTTTCGCTGGGTCTCGTACTCAGAGCTTCGCCGCAAAAAAGACAAATCTCGTTCTGCTCTCGCCATTAGGCGTCTACTTTGATATGAATAAATATTGTTAAAGCAAAAGAGTAGTCAAGAGCTAGGCATTTGCTGAGATTTTCAGGAGATACCAGAGAATGAAGCTGACTGACATTTCATAGCCAATAAAAAGGTAGGCCCCCAAATTGCATCTGGGTCCCCAAAAACTGGAAAGATTAGAGAACTGCCCCAATTATAATGAGTGTAAAATGTTATCCATTTAAATAGGAAGTTGTAGATACCACTCTTCGAAAATATACTCTCTAGGTTCTAGAAGTGGTAATCAAGTACCAAGTTAGCTATTGAGATTTATCGATGAGTGGATCGTGTGCAGCCCGTTAAAGAAGTCATTGTTGGGGATAAAATATCAATTTAACATCAGAATTCAAGGAAATATTCTCAATTTGACATTTATCAAAGATCATTGCGTTTATAGAAAATAAATCTTGAGCTTCAACATTTATACTAAAGAACATATCGACTCATAATTATGAAAAATATTAACTTTCTAGATGTGAAGGAATATCTGTCATGAATTGATTGAGTTTTTTAAACACAAACATAAGTCAGATCCTTCATTTCTTCAAAGAGGTACTTTATTTTATTTGTGAAGTTTTTTACGTGAATTAAAAGTTTTTTAAATTTAATATTTATTTTATTTTGAAATTAGATAAGATCTTAATGTTGAGTAACATTGAATGTTGAAATGGCAATATTTTGAATTTGAGAGTCACTTTATTCATTGATTAATTGAGAACCACATAAGTTGAAAGCCAACAAGAAAACTCAATGCTCACTCCAAAAAACACAATCCAGGTGTGGTCAAACAAAATCTATAATACTTGAAATATTTATCTTAACTCTACAAGTGCAAATTTAGAAAAATGTCAAGGTGGAGCTATTGAGAGTTGTCTTAACTATGGAGAGACATTTGTGGAATAAATTGTGGACATTCTAGTGCGTAGACACTGACGTGGAATAAATATGGGAGTCAATAAGAATCCTTTGGAGGAAGTGAGAGTGTTACACCTATTGATAAGATCATAAAAAGTAATTATAACCACACATGGTTATAACTATGACCATCAAACTCTTATTTAACTACATTAAACTCTCGAACACACCATCTCATAACTTGACATTTGTAGAATATTAGTGCATAAAAAAGAACTCGATTGGAGTTTATGATTCCTCCCTTTTCTCACGTTTTTATTTTCTCAACCTTGCTGTCGCTTTCTCTTCTTCAATCTTATTCTCTCCCCCTCATTCTTCTACCATCTTCATCTCGTGCGCTCGTTTCCATTTTTCTCTCTCTTCGTCTTGATTTCTCCTTCCCTTGTGCTATTCCTCTCCTACTCACTCTGTAGCTTCCTCTTTTTGAAAATTTCTCATCCCTCCAATTTCTCTCTCAATTTATTTTGTGTCCTGAAATCTCTCTTTCTTCTCACTTATACTCTCGCTCTTAGCCGTTCGTGCTCTTTTTCCTTCAATCTTGCTCTTTACTCGTCACTGATTGCTCACTCTCTCACTCTTTGTCTTCCCTAATTGACAAGATGAATGCATTCAGTCATTGAAAAACACACTAAGATGTATCAAAACAATTTCCTAACTCACCAATTTAAGATAAAAATCAAGAATTCATTAGTATAATGGTGAATACCAGTCAAATTCTCAGAGAATTTGGGTTTGAAGTGTTATTAAAATTTCGATCAAATCACACAAGGAATTGAGGTGAGAAATTAGTGATTTGGAAAGATTTGGAAAGAAAACTCTAAGATGAATCCACGGAATAAAAAATCACTCGATTTGGATAAAGATTCGTGGAGAAATAAAGGAGAAAAAATAATGGGCAAAAAACCGATCGCAAAGAGAGAGAAAACAGAGAAATTATCTAAAATTCGATTAATCTACAATTCAAAATTGAAATATAATGATACATGATAAGAGATTAGGAATAAAACATAATATAACCCAAAGTCACGCTCGAAATGATCCAATTGATCGTCAAATCTTCATTTCGCGATTCTAAAGACAAAAATTGGCATTCAAGAGATGAATTCTCCCTATTCTCTAAACGAAATCTTTCTTTCAAAGAATATATTTTCCATCGAAGAACATGCATATAAATGGACAAAATTTGGGCGTGGCCGTTGGATTTGGCTCTTCATCTTCAATCAACATCTCAGATGAAACGCTTCTATACAAATTGTTACAGTTAAGTCATGCCCTTTTGATCAAAGATGGAGCGCTCATATTTTGCCATGTCACGCGTAAAGAAGAAGCGCCGCAAGATCTCGTCCGTCTGATCGTGAATCGACATTTTAGATTCTCATATGGCTCTTCAACTCCTGGCCATTATAACTCCTCAGATGAGCAGCCAAGATTCATCCATTTAATAAAACACATTGTCGTCCACCTAGATGCCATCACATCTCCCCTTCACTTAAGTGAAAATGAGGGACTGAGATTAAATGACCTTTATTCCATCGATTAGACGCTCGTGAGCATGCCACATCACCTACAGATTTAAATAAACAAAAATAAGTCCTACCTGGAAAAAATTATGGCAAAAATCATGAATATAAGGGATGCGGTCTTTAGTGATTAGCTTGTGCCCCTAAATAGGGTGCTTAACCACTAATAATACATGCTAATGATGCGCACACGTGTGTCACGTTTAGTGCACACACATTGCCACGTACACGCTTGCCCAGTCGTCTACCACGTTAGCGCGTATTTAAAAACTAGACTTTTTATATATCTTTAAATATAAATAAAATTAAAATAAATCCATAAAAGTTCATAAAAAATTCAGAAAAATTTAGAAAAATTATAGAAAATCCCTAAAAATTAGAAAATTCATAGCTATCAAAATACAAATTCAAATTAATCAAAATTTATTTTGTGGGATCAAAAATAAAATAATCCATCATTCTAAAAAGTCAAATTTAATAAATAATAAGATAAGAAATTTTTATTTAAAAAATATACTCATTTTTCTTAGAAAATAAGAGTTAGAAAAATAAATGAGGGTATACAAATATTTTCTCTCATTATTTAACATTAAAACCCAATTATAATGTCAAATATATATGGGAATAAGCTACTCTAAAATATTTTATTTAATTATGCATAATTATCCCTAAAACAATGCATTTAGAGATTATAACTTAAAATTCCATAAAATGATATATATGTACTCAAGGCATGATAACATGCATAAAAACTTAAATTTGCAGTAATAATCATATCATGTATAAATTATATGTTATCACTAATCTCTCTCTCTCTTGCTCTCTCACTGTTTCTCTACACTATTGCCTTTCGCTCGTCACATATTCCTCTCATCCTCTATTCCGCTTAATCTCTGTCACTTTCTTCTCTCAATTCCTCCCTCTATCTCTTATCTCTCTCTCTCTCTTTATCTCTCTCTCTATCTATCTATCTATCTATCTTCCTATCTCCCCACTTCTCTTCCGCTCAGGGTCAATCTTTCTCTTCCTCGTGCAATCTCTCCCAATCGCGTCTCCTCCTCTATTTCATTCTATTTCTCTCTATTTCTTCTCTCTCAATTTCTCTCTTTAGATTCCTCTCCTCTCTTACTCTCTAGAAATTATTATACCTTTTTTTCTTGATCAACGTCTCTCTCGCTACCCCTTCTCTCTTTGTCAGTCTCTTTCGTTTCTCCCCTAAATCTCCTCGCACTCATTCTCTCGCTCTCCCTCTCAGGGGCGCGCGCTTTCTCTTTTCTCTTCTTTTCTGATCCCTCTTTCAATCTCTCTAATTTTCTCTATTCCATTCTCCATCACCGTCGCTTATGACTTCTCTGTATCCTTAAAAAATCTCTTGCTCCCTCTATCTACCTCTCTAGTTTCCTCATTCCCTGTTCTTCTTTTCTTCCTCTTTTATTTCTCTTGCGCGTTGTTTATCTTTCTCGCCTTCTTCATCTAAATCACTTCCTCAATTTTCTCCCATGATTTTTTTCTATCTAAGTTTCGAGTTCATACTCTAAATTTTGTCCTCACGCATTCCCTCTCAATCTCTCCACACTTTACTTCTGCCTACTATGTCCTCTTTTACTAGATCTCTCGCTCTCTCAATTTTTCTTTCTCTCTTCCTTTAGATAGCTTGGGGGCCTTCTAATTTCCTCTCTTACTCTCTCTCACTTTTGCTCACTTTCTCCCTCTCACTCTATTCCAAGTAGCGTCTCACATGCTTCACCCCTCTCTCTCTCTCTCTCAATTTTCGTATTCTTTCTTACAATTCTTCAACACACACACTCCTATTCAATCTCTCTTACCTCTCTCAATTTTCTGTGTTTGCCTAGTCACTCGTCCGCTCGTCTCCTCTTCTATCACACTTACTCTTTCTCTCTCTAAATCCCTCAAATCACTCTATCTCACACTCTCTCTATCATCCCATTCTCTATTTCTGTCACCTTTTCCCGCTTTTGAAGGAAAGAATCGATTCGATCATTGATTACACACCAATTTGTCTCAATTTTAATACCAAACTCACCAATCTTATCAAATAATCACGAATTAAGGAGTATAGTGGTGAATAAGGGTCGATTCCATGGAGAATTAAGGTAATTTCGGATGATCTTTTGAAATTCGATCAAATCGAACAATGAATCATGGAAAATTGATATTTTTGGAAAGAGGACTTGAAAACGAATTCACAGAATAAATAATCACTGAATTTGGATCAAGATTCATGGAGAAATCATCACATGAATAAGAGAGAAATTTTCAAAATTGAAAATCATGAAAAACTGAAATTGAAATTGAAATTGACTAAAATTAAGATTCAAAATTCAAATCTAAAGCTATACAAAGGAAGATTATGATGAACCACGATCGCTAACCCAAGATTGCACTCGAATTGATCCAATTACTTGCTAGATCAAAGGCTTTTCATTTTCAAATTCGAAAAACGATCGTTGATGTTTAAGAGTCGATTTCTTCATATTCTCTCAACGAAATCTCACTTTCAAGCACTCTATGGATGCAAAAATGAGTCTAGAAGCGATTGGAAGCAAGAGATTCAAGGGATTTGGTATGTAAACAGTTCGATTACTCAAATTGCCCTAGAATGCTTTACAATGTGAAAGAACACTTCTCTTTATAGGGCGAATTAGGCGTAACTTTCCGATCGAGCGCTTAATCTTCAATCAACAGCTCTGATGAATTGCAGAGATGCAAATCGTTTTCGATTAAGTCATGGCCATGGGATCTCAGTTAGACCGTTGAAATGAAGCCATGTCGCACGCGTTATAAGTACGTATCGAACAATAGTCGTTTGATCTTGATTCGACGCTCCAGATGCTTTCGTTGGTTTTAATCTCAGCCATTATAACTCCTCAGATCGACGGCTGAGATGAAATCATTTTAAAACAATTTGCCAGCGAATAGGATTGCGCCACGTACCCCCCCTCACCTTAAGTGATGATCGACGGTCGCGATTAATCGTGCGATCGGACGCTCCAAATTTTACCACGCCACATGCGACTTATAAAATAGATTTTAAATTAAATAAATTGATTTTAATTTCAGAAAAATTTAGAAAAAAATCTAAAAAAATCCCTTAAAATTATAAAATTCATATCTTTCAAAATATAACTCCAAATTAATCCAAATTTATTTTATTGGATCATAAATTAAATTATCTATCATTCTAAAATATCAAATTTATTAAATAACAAGAGTATAAATTTCTATTTAAAAAATACACTCATTTCTTTTAGATTTTAAAACTTAGAAAAATATATGAGTGTATATAAAATGATTTATCTTATTATTTAACCTTAAAAATAATTATAATCTCAAGTAAAGATGGTTTATGAAAATATTATGTTTAATTCATCATAATTAGCCCTAAATTAGTATATTTTGAGATTATAATGAATTTTTTCAGAGAATGATAGATAAACACTAAAAAGATATGATAACATGCTTTAGAATGGAATATTTGTATGCCTTAATTTGCATTAATAATCATGTACTTTTATGTTTAATTAGCATGTTATCACACCCTCCCAACGTAAATGATTGATAGTCTCTTAGCAATTTACTATATAGTCTCCCTAGAATGTCGTTTCATCCTTTGATCCTACTACTAAAGAGGTGAAGCGTATGAATGTATGATTATGTTTTTCTCATAGTGTAGGCCATAATGATCTAGATTCCATCTATAGGTTGACTTCTTTAGTGCATATTAGGGTAGTGCTCATCGGCTAATGTTTGAGTCTAATTCTCAATTGTGATCAAGGTGAGCATATTTAAGGTTTAATGCTATGGGGATGAAAAGATCATCACTCTCTCATGAGCAAATGTCATTCCTTACCCTCTCCATAGATACATCACTCCTTCCCTAAAAAATGGAGGCTACTTAGTGTATTTAAAATTCCCCTCAACTCGTCTTCCTCCTATAAAGAGTGCAATTGCAAAGGGATTCTTATCTTTGGGATGTAACGTGTGAGGTGGCTGAATGAAATAAAAAGATACTATTTCTAAGGGAATGACGGGGATAAAAGCAAATATGCAAATAAACAAAGTGGATTTTAAAAACAAAGGAGGTACCACTTATGATAATTATATTCCCAAATGATGTGGATGGTGATGATAAGGTAGATGGTAGAGGTGATGGTGGAGGTGGTAGAGATGATGGTGGAAGAAGATATTTTCCAACTTATTTTCCTTCTTTTCACTTCTTATTTCTCTCTTTCCTTGTTTATTTCTTAAATAGAAAGAATCTTTTATTTTTTAGCCTCACTTTATTGAGATTTTGAGTTTTAATAGATAATTAATATGATTTATGAATAAGAAATAGAATAATAAGATAAATCATTTTAAGTGAACTTTAGAATTGTACTTCAGTTATAGAGAAAAAATAAATTAGATATAGGATGTCGGGTACAAAAACACTTGCCCTTGTGAAGGGTAAATAGGAAGCTATGAAACAATTGGAGTAAATTGATGGATCAAGTGATGATGGTGTTGTGTTCTAAGATTGATAAACTTTCAAAATTTTGATTAAAACATCGAATGCATTGGAATACATTGAATCGAATATTCAAAACATTGAGGCACCAAATATAGATGATCATATCATATAGTGTGTATGAGATAACATACTTACAGGGTTCCCTTGAAGGTGTTCTTAAAGCTATTCAAGTGTCTAGTCTCTAGTGGTATCCACACAATCTTTGGATGGTTGGATATCCTCTTCAAAGCTCTAAAATAAGAGAGAAAGAGAAGAAATGAGAGAATTCACACAAGGCTTGCTTGGGCACCTTGAGTTGTGGTCGTTCTCCCCCTATTTATAGACATTTGGATTGTGAATTTTTCATAAAAACCTTCACAATTATGTCTATATATAGTAACATCCATAGACCTATGTGTGTGACCCTCTAGGTCCGTATATCTTACTAGTTAATAACTCTATAGACCAAATAACACCTTGTTGGTCAACCTTAATTAATTATCCACATTAAAACATATAGATAAATTAATCAACGATCGATTTAACCCAATTGATAGGTTGAGGTCTAGCCCGTTGGGTGCCAAGCTACACCACGTACTCTAAGGGATATGAAGTACATAAGAACTCCCCTATGGAACCTTTTTGTCATCGATTACCAGGTATGTATAATTTTTCATCTGCATGAGACTCATGAATGACTTAGGGTATGGTCAACTGTCAAACCTTAATCGATCACTCAAGGTAGTACTAATGCATGTAAGAAATCATCAAGAACTCCTCCAATATTTTTATTACCTTGGCCAAGGATTTTATCGCATCTCCTTCCTTGAGTCAATCTCCTCAAATTTCAAGGGCAGATGATCCCATCTTCATCACACAATCATTTTTATGGACTTTATGTCGCATCCAATATATGACGTTTAAGATATCTCGTGGATTGCAATTCATAAGTCATAATCAAAACACGATTATCCATCCACAAGATATCTTAGGTGTCTCAAGTCAAACGACCACATACACAACCATGACATGAATCAACGTGATTGAAAATTAGGTCTAATACCATTCAGGGATTCATATGGATCAATTTAGTAAGCTCTTTCTCCATAGAGCACCCACTATCTATTCTTAGTGTCTCTACAGTGATAGCTACAGGATCAACCATACTCATTATATGAGTCAAATCAGATAATGTTATTCTTTCCAGATAATTCGATGTCTCTCTCAAATATCTCACAAATAGGAATGTTTAGAACATATGTATAAAGACTAGTGATCACTGTGTTATGATCTCATCATAATTAACTTATTCATGGCATATGCTCATGAACTTCATTACAAATATCACACACAAATAACAATGAATAAATTTCATTTCAATGAACATAAAAAAGATACATGAAAGTGTGATTGGCTTATAGGCCACATAATATCCATCAGATGATTCCAATGAAGATGGCTCTAGAAGTAGTAGAATTGAGACCAAAAAAGTAGGCTCAATAAGATCTAGACTTCAACTTTGCACATGTGTGGGAGACACCTCAAAAATAGGTGGTAAGAGAAGATCAATGGTGTTGTAGTGAGTAGGTTCAGGAAAGGTAACATCCCAGGAAACATTTTTCATTTTGGGGTACCAATCAAAAACATCCATGAAAACAGGAGGAGAAAGCTTATCAAGGTTTTGGAGATAGATCCTAGATAAAGGTGGCACATGTTAAACTTTAGGAGGTAAAGAAAAAGTTGGCTTTTAAAAAATATGATGAAGAGAATTTCTCCCTTGAGAGGACTATATGGAATATGATTCATCAAATAAGTGGATGTAACAACTACATCATGAGCCGTCTTCATCTTGAGGCATTGCAATTATTTCATTAGGAAGACTACAATGGATAGTAAAATTTTTGCATTATTGTCACGGGACACTTAGGGAACTTGTTTCTCATCCCTGATATGAAAATTGAAAACGGTTACTATTTACTATCAACAATAACCTGAATAATATTTGTAATTCAATAAAAATCTTATTTGGTAGCTGCGAGTTTTAACCAATGTTACGATATTTATCATTACAAAAACCCTCTCTTAAATGTCTTGGCTGTGTTTTCTTAGAGCATTACTCTTGATTGCAGCTAGCCTAAGTTGGATACTTGCCCAACTTTCCGTCAACAATGATCTTTTGTTTAGGGATCTTACAGAGCAAGTGTTAATGCTGCTCAAGGAAAGTCTACCAAAGTTTGTAAGCTCAAGAGAGTTATTTTTAGTCTCAAACAAAGTCCATGAATATGATTTGAGATATTTAGCCACATTGTGACATTCTTTGGTTTCAATTTTGTATAGTGGATCAATCTGTCTTCATCAAGCATGCCATTCGAGGTCATATTTTTGGTAATATATGTTGATGATATTTGACCAACAAACAAAGACTATGATGGAATTTTCATGTGAAAAAACTATCTTGAAACTCATTTTTTATGCAGGACAAGGGAAAGCCAAAGTATTTTTTTGTATAATGAGTTTGCTTACCAACGTGACAAGATAGTGCTATCCCATTTCAATGTGTTGGGCTTGCTTAAGGACACTAGATTTTGGGTTTCAAACAAAAAGGTATCGACGAATCACTCGAGGGTAAATTTTGGGATATAAAATGACCTTTACTTTATGATGCAAATTCATATCAAATTCTAATTGGAAGTTAATTTATTTGACCATAAATTTTTCAGATATTTTTTTAATTATTGGGCTATTGATCTTGTTTATGTATGAACCTAGAGAGGTTCATTAGACCACTACACGTTAAGTCCTTTTTCATTAAGCATTTCGAGGCGGATTGTTATTTTATTTTATACCAGGTCTTGCAAGATATTCATATCTACTCCATATAACTCTACTTTGGAGAAGCTAGAAGATATCTTCACCAAGGGTCTAACAAGAAAGTCTTAGGATTTACTTTGTCACAATTTGGGCATGGTGGATGACAATATCTAATCATGCGGTCGTTGAAAACGTATGTAGATGTGTCAAAACATATTCCAAACTCAAAAATTTTATATTAAAATCAAGAATTAAATAGTATAATGTGAATAAGGATCGAATCCACGAAGAATTAAGGTATTTTCAAAGTATTCTACAAATTCGATCAAATCTGACAATGAATTGGGGTGAGAAATTAGACATTTTAGTAATTTAAGATAGAGAACTCCAAGATAAATCCACATAGTCAAATATCATTCAATTCGGATCAGTATTTGCGGAGAAATCAAGGAGAACAAATTAGAGATAAAAATTGATCATGAAGAGAGAGAAAATCGAGAAATTATCTAAAGTTTAATTAATCTATCATTCAAAATTAAAATATTATCAAACATGAAGATAGATTATGATAAAAACACAAAATCTAACCCAAAATTGCACTCGAAATGATCTAATTGATCCCCACATCAAGGGCTCTTCATTCTGCGATTTCAAAGAAGAATTTCAGCATTCAAGAGGCAATTTCTCTCTATTCTCTAAAGAAAATCTCACTTTCAAACACTCCTTAGATGCAGAAATCGATTTATAAGAAGAGAAAAGCATCAGAGACATCTAAACAATTTGATTACTCGAAACACCCAAGAATGATTTATATCGTCGAAGAACATTCATATATATAGGAAAAATTGAGCATGACCATTGGATTTGTGTTCCATCTTTAATCAACGGCTCTGATGAAACACTAGGATATGAATCGTTACATTTAAGTCGTGTCCATTCGATCAAAAATGGAGCCCTCACATTTTGGAAAATCACGCGTTTAAAAGAAACTTCACGTAACTCACGGAACGAATTGATGCGGTTGTTAAATACACATCAATTCGTCTCAAAATTAATATCAAACTCACCAATTTTATCAAATAATCATGAATTAAGGAGTATAGTGGTGAATAAGGGTTGATTCTATGGAGAATTAAGGTAATTTTGGATGATCTTTGAAATTCAATCAAATCGGGCAATGAATCATGGTGAGAAATTAGGGAAATTGATATTTTTGGAAAGCGAACTAGAAAAAAAAATCTATGGAATAAAAAATCACTAAACATGGATCAAGATTCGAGGAGAAATCATCAAGTGAATAAGAGAGAAATTTCTGAAATTAAAAATCGCGAAAAATAGAAATTGAAATTGACTAAAATTAAGATGTGAAATTGAAATATAAAGCTATACGAAGGAAGATTAGGATGAAACACGATCCCTAACCCAAGATTGCACTCGAATTGATCCAATTACTCGTCGGATCAAAGGCTTTTCATTCCTGAATTTTAAAAATGATAGTTGATGTTCAAGAGCCGATTTCGTCTTATTCTCTCAACGAAATCTCACTTTCAAGCACTCCATGGATGCGGAAATGAGTCTAGAAGCCATCGCAAGCAATAGATTCAAGGGATTTGGTGTCTAAACAGTTCGATTACTTGAATTGCCCTGGAATGCTTTACAATGTTGGAGAACACCTCTCTTTATAGTGTGAATTGGGCATAACTGTCCGATCGAGCTTTGAATCTTTGATCAACGGCTCTGATGAAACGCATGATTGAGAATCATTACGATTAAGTCGTGGCTGTTGGATTTCAGATGGACCGTCGAGATGAAGGCACGTCGCGCGTTATAAGGAACACATCAAACTATCGCCGTTTAATCTTGATCCGACGCTCAAGATTCGTTTCGTTGGTTTTAATCTCAGCCGTTATAACTCCTCAAATCAACGGGTGAGATTAAATTGTTTCAAAGTGACTCGCCGGCGAATAGGATTGCGCCACGTACCCCTTGCCTTAAGTGAAGACCGACGGTCGCGATTAATTGCGTGATCGGACGCTCTAGATGCTGCCACATCACCTACGCGAAAATACAAATCAAGTAAATCAATTTTAAATTTAGAAAAATTTAGAAAAAATTCAAAAAAATTCAGAAAAATGCTATGCCTACCTTATAGGTATTTTAGTCATGAGCAGGAGATTAGTCCCACATTCTAGTGAAGAAATGCCATAGTTTTTTTCATTATATAATCCTCACAATACTAATAATAGAGAGCTAAGGTTGAGAAACTTTTACTCACTAAAATTCCTTTGTGTGCTTGCAAATGAATGAGCACTAAACATGAAAGATTTTTAACTCAAGGAACGAACAGTTCATCGTTTGCAAACTACATGGAGTTGACTCAGGTTGACAAGTCAACTCATTTTAGTGAGTAAAAGTAAATGAAATACATATAATGCCTTGAACGCATTTGAATATTTATAAACTTGCATTCATTTTTGATAAATATAGATGGATTTCAAACTAAATCCAATTAGTTTGAAACATTATATAGATATATAAATCTATAATATATATATATATATATATATATATATATATTATTTTGGTATTTTCAACATGAACGATGAACAAAAATAATCAAGAAAAATTTTGTTTTAAAAAATTAGTTGTTCACGAACAAGTTCGCACGCCCTTACAGACAGCACATGAGCTGCATGTCGGTGGTCGGACTAACTGAAAATGAAGGACCAATTTACAGTGGGCCGGATCATTTACCAGGGTCGATCCGGTAAGTCTATGTGGATCCCTTACGCTCATCTCTATCTCCATGAACTTCATCAATCACGTAACATGTGACATTTCAAAGTAACTCAGGCTATCGTATGCATATACTAGCTACACGATATGCATATACAGCTACATTGATCACCGGAATTACTAGATTATTAAACGGAGGGTAGATAGAGCTTGTCCGATCATTAGAAGAGAGACAAGTGAAAAAGCAGGTTCAGTAGATGGATAAGTTGATATCAACAAAAGGATAGACAATACGAGAGAGGCGAGCTATAGATATATCGATGAACATATTGACAGACAGACAGAGAGAAAGCAGAGTCCAGCGATCGAGAGAGAGGGAAAGAGTTATGGAGTGAGAGAGAGAAGGGATGAGAGAGAGTACAGAGTTATAGAGCGAGAGAGAGAGGGAGTGAGAGAGATTGGCGCCTTGAAAAATGGCTATGTCTCATCCAGATACATGAAAATAATGTGCTCCAAGGACTGCATGTTGACCATGCGGAGTTAGAGAAAGCCACATAACCTCTTTCTCTCTCTCTCCCTTCATGTTCCTCCTCGCAGAGCTCAAAATTCGAACTCTCCATTTGCCTGAAAAACAGCTCAAAGGTCTTCAGTAAAACGAGAAATATAAGAATCAAATGAACCAGGTGGGGAAAAAGAGAGTATAAATAGACAAATAATTGATAAATTAAATAAATGGGAAATCAATCAAACCTTGTTGAAAAGGATGTCTCGATTGTTGAGGTGCATGATGCCATCTTTGAGCATGCACTTCCATCTGTTCTTAGCCCGTGTCACCTGCACAGATATGAAGAAAGAAAAAATGGCAGAATGACGAGAGAGAGAGAGAGAGAGATAGATTACTCTAACTAACAAAAGTAAGACGAAAGGTCGAAGAGAAAGGATATTGATAGCTGGCTTGCCTTGTCAAAAAGAGCAAGGACCAAATGCTGAGTATTGGGCTCCTCTTCTTCCTGGTCAAGATCATCAAAATCATCCTCATCGTCATCATCATCCTCATTCAGTGGAGGCTCATCCCCATCCCCAGACCCTGTTGCGTGTGCCATCCTAGGTGTTCCAGCTGAGCAAGAGAAACCATCAATGTAAAAAACAATAAACTCTTTATGCAGTTAAATAATGAGCTTAATTGTAACCATTTTCAGAAGGTAGCGACGAATAGTCTTCCCGGGCAGTTCCACGTGCATTTATTGGCTTTTGAGGTCCCAATATAGTAGACACTATGTTAGAGTATGTTCATTGATGAGACCAATAAAAAAAATTAAAGTACTAGAAAGATTTGTTCGTTTAGAGATTACAGAGCCATAGTCATCATTGACACCGTCTAATTGAGGCAAATGATTTGCTTGCGGAGAGGGAAAATTGTTCTCCGTGTTTGCGATTTTCTGCTTCTCCGAATCCTTGGCCTAGAAAAAAAAGTAGTCAATGGATAATGAATCACATGAGAGAAACAAACATCAGATTAGAAGCAGGAAGTCCCTTCCTCCATCTTGCCCTCCCTCCCTCCCTCCCTCTCTCCCTTTCTCTCTCTCCTGCCCCCCCCCGTCTCTCACTCTCTCCTCCTGTCTCTCCCCCTCTTCTTTCTCTTCTCACGATAGGAGATAGATATCAAGACACATAGGCAGAAATCATCTGTTTAATCAATTGATCCTCAAAGTCTACCATATTATGAAGTTTCTTTTCTATCTGAAACACAGATGTAAAGCCAAAAAGAACTTTTGAAATATGAAGCTAGAAATATTCTCATATGCTGTCTCATATATCAAACAGTAAAAATTTAAATTGGATTACTGAATCCCATCGCTACCTCTGGCAATATAAATTCAATCGTTACATCTGAAGCTCCATCTTGCTGCGGAATGAAACCATCTGGTGGCAAATGAGAAGTATATTCCCCCCGTTTGCGTTTACCCGAAGATCCCATGAAGAAATCCTGAGAATAGAGAAAGAAATTCGTTTGAATCTTTCTCCAAGAAATGTCTTAAACAAGTAAAAGAACATTAAATAGAATACTTTAATTACTATACGTGAAAGTTATTTATACCTGTGTCCGAGGCTGGCGAATTCCTCCTCTGTTGGCGTCATCTTGAACTTCATTATAAGCTACCAAAGAACAGGAAATAAGCAAAATTTTCAGAAACTGCTTTTTCCATTAATAAGGGGAAATTTCCGTATCTATTTCTCTATTCTCACCTATATTCACGTCAACGCCCAGAGGTCTCTGAGTCATCCAAGGGGAAGGTGGGATCTGCTAAGATGAAAACACTATCAATGACCATGTGTGCGGCCATGAAATATAGTTGAAATCACATACCATATAGGGGTTTGGTCTTCCAACTTTTGTTTCGACATCTCTGGTATCTTCAGAGGACTCAAAATCATTTGGAGTTCCAGCATGGAACATATGATTCTCCAAGATTCCAGGCAAAGGCGTTGGAATTGGCGTCTGCAAAGGAGTCTACACATCGTAGGAGAGAAAGGCGGCCAAACATAAGAAAAATTCAATCAACAATCAGGAAGGTGAAAGTGTTATTCGTTCAACCGGAGGGAAGAGCATTTCAGCAGTCGGAGTTTCATATTCCTCGATTGGCCCTTCGTAGGGTACATTCAGATCATGGACAGGGGCAACAGCACCGTTTGATTTTGGAGCAGGTCTTTCTGTGGTTTCACTAATCGCGCCGCAGTGTATCATTTTCAGTTCCCAAAGCTGAAACCTCCCCATCAGTCAAATTAAAAAAGTCCGTGGAAACTCTTTCTTCAGAAAACCCTAAACCAACTTTACAACCTCGGATATTGACCAACTTGATTAGAGGAACATAAAACAATTTTCAGAAAAATGCATTATTTCGTTCCACCAGAGCGGATATATCAAAAAAGCCTATGGAAGCTTTCCTGGAGAAGAAGCTGAGCTGATGGTCCAATCACGGATCTAAGTCAACTTAACTGGAGGAAAATAAAACAGTTTTAAGAAAAATGCATCATTTTCATTCCTCCACAGCTAAAAACTTCCCACAAAGTGAAATCGAAAAATTCCATGGAAACTTTCCCCTGAGAAAGACCTACAACTCAATTTGAATCCCGGATCAAAATAACCTTAACTTCGGGAATATAAAACAATTATAGGAGAAAAAGCATCATTAACCCATACCCCATAGCTGAAATCACTCAAGTTTAATAGAAAAGGTCCATGGAAACTTTTCCTCGACAAAAACCTCAACATAAATTTAAGCACCCGATCTAAATCAACTTAACTTTCAGCGATTAAAAGAATTTTCAAAAACACGCAAGGCGATAAATAATCTCACTGAAGAGTTATGAAGATAGGGAAAATACCCCTTGGAGCTCGTTGAGAATGTTTTCACCGACGCCGAAGTTGAGAAATTCTTCTCGGACCTTGCTGATGACGTCATCGACGACGTGGAGATAAACGGAGGCCACTCCGGAAGTCATCACCGACTAATCGAGAAACCTGGTCTATCACTTGGAAAAGCAGCGGTTAGATTACCACCGCGATCGATGATTTCCTAGGTCTGGCGGAGCAGGAAGATCATCGATGGTTGAGAGCGGACCAGAAAAGTGGGATTAAGAAGGGAATATAAATAGTTTTGCATCCGGCAGCCTGCTGGAGACACGTGTCCACGCAACTGCTCTTCTGCGGCACCCAGAGTCGAGACCGTCCGATCCGAAAGAAGATTTTATCCGTAATCGGTGTGCCTGAATCATCTCAGCCGTCGAATCGTTGTGGCTGGAGCCACTGAATGGGCCAAACAAAACCTTTATTGGGCTAACATCCAGCTGTATCTCATCTGTAGATAACCTGGCGTTATTCACATTAAAAGGGTAATTAATTTATATAACGATGATCATTTCTCTTTTATTTATGTCGAATTAAAAATATATTCAATAAAACACTGTCATTAAATATAAGAAGACGACGAGGATTTTCATCGTTTTTTCTCATTTTTTAAATAATTAGTTCACAAATGTGAAAATTCGGTACGTTAAAGCCGTAAATGGAAAATGAAGGGAATCATAACTATTGGGAAGAAATCGGTAATGGGCTGGGGCAGTCACTGCAGAATGGACCACAAAAGGCCTATTTAACCCTTAAAAAAAGGCTAGGATCCAGTAGCCGAGTAGCGTCAGCAGCTCGGCATTGTTAATACTAAGATATTAATAAATTTCTGGTTATTTTTATGGAACTCTATTTTGAAAATTTCTCGATAAAATACTTGAATTTAGTAAAAGAAACGGTGTTTATTCCAATTTTCTCATTTTTTATTTTTTATCAAATAAAAAAAGTCGAGGAAATCAGGAAATTAATAACATGAAGGAAGAGCAGAGAAGACGGAATTCCAACTGGGGAAGGGAGACTGGAGTAGTGGAGACCGAAATCCAGCTGCCTACAATAATTTCATGGCGGAGGAGGAGATGCTCCATGTGGATTGAGGACCGGGCAACACTGCCCGAAGTAGTTTGATGGGACTCGTCATCTCTCTGTTTTTTCCTCAGTCTAAGATAATGGTAACTGCAACGGGAGGAAGCGACGGAGGGGAAAGAGATATTGCAGACGGTCCTACAATTCCTACCTAGAGAGAAAAGGCAGAAAGAAAGGGACAACCCTACTATCTCTCTCTCTCTCACACACACATCGATCGCCCCGAAAGGTTCGATCGCGCAATCGATGCCTTGTCCGCACGAGAAGAGGAAAAATTAAGGAAACCGCAAGTCGCTTGCCTTTTCCCTCCCAATATCTCCGTCTTGTCATGTCCTCGAGAATCTCCAAAGCAGAGGAGAAGAAAGAAATAGAGAGGGAGAGAGAGAGAGAGAGAGAAGAGAGAGAGATGGGCACTCTAGCCCTTTCACTGTTGCTGATTTGCCTCAGGCATAAACGGCCGCGCCTGCACGGAGGGAACTGGACTTGCGCATCATCTTCAGACTGCACAGGCTTCCATCGAAGCCTCTCTCCACGTAACGACAAGACGGGCGTTGCCAATCATGGGCTAAATACTAGAAAACCATGCTCCCCCGTCTGTTTCTGATGCGGCTTATGCAGTTTTACCTTCCTCAGCTGCAGTGAATAAAACATCCTGCCTCGAAAGAAAACTCACTCTCTCTCTGTCACTTTCTCTCATCAGGTGCTGGATGCTCCTCCGAAGACTTCCAAACGAGAAAGACCCATTTTAGGGTTTGGAATCATAAATAAACCCAGAAACGCAAAACCATGTAGGCCACTGAGGAGACCCAAGAGAACTTTCGTGCAAGGGATGGGGAAAAGCCAGCGACACCAAAAGCGTCTTCAGTCGCCCATTCCACTCCAGTCTCTACGCCCTCTAACTCTCTCCCTCGTTATAAAATCACGTTTGAATCGCCGCCAATCATCTCCCACCATCGTGAGTCAAGTGTTGCGAAGACCACTACCATGGCGGCTATCGCGTCTTCTTGCGGCGCCTGCAAGTTTCTGAGGAGGAAATGCAACGAAGGATGCGTTTTCGCTCCTTATTTTAGCTACGACCAGGGGGCAATACATTTTGCAGCTGTTCATAAGGTGTTCGGCGCGAGTAATGTCTCCAAGCTTCTCTCTCACCTGCCGGTGCAACATCGCAGCGAGGCCGCGGTTACCATTTCCTACGAGGCGCAAGCTCGAATGAAGGATCCTGTTTATGGCTGCGTCTCTCATATCTTCGCCCTCCAACAGCAGGTTCCACAACCTCCTAGATAGGAAGCGATAGATAGATAGATCAATCGATCGATAAAAGTTTATATTCTTCATGGAAGACTAAGTGGATCATCTTGCAGGTTGCGAGCCTCCAAGAGGAGATAGAAACTCTCACTCAGCAGCTGGTTCATACGGGAGGAGACGACTTAAACCCTAGCACTCCATTACCAGATGGGATCTGGGATTGCTTCCAGGTCTGCAGGCAAGCCGATGCGTTCTCCGATCAGCAAACGGCGAATGCGACAACTCTGGGCCGGGAGAACAAGGTCCAAGCACTCCCTACGGCGTACCGCGACGCGATTGACAGACTGGAGCATGCTCTGTTCAGCGACTTTACGAACGACGGGAGCTCATGGGAAGAACTTCCTTTGGAAGTGCTCGGAGAATTCGCCCTCTAAAGAAAGAACTCGCTGCATAGAAGTGTCCTTCGTCAGTTGACTTAATAAGTATGCTATCTGTGAGCTCCCAATGTCAACGTTACTGTGTAAATTTTGATGTCACTTTGATATCTACTGGACGTGGTTGGTTTTTAATCGACCATTTTCTAGAGAATTCCATTTTCAAAAATCGAATGCAATATAGTCGCGTGGAAAATCCTGATTTACTGTACAATCGAACAAAACAAGTTTTCTTTTACGATGATCTCTCTCTCCTGATTCTTGATTACTCCCTCTCTCTCGCTCTAATCTTCCCAATTGCTCGTCCTCTCTTCTCTCTTTTCTTAACAGCTCACGAGCACCTCTCTTTCTTCCAGCCCCCTCACCTTCACCTTACCTCTGAACTTTTTCACGGCTCTCTCCTTCCCTCTTTTCTCCGATTTCTTCTCCTACTCAGGTTTCTCCCCAGTCCCTACTCTTTCTTTCTTTGTCTCTAATCTCTCCTCCTCGAATCCCTCTTCCTTAACCATCTCAAGAAAACTTTTTTACCCGATCTACTTCCTCTCCCTTCCGCTCTCTCCTACTCTCGTAAAACTCTTATGATTTTCCACTTCAGTTCATCTCTATTCGCATAATATAAATAATAAATAAATATATTTCCTCGCTCATTCTCTCTCATGTCAAACCTCATCTCGGTCTTATAGGGCTATGCATGGATGATGGAGATCCAAGGGTGGAGGTTGAACCCGACGAGAATGCTATGGAGATCGGAGAATGAGATAGAAAACCTCATACTTTGCTTTAAAATCTGTTAAATTCCGCTACCCAAGAACTCTCATGCGAGGATCTAGTTATAGACTATAAATGTCATCAACGAGGAAATCTAGTGTACTGGTTGGGTGTTGTGCTGTTGACTGTCTTTCTCATGAATGGCTTTCATTGAATTCTTCTCTACGGATAAATGTTTGGAGAGTCTGGCGATTCGCAGCTATCTTTTGGTGACTCTACTAAACTTTTTGGAAATGCTCTTTCAAGTTCTAGAACAGGTAGACCAACATTCCTTATTCCTTTCTTTTATCTCATAGTAACTTAGGGGACCTTGATTCCGCTCGGCCAGTAGGCCGGACCGTAGATCATAATCTTGCCGTCGGGCTGAAGGACAAGAATGTAAAATCCAAGAGCCCTGGTCGTATTGGTGGACCACACAGTTCTACGACTCCCATCGTATAAGACGAAGTTGCCGTCGAACTGCATAGTGGCAACGCAGTTGGTGCCCTTTCCCGCTGGGCCGGTGCTTGTCAACGAGGTCCCGTTGTCGGTAAAGACGATGTCACAATCGTTCCTCAGAGTCAAGGCGTAAGTCCCTTCTCTCAGGGACTTCCCCGGGATGAGAGACTGGCCGCTGAGAAGGATGTTAGTCGCCGCTGAGGACGGCGAGATGAGGCCGAGGAAGAGAACTCCCAGAACTAGAGTGGAAAGCATTTTTATCGCCATGACTGAAATCTGTCTGCCGTGCTTCTGCATTGCGAATCGCATGGTCTGTTTATAGCATTACTCGGGGCAGAAAATTCTTAGCGGCTTATCCCGCTGCCAACTGCTCTTCACTTCAAGACCATTGATTCGCAGATGTTGCATGTTCGAAGGGGGTTTCGAGGGATTAGGTCAATCGACAGGTGGGGGGATGGATATTTATGAGGCTAATTAGAGAAGAATAAAAGGACCGAGAGAAGAAGGGCGAGAAGCGCTCTTTATGTTATGCAGATGGACGTGAAAGAAAATGGTGGGCGAGATGACTATCGCTATTTGGAGAACGGGCGGGTTTCACATTTTGGACAACTATCCTCCCGCCAACAACTCCTTTGAATAGCAACGGCGGACGA
Source organism: Lemna minuta (assembly GCA_024174645.1). NCBI lineage: Eukaryota > Viridiplantae > Streptophyta > Magnoliopsida > Alismatales > Araceae > Lemna > Lemna minuta. The sequence goes on along the minus strand of CM044111.1, from coordinate 1,290,677 downwards.
GATGAGGATCGTCTTTGGGGTACAGAGAGGGATTAAGGAGACTACAACCGGAGATTAAAAGAGAAGCGGGAAAGGCGGATCTTCGAGAACGACGCGGACGTGGTCGTGGCGATCATCAATTGAACGGTAGATGTTTGGGGAGTGTAATGACGTCAGAGAAATCAGTCCTGGAAAACAAGACGTTTTGAAAATAAGTGTGACTAGACAGGGTCGGATATTCTCATGAAAAGTCTCTATCTTTGGGTTTCCTTTCTTTTGAGAAGATAGCAGTCCCGACGGTAAATTTGCAAAGGAGTTTACAAATAAGCAACATTGTCAACAAAATTTCACGGATTTTACGATTGGTCTCTTTTTAACTTTTTTTTCCAGTGATATCCTCTTGGGAATTCGTTTCGAGTTATCAAGAGCATGGATTTATGATATTGGATTTTATTCCAAACAGATAAATTTTAGGGTTAACATCATATAGTGGCACGACATTTAGGGTAATTATCATATACTGGCACGACCTTTTTTCACGCTCAAATAGTGGCACAACCTTTTTGGATGGCTCAAATACTGGCACCACCTCAGCATTCCCGCTGAGGTGGCATTTTTTATTCTTCCCTCCCCCACCTGGCTGCCACCTCGTCCTCCTTATTCTCTCTCTCTCTCTCTCTTCATTCTCTTACTCTCTCTTCATTCTCTCTCTCTCTCTTCATCTCACGCGGTACTCTCTCTTCATCTCTTACACGAGTGCACGAGCATTAAGAGGGTGCTGCAGAAGATCAACCGAGGAGGCCCCGCTCGCCGCCACGCGGCGAGCGGTGAGTCGGTGGCCGGCGGCGGATGGAACTCTTTTACGAAGAAGTTCAGGTGCAAATTCAAGCCGCAGGTCTGTGATTGTTGCGGTGGTGGAGTCGCAGCGGAGCAGGGTTGCGGCCGATACACTATCTCTCTTAAAGATACTTCTTCGAAGGAAATTGGTGTTCGTCGACTTCAGAACATTATCGCGCCTGTTTTCGTGCAGGAGCACTCTCTACCGGGAGGGATCAATGGAGGATCCACGGCTGAAGGATACTGGATGGGCGCGGACCAGTCTTACTACTATCAGGCCCAGAGAGCATCTTCTTACTACTACGAGCCTCAACCGCAAATCGAGACGCTCCCCCTTTTCCCGGTTCGCTCCGAGGAAGATAATATCCTCATCAGGAACCATTTCTCCCAGGCATACTTAGACCAGGCGCGTCCCGAGGAAGAAGAACGTCGCAGTTACAGACTCTATGGCGGCGATGGCGCCTCTCTCGAACTCTCTCTCTACTCCTATGGCCGATTACTAACCACCTCTTCTTGACTTACTTTTGCATGTTATCTCTAACCAGTCGCTGACTTCAGTTAACCTTTACGAGGTTTACAAAAATAGTTTTTTTTAGAGAAAGAAGTTGTTGATGAAATGTGCATGACGCCCGGTAGTCTAGAGACGTGACCTTAGTTTCCAAATTCTCCGCCGGTGGAGGCGGAGAAATAAAGGGCAGAGAAAAAATGGCGTCGTAGGTCGCGTCCTTAGCCGTCAATAGTCGACTGTTCGGCAGTGACGGCATTTAAATCGGATCTCTGCTGCGATATGATCTCATTCGATCAGAATTAGGGTTTCGGCGATTAGACAGCTTGAGCTTGGTTACCGCCCTGAAGTTTAATTCCGTCGAGGGCTTCTGATTCGGGAATCTCTTACCCGGACCATGAAATTCAACGAGCGGGCGGAAAGCTGAGTAAAGAAAGAACTGCAACGCGACGTGATGATCAAATTCGCCATGACCCAGCGCGTCTCGGAAACATTCATTTATGAAACCGGGGAAGAAAATTCCACGTAAAGGGATCAAAAAGCTCTCGATCGCGCTGTTTATGAAGACGCGACTTGGGTCTAAAATCCGACTGGTTCCTCCCTCGTGAAGAACATCAGCGGGGAGCCGGAGAGGGAGCCCATCCCGGCAGGTCCGGAAAGCCGCAGGTCTGTGATTGTTGCGGTGGTGGAGTCGCAGCGGAGCAGGGTTGCTTCGACGCGCTTAGTCTCTTGTCTCTGTCTGTCTCCTTCTTCTGCGGTATGTCCACGCGCTTGCTCTGCAACCTCTTTCTCTCTCTCCTCTTTTTTCTTTCTCATCTGTCCACCACTTGCCGGCTCGCGGCGCTATTTCCAATATCTTTCTTCCAAACTTTCAGCCAAGACCTGTATTTCAGTACGACGTCATGAAACTTTCTCCTCTCCTCACAGATACACACGCACGCACGCACGCACACTCTTCCTACAATGAGATCCAGAGTCCTCCCCTTCTTCCTCCTCGTCATTGCTCTCCACGCAGGGAGAGCTGACGTGTCCGCCGCCGGTTTCTCCCCGTCTCCGCTCCTCGTGTCCACGATAAAATCCACTCTCGGCGAGATCGGTAGCGTCCTTTCTATCCTCTCAACTTCCTCTGGGCCGCTATTCAGCAACGACCGCCGCAACAGTTCCTACAAGGCAGATTGGGAGCGAAATGGTGAGGGAAGAGAATACTTATATCACCTCTCCAGCGATTCTAGCCGCAACAGCACGGTGCTCCGCAGCCAGCGAATCGGTAATAATCGCCACGTCAAACAAATCTAGAGAGAGATAGAAAGAGATAAATATAGAGATAGATGAAGAGATAAAGACAGACAGAATATGAGCGAGAGACTGATAGAATGAGAGAGAGAGAGAGATATATATATATATAGATACACAGAGAGAGACAGATATATTGAATGAAACAGTACGGGAGAAAGAGAGAGAGAGAGAGGCGCCATCGCCGCCATAGAGTCTGTAACTGCGACGTTCTTCTTCCTCGGGACGCGCCTGGTCTAAGTATGCCTGGGAGAAATGGTTCCTGATGAGGATATTATCTTCCTCGGAGTGAACCGAGAAAAGGGGGAGCGTCTCGATTTGCGGTTGAGGCTCGTAGTAGTAAGAAGATGCTCTCTGGGCCTGATAGTAGTAAGACTGGTCCGCGCCCATCCAGTATCCTTCAGCCGTGGATCCTCCATTGATCCCTCCCCGGTAGAGAGTGCTCCCTGCACGAAAAACAGGCGCGATAATGTTCTGAAGTCGACGAACACCAATTTCCTTCGAAGAAGTATCTTTAAGAGAGATAGTGTATCGGCCGCAACCCCTGCTCCGCTGCGACTCCACCACCGCAACAATCACGGACACTGCGGCTTGAATTTGCACCCTGAACTTCTTCGTAAAAGAGTTCCATCCGCCGCCGGCCACCGACTCGCCGCTCGCCGCGTGGCGGCGAGCGGGGCCTCCTCGGTTGATCTTCTGCAGCACCCTCTTAATGCTCGTGCACTCGTGTAAGAGATGAAGAGAGAGTACCGCGTGAGATGAAGAGAGAGAGAGAATGAAGAGAGAGTAAGAGAATGAAGAGAGAGAGAGAGAATAAGGAGGACGAGGTGGCAGCCAGGTGGGGAGGGAAGAATAAAAAATGCCACCTCAGCGGGGATGCTGAGGTGGTGCCAGTATTTGAGCCATCGAAAAAGGTCGTGCCACTATTTGAGCGTGAAAAAAGGGTCGTGCCGGTATCGATAATTACCCTAAAGGTCATGCCACTATATGATGTTAACCCTAAATTTTTATGAATTTTCTGAGATTAATAAGAACTAAGTTAGAAATCGATGGCTGAAGAATTAATGAGGGAGAATAGTGTGGACCATTGAGGTCAATATGAACTATACGAGGGGATAGATTCCACTCAATGCAGAAAATAAATCGATAATAAAAAGTCAACAAACATCCTCGGAGAGCGCTCTCGCTTTGGACAATCAGATTAAATGACAGGTATTTTATATTTTTACTTCTCGTGTTGACTGCTCTTGAAGATGAAGGCAGCAGTCGTTCGGGTGATGAGGCTGCATTAAGGAGACTACGACAGAAAGTGAAAGGATCATGAGAGAGGCAGATCGTTGGGCAGGTGGTCCATTTCCACGGTGATCGCGACGATCATGAATTTGGACGCTCATCTTTGCGGAATCCGACGGCGTCAGCACAATGGGTCCCCAAAAATGGAGTCTTATTACTCAGAAGTAGAGGGTATGAAAATTAAATTTGATTAGAGAAAGTAAGATAATAACCTTCAAATTTTCATATTTTTGAAATTCCTATGCTTTTCCAATGACTGGAGAGTGGCACGAGCAAATCAACGAAGAAGTTTATATTTTTCAACCTTGTCGATTTCTCTCGACGAAGGAGCAAATTGGGCTATAATTTTGAATCGAAACCAGCGCTAGTTTCAGGCGATTTGAGGTGCCCAACTCGGTGCCTCGCGCCTGGATATGGGAGAGTAACCCGGAAGAATTAAACAACAGAGAGCATCAAAGAATGAGAGACTGAGGGCCAAGAAGAACTTCTCTAATTGCTTGAATCAGATCAAATCAGACATTCAAGGTGGAACTTGATAGAATCTGCAGCAGAATAAAGAGATGAATGTAAAGATGTTGAACGAGAATGAAAGGAAGAATTGAATATTATAGATGATTGTTTTATGGTTACAGTCTAACGATTACGTTGTAACGGTAAATAGAAAAAAAATAGTTATTATCTATAATGCCCTTCTAACACCCCCTCTTAAGCTAAGGAGTGGATATCAATCAGCCACAGCTTGCCACTTACTTTCACAAATTGATCCTTTGATACTCCTTTAGTCAATATTTCTACTAGTTGCTCAGATGATCCAACATAGGGTGTAATGATCTTATACTTATCTAATGTTTCTCTAATCCAATGTCGGTCAATGTCCACATGTTTCATCACGTCATCTTGAATGGGGTTGTGAGCCACACTGATTGTTGATTGATTGTCGCAGAATATCTTGGTTTCATCCTCTATATGGATTTTAAGGTCCCTTAGAAGTTCGTTATCCATATTACTTTAGTAAGTCCATGAGCTAAGGCTCGAAACTCTGCTTCTATGCTTCAACTTGTGACCACCTCCTGTTTTTTTATTTTGTCATGCGATGAAGTTTCCAACTAGGAAGGTGCAATAACCAGTGGTTGACCTATGATCGTCAAGGAACCAGCAGAATTAGAGTATGTGTATGCATTTAGGGTTAGCGTACCTTGGCATTTGAACTGAAGACTCAATCTTGTTTCGCCTTTTAAGTATCGTAGCCCTCTATGTGCTGCCCTATAGATGAGACACTCGTGGACTATGCATGAATAGGCTGAGAATGTTGACTACATATGAAATATCAAGATGTGTATGTACTGAATACTTTTTTTTCCCAACTAGCCTTTGGTATCTCCCAATATCCACTTTTTCCTCACTTTCGTTCAGAGTTACTTATGATTTACCTCTATTGGAGTCCTAGAAAGCTGACATTTCAGGGAAGCCGATTGTTGTTAGCAAGTCGAGGATGTATTTTTGTCAAAGAAGAATTTCATTTTTACTAATTTTTTTATAAAAAAATTACTTATAAGTCCATCTAATATTTCCCATTCATCATCATCACAATCAATGATGATAATATCATCAATATATACTACTGAAATAGTAAGTTTCTCAAATTTTAGTGTTTATAAATATGTTGGGTTCTGATGTAGATAAACTTTTTGAAATTTTGATCAAAACATCAAATGCAACATAATACATGGAATCAGATATTAAAAACATTGAGGCACCAAGAAAAAATGATCTTATCATCTAATATGTATGAGAAAACATATTTATAGGGTTTCCTTGAATGAGTTCTTGAAGCTCTACAAGTGTCTAGCCTATAGCGGTATCCACAATGTCTCCAAATGGTTAGATCTTCTCTTCAAAGCTCTTCATCAAGAGAGAAAGAGAAGAAAAAAGAGAATTCTCACAAGGTTTTCATGGGCACCTTGAGTTGTGGTCGTTCTCCCCCTATCTATACACATTTGGTATGTGGGTTTTTCATAAAAACCCTCATAATTATGTCCATATCTACCAACATCTATAGACCTTATGTGTGTGACCCTCGAGGTCTATATATCTTACTTGTTAATAACTCTATAGACATAATAACACCTTATTGGTCAACCTTAATTAATTATCTACATCAATAAATAGATTAATTAACCAAATATTTATTTAACCCAATCGATAGGTTGAGTTGTTATCACGTTGGGAGCCAAGCTATATCATGTACACTAATAGATATGGAGTATACAAGAATTCACTTATGAAATATTTTCGTCATCAATTACCATGTATATATAACCCTTCATCTGCATGAGACTCATGAATGACTTAGGATATGGTTATCTGTCAAACCTTAACCGGTCACTCAAGTTAGTACTGATGCGTGTAAGAAGTCATCGGGAACTCCTCCAATATTTCTACTACATTGGCCAAAGATTTCATCGCATCTCATTCCTTGAGTCAATCTCCTCAAATACTAACGGTGGGTGATCCCATCTTTGTCACACAATCAACTTCGTGGACTTCATGTCGTATCAAATATATAACGTTTTAGATATCTTGTGGCTAAGGATTCATAAGTCATAATTAAAACACAATCATCTATCCACAAGATGTCTTTGACGTTGATAAATCTCAGTTTATCACTTAAATTACACACTAACTAAGGTGAAATATACTGATTATGATGATTTATACTTGAACATTCGGGTAATTTAAGCAAAACCAGCTTAAAGAGAATTTAATACACGGGTTGAATCTTTCAATAAATTTCCTGACATTTGCGTGTTTTCTGGATCTTCATGTGTGGGAACTGTGAAGAGACTATAAGTTTTAACTTCTTCTCGTGGCAATTTTGTAATTCATGGAGACTGTTAGGGGATTTTTGCTTTCTACAGGGAGAAGTTCGAGGATGCAACTCACGCTTATTGGCAGGGAGAAGTTCGAGGATGCAACTCACGCTTATTGGAAGGGAGAAGAAGCAGGGACCTCAGGGTAATTGCTGGAGTCAGCCGTGGGGAGCAGGTGGAGGAGAGAGAGAATTTCTGGCAAAATCCAACGGTTGTGCTAAAAGGATCGTGGCATTGGAATAAGCAAAGAAATTTTGGCTGGATTTTTCGCGCGCTCTCTCGTCTTGGCAATCTCGAGACAAAAGGGGGGTCGCCCCAATCTCCTGGACTCACTTCGCACATTTGGTTTTCTCCAAGTAAAAGAGAGGAAGCGAATGGTGGAGTCCATCTTCAGCCACTGTGGATGCTATTGAGGAGTGGGATACTGATCCCGATAGAGAATCGCGAAGAAACGTTGCCTAAGGCCACGACGTGGGGTGACACTGAGGTAAGACATCTCCTCGATCTCTGTTTAAATCCTTGTATTTCTGAGGGATTTTGGGTTCCGAACATACCTAAGATCACGATGTTTTGTTTTCCGAAAACATCTCAGAATGTTGGTCACTTAGGATTCAGTGAATGTTTATGAAGGTTTTATTAACTCCTAAAATATTTCTTTCCCTTTAATTTCTTGCTGAGAGTTGTTTCCCGACACCGACCTGTACCTACAAATCAACCGGTTAATCATTAGACTTTCCTTTTTCTTTTGCAAGTTTTCCATAATAAAAAAAACTAACTAAAAAATCCGAGCGATTAGAGTGATCACCTTCCTCCAATCTGACTCAAACTCTATCGTGTCGGGTTCGGGTAGAATTAAGGAGGAGAGTTCTTAAGAGTCAACAGTATCGTTGAATAAAAAAAATATAAAAAGGGGTAGTGAAACAAACCGAAGAAGTGCATTTGCGGTGAAAGTCATCGAGACATTCCTAATCTCCGTGGATTCGACACCCTACTTACCACTGAACTAAGTAGGATAAAAAAAATGTTTTGATTGATTCAAGATTAAACAACGACAACTAACCAAGTATTTTAGTAAGGAATTTTGGATAATCAAATGGCGCCGTTGGGTATTAATCGTCAGTGATTTTCATTTCAGTCAACTGTATTCCTAACTATTGCAGGAGTTCAGAACGTGGCTCCTGCAGTTTCCCCAGACCGATTGAGTTTTTATTACATTTTATGGTAGAAAAGACTAGAGCTAAAGTTTATTTCCAAGTAAATCTCAGAACAGGTAGCCAAGAGGAAGAAGAGCCAAAATCCATGGCAGAACAGCAAGCACCGAGGAGAACACTTTTGGACTCAACCAGTCCCATGGGGAGCATCAAACAAACCAATGTTAACATCAAGATTGGAGATGGGGTAACCTTTAAATACGACAACGCATTGATTAACTCCTTACCTACATTTGATGGTTCCCCCATTCATGATCCCATAGAATTTCTAGACACATATCATATGGCTTTATCTACTCAGAATATCCCAGGGATCTCTTTAGATGTGTTAAAAATGATGTATTTTCATCTTACATTGAAGCAGAGGGCTAAAGATTGGTATAGAAGCTTGGGAGTAACTTTCAATAATTGGAATGAAATGCAAAATCGTTTCCTTTCTAAATTCTTCCCAGTCTCTAAAACTATTGCCCTTCGGAAAGAGATATCGAACTTTCAACCTATGGATGAGGAAGCCTTTAGTGAATCATGGGAAAGATTTAAAGGACTGATTCGAAGATGTCCTCACCATGGATTTGAAAATTCTAGGTTGGCTCAACACTTTTATGAATCACAAAATGATGATAATCGTCATAAGGCTGATCTAGCAGCTGGAGGATCATTTTATGCTGCTTATGAAGATGAGATATTTGATTTGCTTGAAAACGTAGCTGAAAATGATTTACAGCAAACCACTAGAAGTAACCCTAAGAGAGGAGTGTTTCATGTTTCATCCCTTGAGACAGGTTTGAAGGAGACAAACAAGAAGTTGGACAACATCGCTACGGCATTGGAGAAGGTTCTTCAACGCAAATCCCCCCTTATTAAAGCTAGAATTTGTTCTTTATGTTATAGGAGTGACCATGAAGATGGTGCGTGTCAAGAGGAAGAATACGAGGAGGCACAAGTGCACATGGTTGGACAGCCAGGGCAGTGGTCAGGCCAAAGAAATCAAGGGAACTTCAAGCAAGGATTTCGCTCTGGATTTCAACCAAAGTCTTCATTTCAATATCAAGCTGCTCCTCAGTTTCAATACCATCCTCAAGCCCCATTTCCAGGGCAAGAACATTCCCTGTCACCTGTCCAACAACAGCAGGCTGTCCCACTTCAGAATCGACAACAGAATTCTCCTCAAAGCCTTATGCAAAATTATAATCCACTTGATTTCTCTCCGATGGTAACTATGCTAAATGCCATGCAGGCTCAAATGCAAGCTCAAATCCAAGCTCAAATTCAAGCTCAAGTCCAAGTGCTCATGAAGGAAAAGATGGCAGAGGGCATGAAAATGCAACCCCAATTATCACACCAAGGCCAAGGGCAAGGTCAACGGCAATTCGAAGTTGGTCAAAGCTCTCAAACAAAAGGTGGAGGAAATGGGCCACCGGCCCAAGGTAAAATTCTTTCTCAACCTTGTATAAATCCTAGAAATATATCATGCATAGAGACTAGTACTATCTCAGTCCCTGCTCATGGTAATTTTACATCTCTAAGTTCTCCGATGTCAAGTTTTAACAAGTCTATGTGTTCCAATATAGAGTCGTTGAGCCAATATCCCTTAGATAACCCCTTAATTTCCCTTCCCATAAATTTTACATCAGGAAATCTCGGAAATAGCTCATCTACGATTGTTGACAATACCTTACTTCCACACCAAGAGGCTTCTGTTAGTTTACCTATACCCACTGATTTAGCACAAGCTCATGCAGTGAAGAAGTCGATGATATCAGATCCTCATGAACGTGTAAGGGAAAGAAAAGTTACATACTACAGCTCGGCAGAGGAAGAGGATCATGGGGAGTCAGAAAAAGAGGAAGAATTGGAAGAGAAAAGGGGATCAAGTGAGAAGGAGGGAAAGTTAGAGCAAAACAGAGAAAAAGAACCAGTACCTAGTAACTATAGTCCTAGTCTACCCTTCCCTAAAGCTTTGGGGAGGCTTAAACCTCTCTTAGATGGAAACCCATTGTTACACTCTTTAAGGATACAACAATTACCATACCACTAGAGGATGCTATCAAATACATTCCAACCTTCACCAAATATGTTAAGGACCTTGTAACACTTCCAAGAAAAAAAAATTAGTTAAGCTATCTGAGAGAATAAGTTCAATTCTGTTGGGGGGATTACCGGAAAAGAAATGTGACCCAGGAGCACATTTAATTACTTGTCAAATTAGTGGAAATAAATTTGAGAAGACCTTATTGGATTCAGGGGCCAGTATCAATCTAATGCCTAAATCCATTTATGATAAGTTTAAATTCGGAGATTTAGAGCCGAGTGGATTAACCCTGCAGATGGCTAATGGATCCATTAGCCCAGCGTGTGGAATTTTGGAAGATTTGATAGTAACTGTTGAAAATTTTAAATTTCCTATAGATCTTGTAGTGGCAGATGTTTCAGACAAAGGAGACTCTAGTCAGATTCCACTTATTTTGGGTAGACCATTCCTCGCCACGGCTAAGGCTATCACTGACTGGGATAAAGGAGAGGTTAAGATTAAGGTGGGAGATGAAGAAATTCAGTTGAGCTTATCTAAGTTGATGAAAAAACCTCAGGCCAGCCTAGTTGATGTTTTCACTTGTGATTTAGAAGAGGAAATAAGGATAGAGGAGGAAGAACTGGTGGAGGAATTAAAAAAACAAGAGAAGGAAGAAATGGAAAGCGACAATCCTATTTCATTAGCCGGAGGTACATATGACCTTAAACCATTGCCTTCATCCCTTAAATATGTTTTCTTAGGGGAGAATAATTCTAACCCTGTTATCATTTCTGCTAATTTAAAGCCTGACCAAGAAATTGGGTTAGTAGAGGTTATTAGGGCTCACAAAGAGGCATTGGCATGGAGTTTTAGCGATATCAAAGGTATGCCATCCAACATATGTGAGCATAGAATTTTTGTGATGCAGGACCGACGGGGTGAATCGGTCCGGCGCTAATATCCTCTAAGGGGGAACTATAGGTGGGATGATCTATGTGTTCTAGATGATGTAAGGATGTCTAAGATCTCCTCAAGCAGCCAACCTTCCGGCGCGTCGTCACAGCGCTCCTGGGGTACGCCGAGTAGGATGGAGCGGGAGTCCTCCCAGATCAGTCGCGGCAGGAGAGAGAGCAGCCTCGGGTCGTCGGGGGAAGCTCGATCGTCAACCCGGCGGCCGGATCCACGATCCCAATCCCGTACCCAGACGTCACTCAGCCTAACTAGGCCCGAGGGCGGTGGAGACAAGTGCGGGAAGTACTGAAGGAAATATAGAACTTCAAAGTAAGAGAGAGGGGATGAATGCCTAACCTCGCGGGCGCGAACCCTGGGTCGGCCTGGGGCGAGGAGGTCGTCGGGCGCGGCAACGATGTCGGACGCCGGGCGAGCCGGCGAGGGAGCGCGGAGGAGCTGGCTCGGGCGCGGGCGGGGCGATGACATATCGCGACGAGCCTGTCATGTCGCAGCGAACACGGTGAAGGCGGGAGGCGGCGTCCCGGGCCGGCTCAGGGGCGGTCCCGGGCCGGCTCGGTGCGGTCCGGGTCGGTTCCCGGCCGGTCCTGGGCTGCTCTGGGGCCGGTCCGGGCTGCTCGGGCCTGGCTCGGGGCCGGTCCGGGCGGTCTGGACCGGCTCGGGGCCGCTTGGGGGTGACCTCGCGGTCTCGGACCGGTCCGGATCGGGGGCCGGCTCTGGGACCGGTTTGGGACCGGAACCAGCCTGGGCCGATCTCGGACTCGGCTCGGGCCGGGGTCTGCTCGGGCGGCCCGACTCGGGTCAGGTGGTCCGGACTGGCCCGGGCTGGCTCGAGCCTGGCCTGGGGCGGTCCGGGCGAGTCGGCGGCCCGGCCGATCCGGGCTGATTGAGGGGAAGGGGGGACGATTCCCGCCGAGTCGGCTCAGCGGGAAGCGGTCAGTCCCTCGCGGCCCTAGCTAGGGCTTCCTTTCGGATGGCGGGCGGCGCGCGGCGAGGAGAAGCGGAGCGGCGATTCCGGAGCGGAGGAGGGGCGCCAGGAGGCAGTTCGGGGAGGGAAGTAGGGGCGGCAGTCCTCGTGGCAGAATGGGGCGCGGAGCCTTGCGGGGTTGCGGGAGGCGAGCGGAGTGGCGGCGGCGCTCGCAGCCGGGCGTGACGTCGGCGGCTGCAGGACGCGAAGGCGGCGGCGGCGGAACGCGGCGGCGGCGGGATGCGGCGGCGGCGTTCGTGGCCTTGGTGCTCGACGGAAGAGGCGGTTTGACGCGGCGGCGATGGCGGCAGCCTTGGGCGGCGGTGGTGGCGGCGGCCGGGATCGGCGGCGGCGGCAGCTGGCGCGGCGGCGGCGGCGGATCTCTGCGGCGGCTACGACGGCGGCTTGGAGCAGCGGCGATGGCGGCGGCGTGGGGTGGATCCGGAGCTAGGGCAAGAAGTGGCGGCGGAGGCGGCGGCGGCAGCGGCGGCACGAACTGGTGCGGCGGCAGCGGAGGCGGCGTCGGCGGTAGGATTTCTTCCCTAACTTTCCTTGAGCAGCCACTCGAGAGGAAGACTCTTCTTTTCTCAAATGACGACTAGGGTTTGTGGGGGGGTCCCTTCCCCTCTTATAGAGCCCTTGGCGGGCCAAGAGAGGAAAGGGCCCACTTGAGGCCCACAACCCACACCCATACTCATAGAAATAGAATAAAGGTTCACAAAAGGGAAAGGGCCTTAGGCTAGGGTCCCGAAACAAAGGGAAACCCACCCAAAGGCCTAAAGAGAGAGAGAGAGACATGCAAAGGCCCGCTTAAACACGTGCGGGCTAATAAAGTCATAATAAAATAGGAAACGGAAAAGATAGCTCCACGCGCGCGAGCTCTACGAAATGCGTCGTGGCGAGAAGAGGGCCTCACCTGGTGTAGTGAAACTCGGGATCCTTCGTCTTCGCCCTGTCGAGGGGCTGGACGCGCGTAGGTGTCGGCTCCGCCGGCGCCGTAGTGTCATGCCTTGGTGGCGACGGGGGTCGTACGCCACCATTTTGTAGATGAGAATTCTCGCCCTAGTAGAGAGCCTCAGAGACGGCTAAATCCGCACATGTTAGAAGTTCTAAGAGCGGAAATCATGAAATGGTGGAATGGAGCTGTGATCTATTCCATTTCAGATAGCCCTTGGATTAGCCCAGTACACATGGTCCCAAAAAAATCAGGGATCACCGTCACTATAAATGAAAAAGGAGAAGAAGTACCTATGAGGATGACAACTGGATGGCGGGTGTGTATTGACTATAGGCGATTAAATGCAGTCACTAAGAAAGATCACTACCCTCTCCCTTTTTATTGATCAGATTTTTGGAAAAAAATTATCTCGGGAGAATTACTTCTGTTTTTTTAGATGGATATTCCGGGTATAATCAAGTCAACATTTTTTTCCAAAGGATCAAGAAAAAGACAACCTTCACTTGCCCCATAGGCACTTTTTGCTTTTTGAATGCATGCCCTTTGGCTTGTGTAATGCACCGGCCACATTTCAACGGTGCATGAATGCCCTCTTTAGTGATTTATTAGGGGACTGTTTAGAAATTTTTATGGACGATTTCTTAGTATTTGGCGATGATTTTCAGAGTTGTTTATCGAATTTAACCAAAGTCCTTCAGATATGCATAAAAAATCAGTTAGTGCTAAGTTGGGAAAAGTCACATTTTATGGTTCGTGAAGGGATTGTGCTAGGACATAAGATTAGCAAAGATGGGTTAGAGGTGGACAAAGCAAAGGTTGAAGTTATCAAGAACCTCCCGCTGCCCACTAATTTAAAACAATTGAGGGGGTTCTTAGGTCATGCGGGTTTTTATCGCAGATTTATTCAAAATTTTGCTTACCTGTCTAAACCTTTGACAAGTCTTCTGGCCAAGGGTATTGATTTTACCTTGCAGGATGAGGCCAAAGAAGCTTTCGGGGCAATAAAAGAGGCGTTAATTAAAGCTCCAATCTTGCAAGCCCCCGATTGGAATCAGCCCTTTGAGCTGATGTGTGACGCCTCAAATTGCGCAATGGGAGCAGTACTTGGTCAGAGAAGAGACAACAAACCTATAGTCATCTACTATGCAAGTAAGACATTAGTAGATGCACAATTGAATTATACCACCACAGAAAAAGAACTGCTCTCCATTGTGTTTGCTTTAGAAAAATTCCGCTCTTATTTATTAGGTAGCAAAGTAATTGTGTTTTCTGATCATTCTGCATTAAAATATTTCTTAAAGAAAAAAGAGGCTAAGCCTAGATTGATTAGATGGATTCTACTCTTGCAGGAATTTGATTTAGAAATCAGGGATAAGAAGGGATGTGAAAATGTGGTGGCTGACCACTTATCTCGAATTCCTTTGAATGAAAAGGGAGTTATAAATGATGCATTCCCTGATGAGAATTTATTTCTAATTCAAAAGAATGAACTTCCTTGGTTTGCCCATATTGTTAACTACCTAGTTTCTAGAAAAATGCCTTATGAGTGGACCTCCCAACAAAAGAAGAAATTCCTTTCAGATGTACGTTTTTATTATTGGGAAGATCTTGAACTATTCTTCAAGGGACAAGATCAACTCTTGAGGAAATGTGTCCCATAAGAAGAGCAATTTAAGATTTTAGAATTCTGCCATGATCGTCCAGGGGGAGGGCACTATGCTTCTAAAACCACTGCACAAAAAGTCTTAAAAAGTGGATTTTTTTGGCCCACATTATTTAAAGATGCTCATTCTTATTGTCAAGCATGTCTCAACTATTAGGCATCTGTGAATTTAAATGACAGAGATAAAATGCCACTACATCCAATTCTAGAAGTTGATGTTTTTGACCTATGGGGCATTGACTTTATGGGCCCATTTGTGAATTCATGTGGATTCGTGTACATTCTCATGGCAGTCGACTACGTGTCAAAGTGGGTGGAGGCCATTCCCACTAGGACAAATTAAGGTAAGGTTGTGATTGATTTTCTGGAAAAAAATATATTTTCACGTTTTGGGTGTCCTAGGGCTATAATTAGCGATAGAGGATCCCATTTTACCAACGCTATTTTTAGAAAATGTTTGAAAAAGTTTGGTGTGCAGCATAGAATCACAAATCCGTATCATCAACAAGCAAATGGACAAGTGGAGTTGTGCAACAGAGAAATAAAAAAAATCCTAAAGAAAATAGTAAACCCCCGGGGCAAAGATTGGTCGCAGAAGCTCCATGAAGCACTCTGGGCTTACCGAACAGCTTATAAATCCCCACTAGGTACGTCTCCTTTTCGTTTGATATATGGGAAATCATGTCATCTCCCGGGAGAGTTGGAACATAAAGCCTTCTGGGCCATTAAAAGGTTAAATTTTGATTTAGACACTGCCGGAAAAAAATCGTATGTTACAATTGCATGACCTTAATGAAATTCGGAATGATGTCTATGAAAACTCACAAATTTATAAGGACAGAATGAAGCGCTTCCATGATCAAAACATCAGGAGAAGGACGTTCCATGAGGGCCAAAAGGTATGGTTATTTAATTCGTGACTTAAACTTTTCCCTGGGAAATTAAGATCAAGGTGGGATGGGCCATTCCTTGTTAAGAAAATATATGAAAATGGATCTATACTCATCCAAGATAAACAGGGTAAGGAATTCACAGTGAATGGTCAAAGATTGAAACCGTATCAAGAACACCCGTCCAGGCCTTCACCTATAACCATAGATCTTAATTTTCCTCCCGAACAGTAAACATTGACTGTCGATTGTTTTTTATTTTGCTTGAATTTTTTTTTTTTAGTTTCTTTTGCTTTGAGTTTATAGTCGTTTGCCTTGGAGTTTTAATTTTTCTTATCAGTCGTAGCCTATCCAGCAACCACACAACTCATGCACTTCACGAGATCAAGATGCAAATGTTAACCGCTTTGGCAACATCAAAACAAGCGCTCAACATCATGAGATCAGAGTTTGCATTTTATTTTCCTTATATTTATGCATTGAGGACCCTGCACACATCTAGTTTGGGGGAGGGAAATCTTTCATGAAAGAACTTATTACATCAAACCAACCGAGATGAGTCCCTTCACCCTGGCATCTCAGAAGACCATGTAGAAAAGTTTTAGTAATCTTCATATTGTCTATTCAGGGTATCTAGGAAAATGATGACTCATTTGAAAATCAAAGGGTTGAAGTTCTATGAGCTGGAAGGAAGGGCCGAGCACATACGAACAGTATTACCCCACCAAATTATAGCCGAACCTACTTAGTAGTTGTGGTGTTCCTCTAGTAATTCTCACACTGGAATGCTTGGCTGTAGTCTTCAAGTTCTTAGCACTGATGTCCAGCCCAACGGCCTTATGTTTAGATATTCCCATAGGTATTCTCTCTCTTTTTTTTTTCCTATAGGTACCTTAAGCCCAGCTATTTTAGAAAGCTTAACTCCCGAGTCTTCTATCCCCCTAATTTCTGACATTAAATCTGATTTTCGCTCTGCATTCCCTCTCTATTTCTTCACTCAGGACTTCAAATACACTCATGCTCAATCTGTCGGAAATTCTCAAATCATCATGTGTTAAGTATAATTGTTCTTCAATTGCTCTGGAATCATTCTCAGCTGGAATATTCGGGTTACATGCTGTCATACCCCCTTGATAAGCTCAAAATGTGATAATAACTATTGAGAAATAATCTCGAAAATTGTCATGTCGTGTGAGTCTTTAAGCTTACGCAACACATTTATAACCTCACGAGTTTAGGGCAAGTAAGGGTCGATCCACAGGGAGCGGGTGTTTAGCTAGTGAATTTTAATGCTCTGAAGCAGTATTTTTAGGATTTTAAAAGGTGAGGAAGTTTTAAAACTGAGAAGATATATTAGAGGTGAAGGAAATGAATGAGAGGAATAAGGTCTAAAAAAGTTCTTGAGGATGAGGCCGTAAGATAGGAAAATACAGAAAATGGGAATGTGGAATGAGAAATGGACAATGAGAGATGGGGAATTTTGGGTTCTTCTTCTCCGAACAAAGATTAAGTAGAAAATCATAAATATACCAGAGAGAGAATACGGGAACGCGTATTAAAAATGCCAAGGAGGAGGAATATAATATTAAAAATGAAAAGAGAGAAAGAAGGTGGAAATGAATTTTGACGAGGTGAAGCGGGGTGAAATCGGTTTTGATTCAAAACCGATTTCGAGAATGCATTGCTAGGGAGGAACGTACCTGAAGTTGGGCGTCGGCGGCGGAAACGTGCAAAGAAGAGTGGAGCACGATGATTTCCAGGGGGCGATTCAACAGGTGAGAAAGATAATTTTATTTTTGTATTTTTTGTAGTTTTGTTTAGAACAGTAAATTTCTCGTCAAACTATTTTCATCGATCGTTCCATCAACCCAGCTGCAGGCGGTCAAAGACGAGTCTCGTGAGCGAGGTGAAGAGCGATTCCGGGAGAAGAAAATTCTTTTTTTGTGTTTTTTTAATCGAATCAAGTCTCGGAAATAAGCTTTGAACAAAATCACGATTTCATAGTGTGAGCCACCGGATAAAAGCGACTTCGGAAGAACTAATTTTTTTGGTTTTTTATCAAGACCGGGTGCGGAAATATGCTTTGGGCGAGACCGCGGTTTCACCTGCGATCCAAATGAAGTTACGAGATTCTACGATCAACGAAAAAAATTGAACAAGCCATTAAACTATCTAGATCAAATGAAAAGAAAAACTACAAAACGTGTTGAGTGATTTTCGTGAAGAGAGGAATATAGGATGTTTTAAAGAAAAGAGAAATTAGTAGCTGCCGGTGAGTAGCAGAGAAAAAACAGCTTCTCCTAGCTCGAGGTTTCCTGAAATGCGATTTCCAGGACGAGTCTTGAAAGAGGCGGGTGGCGTCCGTAGCTCTGCAAGTGGGCTACCTGCCACGATGGTAACCTGCAGAAAAAAAAAACAGAGGGGACGAGGAAGAGAATGAGAGAGAGCTTACCTTTCGTCACACCCGTCGAGGCCTAAGGGTCTCTTCTCCCTCTTCCTCTCTAGCAGCTCTAGACGCCCTTGTTCCTCCTGGCTCTTACTCGGGTAAGAGGGGCATAGATCCAGCTGCGCACAAGCTTCCAACACGGGTTGGTCTGAATCAAATGACCCCCTCTTCTCCCGAAACCCCTAAGGGTTTAAATCGGGAAAGAGAGAGGTAAGATGGACCGTTGGATTCTTGGATTCCAACAGTCCGGATTTCATAATTTCCTCTTTTCTGCTTGCTTTCTAACTTCCTTCCATAATGGGCTTTTTGTATTGCTTGGGCTGCTCCTAAAAGGGTTCCTATAAGGCCACCTCCAAACCTTTTAGTCCCTATCAATGAACCTAAACCCTGAAAACATTTCAACATATCTTGATGAGATTGACTCTACTTGACTCCGTGAGTCAAGTAGGGGTTAGTTATCTTAAAAGGATATAATTATGCATAATTTAAGGCAAGGTTTAGAAGTTATGAAAATCCCAATTTCATAGTTAAATGTGGATAAAACATGCATCTCAGTATAAAGAATTGCATAGGAAGTTCATTACAAAGCATATTTTATCACTGAGATTGGCGACTTATCACCCCTTTGTCCTCCAAAAAAAAAAAAAAGAAGAAAAAAAAAAAGAAAAGAGGGAGAGTCAGAAAAAGAGGATAAGGGGTGTTTTATGTCTAAGGAGATTTATGTATAACTTCAAGAGAATACCAACCATAGGCAGTAATTTGGAGAACATTCATTGATATTTGAAGTCCTTCTCACCTCTATTCTATCTCCCCCATTTCACTCTAAATCTTGGGAGTAGGCTATCTGAATGTGCTTTACATCCACCATATTGCCTTCCACATGTCTTCTCCCTATTACATTTAGAGTAGATAGGAGCCATGGCCCAGTCAAATGCCAAACCTTGACATTTTGTGCTTACATAGGAGGAGAAGAATGCAGCTTCACATAAATTGAGTGGGAGTATTAGTGGAGCACCCCCTCTACTTTGTAGCACCTAACGTGAGCGAGAGTTCTTGATTGCAAGAGGCGCCAGCTCCACATTCATGAGTGAAGTGAGGCAATTTCAGCTCATAGCACCATACCCAGAGAGAAGTAAAGTGAGTTGTCAATACATCTTACTCTCCATGAATGAAGCGAAGCTATCTACCCAGTCCGAAGGGTAAACATCAAAATTGTGAGAAAGCATTGTGAGGAATGATATTTTGAGAACACTGCATGCATGTAATTCTTTGATTTCCAGGGTGAATGGATAAATCTAGGAAACTAAGGGAATTCCCTTAGTTTATCAGTTTAAATCTTAGCTCGGGACGCGCAATAGGCAAGTTGGGGGGGTGTGATAAATCTCAATTTATCACTTAAATTACACACTAACTAAGGTGAAATATACTGATTATGATGATTTATACTTGAACATTCGGGTAATTTAAGCAAAACCAGCTTAAAGAGAATTTAATACACGGGTTGAATCTTTCAATAAATTTCCTGACATTTGCGTGTTTTCTGGATCTTCATGTGTGGGAACCGTGAAGAGACTATAAGTTTTTAACTTCTTCTCGTGGCAATTTTTGTAATTCATGGAGACTCGTTAGGGGATTTTTGCTTTCTACAGGGAGAAGTTCGAGGATGCAACTCACGCTTATTGGCAGGGAGAAGTTCGAGGATGCAACTCACGCTTATTGGCAGGGAGAAGAAGCAGGGACCTCAGGGTAATTGCTGGAGTCAGCCGTGGGGAGCAGGTGGAGGAGAGAGAGAATTTCTGGCAAAATCCAACGGTTGTGCTAAAAGGATCGTGGCGTTGGAATAAGCAAAGAAATTTTGGCTGGATTTTTCGCGCGCTCTCTCGAGACAAAAGGGGGGTCACCCTGATCTCCTGGACTCACTTCGCACATCTGGTTTTCTCCAAGTAAAAGAGAGGAAGCGAATGGTGGAGTCCATCTTCAGCCACTGTGGATGCTATTGAGGAGTGGGATACTGATCCCGATAGAGAATCGCGAAGAAACGTTGCCTAAGGCCAAGACGTGGGGTGACATTGAGGTAAGACATCTCCTCGATCTCTGTTTAAATCCTTGTATTTCTGAGGGATTTTGGGTTCCGAACATACCTAAGATCACGATGTTTTGTTTTCCGAAACATCTCAGAATGTTGGTCACTTAGGATTTAGTGAATGTTTATGAAGGTTTTATTAACTCCTAAAATATTTCTTTCCCTTTAATTTCTTGCTGAGAGTTGTTTCCCGACACCGACCTGTACCTACAAATCAACCGGTTAATCATTAGACTTTCCTTTTTCTTTTGCAAGTTTTCCATAATAAAAAAAACTAACTAAAAAATCCGAGCGATTAGAGTGATCACCTTCCTCCAATCTGACTCAAACTCTATCGTGTCGGGTTCGAGTAGAATTAAGGAGGAGAGTTCTTAAGAGTCAACAGTATCGTTGAATAAAAAAAATATAAAAAGGGGTAGTGAAACAAACCGAAGAAGTGCATTTGCGGTGAAAGTCATCGAGACATTCCTAATCTCCGTGGATTCAACACCCTACTTACCACTGAACTAAGTAGGATAAAAAAAAATGTTTTGATTGATTCAAGATTAAACAACGACAACTAACCAAGTATTTTAGTAAGGAATTTTGGATAACCAGACGTCTTAAGTCAGAGGACCATATACACAACTAGGACATGAATCAACCTAATTGACAGTCAAGTATAATTATCATTCAAAGATTTATATGGATCAATTCTGTGAACTCTTTCTCCATAGAGTATCCTTAGTGTCGCCACACTGATGGCTACATGATTTGTCATACTCATCAAATGAGTCGAATTAGATAGTGTTATTCTTTCCAGATAATTTGATGTCCCTCTCGAATATCTCACAAATACAAATGTTTAGAACATATGTTTAAATACTAGTGATCATTGTATTATGATATCATCATAATTCACTTTTTCCTTACATATGCTCATGGACTTCATTACAAACATCACACATGAATGCCAATGAATAAATTTCATTTCGATGAACATAAACAAGATACATGAAAGTGTGATTGGCTTATAGGCCACATAATATCCATCAGAATAGGATATGATCTCTATTTGATTGAAGATAACCTTTTCTCCTCATGACTACGTAAAATCTCCCAAACCATGCTCGGGGAGATTG
The DNA here is from genome assembly GCA_024174645.1 of Lemna minuta. NCBI lineage: Eukaryota > Viridiplantae > Streptophyta > Magnoliopsida > Alismatales > Araceae > Lemna > Lemna minuta. The sequence continues at coordinate 1,269,581 of CM044111.1, read as the reverse complement.
TTTTAGTCCATACAATGCTTTCTTTAATTTACACACATCATTATTAGATTGTATATTAAAATATTCAAGGGGCATCTTTATATATATCTCTTCTTATAGTGTTCCATGCAAGAAGACATTTTTAGCATCGTATTGTAGTAATGGCCAATTGAAGTGTGTTGTCAACAATATTAGGATTCTTATAGTGTTCATCTTTGCAACGAGAGCAAAGGTCTCACCATAATCAATCACATATGTTTGTGTTTATCCTTGGGCTACCAACCTAGCTTTATACCGTTCAATAGGTCCATCTGATAGATATTTACTTGTAAAGACTCATCTACATCCAATAGGTTTTTTGTGGGAAGAAACTTTTACTACTTCCCAAGATTGATTTTCTTCTAGTGCCCTCAACTCTTCCTCCATTGCCTTCTTCCAATGGGGTATGGCTTTATCACTGGTTCTCGGGATATATTTGTCTTTGAGTGAAGTTAAAAAGGTTCTATATGGAGACGTTGCTCTTGTGAATGTAAGATAGTTACTTAAAAGATATGGTGTGGTTTTATCACGCTCCTCATATCTCTTTTGTACAACATTCATTTGAGAAAATTCATCCACACTAGAGTTTGAGCAAGTGTCGTCACATAAGCAAGGCATTTGATGTGATTGTTTATGTTCCTTGAGTGACTGAGGATTATTGTTGATTGTTGGACCAGTAGCAGTGATAGAGTTACCTCCTTTCTCTCTTGTAGAGTTAATTTCCTTGAGAGGGTGCAAGGTTTCCGTCTTCAGCTTGTTTCTTCGCTCATACACATATGCATAAGATGGTGTTTTATTGTAGTTCTGGATATCACCATCATTCTCCTTAAATTGCATGTAACCATCATTCTACTAGAGTCGCATCTCAGATTGATGATTTTGAGTAGATATAGAATGGGAGATTCTCCACTTCTGACATGTACATATATATATGAGGATCGGGTATTCAGCTCTACCTCCCACGACACACCTTTTTCTTCTGTTCTTTTGCCATCAGTGAGTGCATACTTATTATTGTCAGAATTTCCAAGATAGAAGTAGTGCATTTCATTATATGTGACATCCTTTGAGGTGATGATTTTCCTCCCAAAAGGGTACTAACACTTATATCCTTTTTGACTGCTGAAATGCCCTACAAATAGGCACTTTGCTGCTCAAGATCAGAGTTTATTGGTCTGGTTTGGATATAAATGTACATAACACACATCCAAACACTCTTTTTTAAAGTCATTTTCTAATTTCATGCAAAGAAAGAGAATTTAGAGTATTTGTAAGGGGGTCTATTTTTTTATATGTAAAATTATCACCTTATTGATTAAAAAAGTGGTCGTCAACATTGCCTCTCTTCAAAGAAAAGTACGAGCATTGCTTTGAATAAGAAGGGCTCTGCCGTTTTTTTGGATAAGCTTAATTCTTCTCTGAGCTACTCCATTTTGTTGAGGTGTATATGCACAAGAAGTCTCATGAATTATGCTTGATTCAGAAAAATTACTGATGTTCTGCATTATAAAAATCTTTAGCTCTGTCCGTTTGAAAGTGATGGATATTATGTGACTTATGAGCCAATCACACTTCCATATATTTTTTTGATGTTCATTGAAATTAAATTTATTCATTATCATTCCGATGTGATGTTTGCAATGAAGTCCATGAGTATATGCAATGACTAAGTGAATTATGATGAGATCATAATATAGTGATCACTAGTCTTTAAACATATGTTCTAAATATTTCTATTCATGAGAAATTTGAGAAGGACATCAAATTATATAAAAAAAAATAACACTATCTAATCCGACTCATTTGATGAGTATGACAAATCGTGTAGCCATCAGTGTAGAGACACTAAGGATAAATAGTGGGTTCTTTTTGGAGAAAGACTTTCACTGAATAGATCCCTATGACTCTTTGAATGATAATTATACTTGACTATCAATTAGGTTGATTCATGTCCTAGTTGTGCTTATGGTCTTCTGACTTAAGACGCTAAGGACATCTTGTTGATGGATGATCGTGTTTTGATTATGACTTACGAATCCTTATCCATGAAATATCTAAAACGTCATGTATTGAATACGGCGTGAAGTCCACGAAGAGGATTGTATGATCAAGATGAGATCATCCGTCGTCAGTATTTGAGGATATTGACTCAAGGAATGAGATGCAATAAAATCCTTAGACAAGGTAGTGGAAATATCGGAGAAGGATTTCCCGATGACTTCTTACACGCATCAGTACTAACTTGAGTGACCGATTAAGGTTTGACAACTAACCATATCCTAAGTCATTCATGAGTCTCGTGCAGATGAAGGCTTATACATACATGGTAATCAATGACAAAAAGGTTTCATAAGCGAGTTCTTACATATTCTATGTCTCTTAGAGTACGAGGTGTAGCTTGGCACCCAACGTGCTAGCAACTTAACCTATCAATTTGGTTAAATCAATACTTGATTAATTAATCGATATATTAATATAGATATTTAATTAAGGTTGATCAATAAGGTGTTCTTTGGTCTATAGAGTTATTAATTAGTGAGATATATGGACCTACAGGGTCACGCACATAAGGTCTATGAATATGAATGGATATAGACATGATTTTGAGGGTTTTTATGAAAAAATCTCGTACTAAATGTCTATAAATAGCGGGAGAATGACCACAACTCGTAATTTTGGGAATTCTCTTATTTCGTCTCTTTCTCTCTTGGTGAAGAGCTTTGAAGAGGAGATCTAACCATCCAGAGACCGTGTGGATACCGCTAAAGGCTAGACACTTGAAGAGCTTCAAGAACTCCTTCAAGGGAACCATGTAAGTATGTTTTCTCATACATACTAGATGATAAGATCATTTATTCTTGGTTTCTCAATATTTTAAATATCCGATTCAATGAATTTAGTTGCATTCAATATTTTGATCAAAATTTCGAAAGTTTATCGACCTCAGAACCTAATAGGAAAATTTTCACTTGTCTCTCAAACTATGTATCAATCATTTGGGAAACTTTTTAATTTTTGTGATGACTGCTAATTTATTCTTAAGGTGATATATCCAACTAAATCTACTAAAGTCATCCACAAGGATAACAAACCATTTGAACCCATGTATATTATTTGACGGAGCTGGCCCCAAAGATAACAATGGCTTACTTGAAAGAGAATTTGCTTCCTTTCGGTTGTATTGGAGGCATTGAAGCTTCTTCAATGTTTAGCTCTCTCACAAACATCACAAACCAAAATTTCAATTTCAAGTCTAGATACAAAAACCTCCAAAATTTTGAAAGATGGGTGACCTAATTTATGATGCAAAAGCCAAATCGTTTCTCCTCTATTTTCGTTCTGAGACATTGCTACAACAAACAGCCTATCCTCATGGTGTGTGGTTCCTAGTCGAACCTTCAATGTTCCCATGAGATGGTAGGTAAAAGAGTCCTGCATTGACTCTAACAAGTCCAATCTTCGACCCCCGTACCTTGTCAAATAGGAAAGCATGAATTCTATCAAAGTTAATCTTGTATAGAATTAGAGAGGCAATTTTTTTAACCAATACTAAACTTATGAACAATTTTGGAACATGGAGGACATGTTCTAGCTTTCCTATAGGATCTAGAATAATGTTACCAATTCCAACTACTGTTAGAAGGGTCCCATCACCTATTTGAACAGTTTTGTTATCACCATTGATTGATATGCGGTAAATTAGCTCCTAATGGGGGTGATGAACTCGATTTGGGGGTATTTTTAGTCGTTGATTTAAATCAATTTCATGCAACAGTATTTATAATTCCTCACTTTGTATAATGGTAAAGTAAGGGTCGAATCCTTAGGGAGCCTAGGTAATGAGATTAGTGCTTGTAGGAAGAAGAGATTCTACTATAGGAAAAAGTAACGGTAGAAGGGATTTTTAGAGAAATATGGAATGACAAAGAAACAAAATATGGTATTAATGAAAATAATGATCAAAATATTGAGAACGGAATGATGGAATGGAGAAATGAGAATGATAAAATGGAAGATGATGGAAGAATGGTGAAAAATCGGGAAATCGGGTAATGATGAGATATTGTTTAAATAAAAGAAAAAAAATCTAAAATATAAAAAGGGAAATAGATTCTACACTATCCATGGAGAGGATTACAAGAGAAAATCAGATCCAAATCCTCACACGAACCCCATTTTTTATGTCAGTCCTAGGCCGAGTGATGCTTGACTCGTTACGATCTCAATCCTCCACTTGATCTTGCCTCCACAACAAACTTGAACACCAAACAATGCCAAGCTTGGGCCTAAGCCTCTCCTTTTCCTTCTGGTAGCCTGATGCTAAGAGAGAGCCAAAAAGCAACAAAAAAGGAAGAAAAAGATTCTTTTATAATTTTAGGTTAAGAGGTTCCTTTGAATCAATGGTGGAGATTGAGTCTTTTTGGGTGCAACCAAATGAATGGTTGAGATTGATTCCATAAGCCACGACCTTAATCACCTCCTAAAGAGGTGGGAGAGCCCCTTTTAAGGAGGTGGGCCCCACAACCACTTCCTTAGGGAGTGGGTTGACCACTCTCTAAGAGATGGTAACCTTACCACTTTCCTAAGGAGGTGGGCTTACCTCTTTCTCTTCCTAAAAATATGGATCCTTCCTAAAAAATAGGAAATATGTAAATTGATTATTAATAAATAAAAGAGAAGAATTTTGACCTCTTTGACCCTTCAAGAATGCCTTTGACCACCTTTGACTTCTCAAGAACCACTTTGACTATCATTGACTTCTAAGAGAAATGTCATGACTAGTCTCCTAAAAAGGTGGAATGGGTTGACCCCCAAGAAGGTGTGATGCAGGACCGACGGGGTGAATCGGTCCGGCGCTAATGTCCTCTAAGGGGAAACTAGGAATGGAAGAACTACGTGTTCTAAATGATGTAATGTTGTCTAAAATCTCCTCAAGCAGCCAACCTTCCGGCGCGTCGTCACAGTGCTCCTGGGGTGCGCCGAGTAGGATGGAGCGGAAGTCATCCCGGATCCGTCGACGCGGGAGAGAGAACAGCCTCGAGTCCGTCTGGGGAAAGCTCGATCGTCAACCCGGCGGCCGGATCCACGATCCCAATCCCGCACTCCCGACGTCACTCAGCCCTAACTAGGTCCGAAGGCGGTGGAGACAAGTGCGGAAAGTACTCGAAGGAAATATAAAAACTTCAAAGTAGAGAAAGGGGAGTGAATGCCTAACCCTACGGGGCGCGAGCCCTGGCCTGGTCGGGGCGAGGGAGGTCGTCGGGCGCGGCAGCGATGTCTGGACGCCGAACGAGCTCGGCGAGGGGAGCGAGGAGGAGTGGTCGGCGCGGGCGGGGCGATGACGAATCGCAGCGAGCCTGGCCGGATCGTAGCGGACGCGGTGAAGGCGGGTGGCGACGTCCCGGGGCCGGCTCAGTGGCAGTCCTGGGCCGGTCCAGGCGGTCTCGGGCCTGCTTCGGGGCTCTGCCTGGGCTGTCCCGGGGCCTGCTCTGGGCTGTCCGGGCCTGCTCGGACGGTCTGGACCGGCTTCGGGCCGGGCTGGGGCGGCCCTAGCGGCTCTGGGACCTGGCCGGAGTCGGGGCCGGGCCTCGGGACCGGCTTGGACCGGGTCAGCTCGGGGCGGTCCGGGACCGGCCCGGGCTCGGGTCTGGCTCGGGCGGCCTCGGTCCGGTCGTGGCGGTCCGGGCCGGCTCGGGCTGGCTCGGGCCGGCCCTCGGGCGGTCCGGTGAGTCGCGGCCCTGCTGAGTGAGGGGGGTGGGAGCGATTCCCGCCGAGTCGGCTCAGCGGGAATCGGCCGATTCCCTCCCCGGGTCTCGCGGCTGCGCGGCGGCGGCGGCGGAATGGGCGGCGATCGCGGCGGAGGCGGCCTGGGCGGCTACTGGCGGCAGGGCAGCGGCAGCGGCGGGCTGGGCTGCGGCGACGGTGTCCTGGTTCGGCGGCGGCGGCGGCTGGGCGGCAGTAGGCGAGCGGTGGCGGCTTGCGCAGCGGCGACGGCGGCGGCGTGGGCGGCGGTGGCGGCGGCGTGGATCTCGGCGGCGGCGGCGCGCGACCGTAGCGCGGCGGCGGCGGCGGCGGTCCCTCTGCGGCGGCTGCACGGCGGCTTGGGCGGCGGCAGTGGCGGCGGCGTGAAGCGGCCCGGGGCTAGGGCAAGGGTTGGCGGCGGAGGCGGCGGCGGCACGATCGGTGCGGCGGCGGCGGCGGCGGCGTCGGCGGTTGGACTCCTTCCCTAACCTTCCTTGAGCAACCACTTGAGAGGATGATTCCTTCTTTTCTCAAATGACGGCTAGGGTTTGTGGGGGGGTCCCTTCCCCTCTTATAGAGCCCTTGGCGGGCCAAGAGAGGAAAGGGCCCACTTGAGGCCCACAACCCACACCCATACTCATAGAAATAGAATAAGAGGTTCACAAAAGGGAAAGGGCCTTAGGCTAGGGTTCGAAACAAAGGGAAACCCACCCAAAGGCCTAAAGAGAGAGAGAGAGAGACATGCAAAGGCCCGCTTAAACACGTGCGGGCTAAATAAAGTCATAATAAAATAGAAAACGGAAAAGATAGCTCCACGCGCGCGAGCTCGTGGCGAGAAGAGGGTCTCACTTGGTGTAGTGAAACTCGGGATCCTTCATCTTCGCCTGTCGAGGGGGCTGGACGCGCGTAGGTGTCGGCTCCACCGGCGCCGTAGTGTCATGCCTTGGTGGCGACGGGGGTCGTACGCCACCAAGGTGGTTGACTAAACTCCTAAAAAGGTGGAAAGGTTTGACTAACCTCCTAATGATATGACAAGGTTTTACCATCCTCCTAAAAATGTGGGAAAGTTTGACTAACCTCCTAAAAAGGTGGAAAGCTTTGACTAACCTCCTAAAAAGGTGGAGCACCCATTTTCTTCTTCTTCTTCTAGATAATTTTCATCCATGCTCCCATTAAACTTCACCTAAGTCCTTGAATCCACGTAACTCATAAAAATGTGAAAATTCAACCATTTGACTTCCAAGAAGTCAAGTGGGGTTAGTCTCATAATACAGTCAAAATATAAGAAATGATGCATGATAGGACTTAGTCATATTTTCATCACATTCATCAATATAAAAATAGAGATTCTCATTCATGTAGTATTTATCAACACTTAAACATGATAAATGATGCATGAATGTGACTTATATTTTAGAGTTATCAGGGGGTCATGTGATCAGTAGCCCCAGAGTCTAGTATTCAGTGAGTGGTAGATATAGTGTATGGATTAGATGATGTAATGGGTAAAACTCTGCTGAAAATAAAAATTTTACCAGAGTTAGCTACTAAAGTTGGCCCAATTATTGAGTTTGAACTGGAAAGAAGTGCTTAATTCTCCCCTTTAATTATTCAACTTTGCCTTTGTCCCACAAAGATGGAGCAGAATTATTTAATTGGTGCTGAGCTGAGGACCATTCAGCTTGATTTTGTGTCATGAGGTGGCTTTGACTAATATTTGGTCTCCCATGAATCTTCTAGCATGTCTCCCTAGTACGACGATGTCTTTTGCAAAAATCATACCAGAGAGCATCCCCTTTTTTCTTTGAAATTATCTCTTCATACTAGAAGTCTGATTTGCAAGTTGTTTCATATGAAATGCTTGTATAGGGCCATTAGTTTAAGTTGGTGGTCTGTGAGCTAGGGATATATTAGTGGTGGCGATGCTTGACTCTTAGGCTACGTAAGTATTGACGAAACAAATCAATGCGGTCACTAAATACAAACCAATTCATGACAAAATACCAAACTCACTAATTTAATAAACTTAATATGAATTGAATAGCATAGTGATAAATAAGGGTCAAATCTATGGAGAAATAAGGGAATTTTGAGATATCTTTTAAAATTCGATCAAATTAGATGATAAATTGAGGTGAGAAATTAGAGATTTTGATAGATTGAGAAAGAGAACTCAAAGAAGAATCCACGGAATCAAAAATCACTCATTTTGGATCAAGATTAGCAGAGAAATCAAAGAGCGAATTAGGTAGAAATTTCTGAACCGGAAATTGAAGAAATAAAAAAAACTTAAGATTAATCTAATCTACGATTCTAAAGTACAAATTATTGATACATGACGAAAGATTAGGAGGAAAACAAATAATCTAACTCGAGATAGCGATCAAAATAATCCAATTAATCGTCAGATTCAAGGCTTTTCATTCCGTGATTTTGAAGATGATCATTAGCGTTCAATCTA
>CM044111.1:1055784-1260860 GCA_024174645.1 Lemna minuta | reverse complement strand
TTAAATGAATTTCGGAGCATTTTTCTTGATATATCTCTAATTATCTTAAGGTATTTCTGCATATTCATCAATAACAAGGGCATAAATGCAATTTCGGGTCTTCAAAGGTAAGTCAGAGAGCCGCCACCAGATCGCGACACGTGTCGCGATCTGGAAGCCCCGCGTGTACTAACTCTCATTTCTTTCTTATTCGGGTAAATAGCCCCATCTATTCCAACCTTTTAAAGTTTTCCCTAATCTATCCCAACCTTTTTTTTCGCCCCATATATCCCAACCTTTTTTCTCTTTCCCTCAATCTATCCCAGCCGCTGACATGGACTTAAATTAAGTCTAGTTGGCACCCGCGTCGTGTCCATGTCAGCCGTCGTGTCCACGTCAGCCGCCTCCCTCCTTCAATCTCTCTCCCTCCCTCCCTCCCTCCCTCCCTCTCCCGCCTCCCTCTCTCTCCCTCCCTCCCTCCCTCTCTCTCTCGCCTCCCTCTCTCTCCCTCCCTCCCTCTCTCTCCTGGCCTCCCTCCCTCCCCCTCTCTCCCTCCCTCCCTCTCTCTCCCGACCTCCCTCCCTCCCTCCCTGTCTCTCCCACCCTCCCTCCCTCCCTCCCTCTCTCTCCCGCCCTCCCCTGCTGATGTACCTATGTCGATCTGGGAGACGAGGGAGCTGTCGTGCACGACAATGACGGTTCGGGAAGGGAAGATGACGGAAACGGAGAGCACCCCAGGAAGAGAACTGAGGATCTTCTCCACGAGTGGAACCTCCGAGGTGCAGCATATTCCCATCACGTCGAAGTAGCTCTTCTGCTGTCTTCTGCTCTCTTCTTTCTTCTCTATCTTGCTCCCTGCTTTCTCCGTCTCCATCTCCTGCCGCAGGAGAGAGCGGGATAATATGTTTGCGCAATGTGAGAGCGAGAACAAAGAGAGACGAAAGAAGATGGGGAGGGTGGCGATGCAGGGGAAGAGGGAGGAGAAGCGCCCCCTTTATAGAGAAGAGTGAACCTGACGAAGAGAAGAGTACGCATGCCTTATCCGTGTTTGCTGCCAAACGACTTGCGTAGTAGATAAAAGCGTAGATTTCCACCTTTGGGATTACAATCCTCGTTGAGCTTGAACTCTGCGACCCTACTGTTAGATTTTTTTCGCCGCACTAGATATCGTTGCCAAAAGTGTGATCTTTTTACCTCTTCTTTGCTGCGATTACACGCAGGGGAAATTATTCTTAGAGGAATTAAGTGGAAACTAATGGGGACCCGCGGGTCGCTTCAGGAATACGAGCTGATTGAGTGGAGGCGGCATCACTCGCTGAGTGGGGAATGGGGGATTCAATATTTTGTGTCATTGGGTGCTAGGCTGACAAAGAATAGTTAGTCTTCTGACCCAAAGAGAAGAGATGATAAACCCGCACTACCATGAAAATTTATGACCGATAACTGAATCTAGATCACTCGAGACGAGAGAGGGAGGCCACTTGGGACGAGAGAGGGAGGCTGGGAGGCCACTCGGGACGGCTGGCCTGTGGCGCAGTTGTGACGCACGAGGGACAGCGCCCGTTGAGCTCAGGAGGCGTGCACTCAGCAGGTACTATAGCAACTACCGCTACAGGAGGGAGGGCGGGAGGGAGGGTGGGAGAGAGAGGGAGGGAGGGAGAGAGAGAGGGCGGGAGAGAGAGGGAGAGAGGGAGAGAGAGAGGGCGGGAGAGAGAGAGAGAGGGAGAGAGAGGGAGAGAGAGAGACAGAGGGTGGGGAGAGAGGGAGAGAGAGGGCGGGAGAGAGAGAGAGGGAGGGAGAGAGAGGGAGCTTAGATCCACCCCCGCTCTTTTGCCCAGAATCTGTGCTCTTTCTTGAGGCTCGCGGCTTCTCTTTTCCGACGTTCTTCATCTCTCGATATCCTCTCCTTCTCTTTGGTCTCCTGTGTAGTCAGCATCTTCTCTAGCCAAGCTTCCTGCACAGCCATGAACCGCTCTTGCTTCTGATCCACAAACTCTCTTATCTTCGCTCTCCAGCTCTCTCTCCTCCTCTTTGATCCATCCGTGTCATCCGCCTCTCCACTCCGACGATCCCTGCATCCCACTGCAGCAGCGTTATCGTCGGCCTTGGAGGACCAGCTCTCAAATCCGGATGAATTCGACAAGCTCACGTTCTCCGCTATCTTTTGGCGCTGGACCTGCTCTGGCTCGACGTCGCTGCATTAAACGCGTGAAAGATGGCGTAATCGGCGAGGTTGGCGAAATCCGCCATCGGATTAGGGTTGTCGTCGCCGTATAGCGCTTGCCGTCGTGCCTCCCCGCCTTCCCTCCCTCCCTCTCTCTCTAGCCCTCCCTCCCTCCCTCTCTCTCCTGGCCTCCCTCCCTTTTTCCGTGAGGAACTTAGTCCCACACAGAATAAATTAAAAGAAAGGGTCCGGTATATAAACGGTGACGATTATAAGATTTACCTTAAATTCCGAATACGGAATGCTTATATGTACTAAAACTTTAATATTACAAGTAAATATAGATATGCATGCCATGTGTCACCTCCATGCCATGCAAGCGCTCGCGTGGGCCATTGTGGCGCTGCCACGTGGTCCTGAGTGCCGCGTCACATCCATGTGGTCCCACGCGAACATTAAATCACTTTTTGGCCATTTTTAGTTAGTTTTTAATCATTAAAAATCGAAAATAATTCCGAAAAAATCTCTAAAATTAGAGAATTCATAACTTTCAAAATATAACTCCAAATTAATCCAAATTTCTTTCATTTGATCCGAAATTTAATTATCTATTATTATAAAGAATCAAAAATAATAAATAATGAGAGTTTAAATTTCCATTTCAAAAATACATTTATTCCTTAAAGTTTTTAACTTCAAAAAATGTAAATAAATGTCTATAAAATGATTTCTCTCATTATTTTAACTTTAAAACCTCTATAATCTGAAGTAAAAGATGGGTTATTAATTATTTATCTTTAGATCATCATATTTACCCATGATATCTTCAAGCAACAAGAAAACAGAGCACCCGAGCTTCCTTTCCACACTGATGATATACGTCACATTCAACCTCTTTTCAACTTAGTAAAACCCAAGTGTGCTATGAACAAATTATAGTTTTGGATTCAAAACATATTCAAGCTTGATAGATCTTGATATGATTCCTACTTGGACGATAGACGTCATCTACTTCAACACGTCGAAGCGACGTAGCTCACTGGAATCCCTGCATTGTTAGGTAGTACATAGTCATTCCTCTACGTTAAATAAAATTCATAACATGCAAAGTTAAAATAAAAAAAATTCAATTCATACTTGGGGTGTCGCTTGTATCAATCTTTGGGTGCATGTCTTTCGATTATGGCCAACTTGGTGACAAATAGAGCGCATCATCTGCATTCATTTCCTAGACAGTGTTGGGCGTCTACCTTCTTTCTCACTGATGTAATTTCTTCTATTTCGCTTGGGCCTACCAGGTTGTCTCTTCATGAGAGGAGGGAATACGTAGCTCCCTGTAACTTCATTCCACAAGTTTTTCCCATTCATTGGTGGTATACCATGACTATAAGCTAGCTGGTATGCGTCTTTCTTTAACCAGTCAGTGACAAAAGTGACAGGGTCATGCTTGGTACAATGAATGCAGGCAATAGCGTGTGAGCAGGGAATGCCTGTTATATTCCAATATCTATAACTACAATCTCTATTTTTTAAGTCGACCACAAATCTATTTTCCAACTATGTAACTTCAAATTTATACTCGCCTGCATGCTTAGGAGTGCATGTCCTAGATTGAAACTTGTTATTTTTTACCACCTCTCTAATCCGAGGGCACAATTCATCAGTTCTCTTAGAAAATAGCTCCCTTTTCTCAGCTATCCTCTGCATGAATCCAACTTTGATGTCTTCTAGCATGTCTATGATGGGTTTCGCTCGATGTCGTAGGATATAATTATTGAAGGATTCACAAATGTTTTTATCAATCGTCTCACATTTTGGAGACTCACTGATATAAGCCCTGCAAAATTTCCTTACGTCAATAGCTTGAAAGTCATGCGCTGCTTGTGGATCAAATGTGCTCATCTCTTGCATGATCCTCATGAAATCATGGTGCGTTGTGCACTTCACAGCTTTCCAAAATAAAGTTTTCAATAATTGAGTGGAATGTCCCCTCTTCTTCCAATTAGCATAAACATGTTTGGCGCAATTCCTATGCTCCACATGTGGCAATAGACGTGCCACTGCATTCTGTACTCCCTTTTGTTGATCACTCATAATGGTCCAACCAAGACCATCAGAAATTCCTAAATCTTGCATTAGCAGTTCAATAAACCAAGTCCATGAAGCCTGATTCTCCCCTTCAACCACTACCCACGCAATAGGGAACATTTGGTTATTACCGTCCTTTCCCACAACACTCATCAGTAGTCCTTTCGTTTCACTCTTCAGAAAACAAGCATCCAAACCAATGACTCTTCGACAACCTTCGACGAAACCCCTTGCCAATGAATCGAAGCATTTGTACAACCTCTTAAACCTAATTACACCACCTGGAGTGTCTCTGTCAAGCACCAACTCGAAAGTACTATTCCTGCTAACCTTCTTTAACTCATAGACATAAGAAGGGAGCAAGTGATAATGGTCATCCAAAGATCCTTCAAGTTTCTTACGTGCCAAAGATCTAGCCTTATAACATGTATTCTTTGAAACGGTGATTCCAAACTGTTCATTGAGTTCCCGCATCATATTGAGTACACTCCAATCTCTATTAATTCGAAATCTCTCTAAGAAGAAGTTCGCGATCCAATTGTGATCAGCTTGTCTATTCCTTATAGCTCTACTGCACTTGTGATCATCAATTATTGTCTTGACAACAAAAGCCTCCTTCTTCCCATCAAAACTAGCATACATTCTCAATGGGCAATCTTTCTCGCGGACGACTTCAACTTTATGCTTACTAGACTTTAAAAACCTAATGTTGAACCCATTCCATACAGCGTAGTTCTTAACGGCTGTCGTAAGTTGAGAAGATGATTCAAACCTCACGCCCAATTGAAAAGTAGTCATCTAAATGGGACATCTTGGATCATACACTTGGCCCCTGTGTATGTTCCTTGTATTATCTCCCTCATCCTCAGTATCATTGGGCGTTACTACCTCATCATCCGAATTAGTATAGTCATTATAATATCCATCAACAGATACTTATTGAACCTCTTCATTTTCCTCAGAATATTCATCAGAATAACTTATCTCATCTTCCTCACTTGAATGATATTCAGAATCAACATCACTATCATAGTGACTATCAAGCTCTCCTCTAACATCACCATCCCTATTTAATAATCTAATGAGTGAGAGAACTGAAGACATCTTAAGACTCACGAATTAGCATAAAATTTTGAATTCCCCAACACATATTTGATATGTGTTTACCTGGGGAAAACTAGGAAGAGAATCGATTTCGAATCGGATCATTGAAGATCGAATGGGCTGACTTGTAATCGGAAAAATGTGAAGCGTCTGCTGTGTCGACTATGCCGCCCGCCGACTCTGCCGCCGCGCTCTTCTCCTTCCTCCACAGCTTGCACATCTCCCTCTATCTCTCGATTTATCTCCCTCAATTTCTGTCTCTCGATTTTTCGGGGCAAATAACCCTAAACTGAATATTGTCACATCAAGATTAGACATAGGACCAAAACTATTAGCTGCTATGTGAACATTTCACCCAAAAAAACTAGTGATAAAAATTTAAACACCACTATGTTCCAGATCATACATTTCTTCAGCTATGTTTCAACATAAGAAATGCAATGATACAAGTTGTATGTCAATTTATTAACAATGCCCAAAAATTTGCTTCTAATCATCTGTTTCTCGTCTCTCTATCTTCACAAGAAAAAATGCAGATTTTCACTAATACAAGCATAAACACTCCAAGAGAAATGACTTCTCACAATGTAGTAGAGAAAATGGAACAAAAGGAGAGGAAAAAAATAATGGATGATCTAGTTATCTTTAACTATGCTTACCTAATACCTAAGTAAGTGTCAATTTGATGGTTAACTTTCTGCAAAGTTGAAGTTGCAAATAAATTGGTCCAATTTACTATGGATCAAAACCATTATTTCAACATTTCTCTTCGAGAGTTCCCCATTCAAGTAAAGATTGAATCGTCAAAATGTGAACACTCAAGAGTTTCAAGAAATTAAAGTAGAAAAAAACAAGTTATTTTTGTAAAATTGAATGGCACACATACAATTATTATATTATTTTTAATCACAAGATTATAATTTATTTCTAGATGATGATAAATATACTTTTTGTCATAGTCTCTCTCCAGCCCTCCCTCCCTCCCTCCCTCTCCCGGCCTCCCTCCCTCCCTCCCTCTCTCTCCCAGCCTCCCGGCCTCCCTCCCTCCCTCCCTCTCTCTCCCGCCCTCCCGGCCTCCCTCTCTCTCCCCCTCTCTCTCCCGCCCTAGAACGACGATGGTTAGATTTACAAGGAAAACTTAGGACAGCACAGACGGCTGATAGAAACCCCAGATGGGAAGGATTAGCGATCGATCGCCGACGAGAGGATGATGAAGAAGTAGGGAGACGGAGAAAGGGAGCTTACCAGATATCGCGACCCAAGTATAAGATAAAGGAGAGGGAGGAGAGACACGAGAGCATCGGGGTAGGTCAAAAAATCATGCTTATCTACTGGTTGTCGAATGCACTGAGAGGGCCTCAATGCGCCAACTGTTTTTTGCTGTGGATCTGATAACATGCTATATTTACATCATAAAACATGATTTTTGATGCATATTTAAGTATAAATGATTTCATTTCCATGCATGTTATCGTACTTATATGTATTTTTCTATTATTCAGTTAAAAAGTCATTATAATCTCAAAATACTTTAATTTAGGGTTAATTTTGATAAATTAGAGTTTAATAATTTGATAACCCATATTTTTTTCTTGAGATTATAACTATTTTTTTAAAAGTTAAAATAATAAGAGAAACAATTTTTATAAACATTCATCTTATTTTCTAAAGTTTAAAATCTTAATAAATGAATGTATTTTTGAAATAATAATTTTAACTCTTATTATTTATTAAATCTGACTTTTTAGAATAATAGATAATTAAATTTTGGATCAAATGAAAGAAATTTGGATTAATTTGGAGTTGTATATTAAAAGATATGATTTTTACAATTTATGTAATTTTTTCCAGATTTTAAAACTATTTTTCTTATTTTATTTTCGATTTTTAACCCGTTTTTAATAAATAAAAAAATAAAAAATGGGCGCGGGGCCCGCGTGGATGCGACGTGGCACTCTGGCCACGTGGCAGCGCCTCGCGGACCCGCGCAGCGCCTACGTGGCGCGTGATATTTATAGTATATATATTTATTTAATCTATATAAAAGGGGTCTTTAGCCTGCCCTATATGGGGAGGGTTATTAACCCTCTAAACCATCAGGTGTTATAAACCCGACGGTTTTGTAAAATAAATTCCGTGTGGGACTAAAGGATGTGTTACGATGCAGGTGACGTGGCGCGATGAGGAGCGCCAGATCAAATGAACGATGGATCGCCGCGCGTCGATCGCGTGCGCCTGCGGTCCACCGGAAGATCAATCGCACATGCCTTAATTCAGCGGATTATAACGGCTGCGATTGATTGGCGCGGATCGCATCTCAGTCGTTGGATCGCGATCCAAGGAGTGAAAATCAAGCGTTTTTATAACGCTTATCAGAGAGATCATCCTGGCGCTCCATCCACGATCGGACGATCACGACTTATTCAAAAAGGGTCCATCGTGGTCCGTTTATCGTTACCGTCGATCGTTTCGATCGGACGGTTACGCCTAAAAGCACTATAAAACAAGATATATTTCGTCGTTCTTAAGCATCCGAGTGAGATTTCAATCTAATTGACTATCAAGACACCTCTCTCTCTCGTTTCTCTCGAGTTCTTCCTCTTCCTCTTTCAATTCCGCGTCCACGGAGGGGTAGAAGTCGAGATTTGGTGGAAAATTGAGGGAGAAATCGACGCTTGAAGCCCACGTTCGCGTTCTTCACGTTTTTGGTGATTAATCGGCTTAATCACCTCGTTTTGATTGCTAATTGGGTTTAGTGGAAGAGGTTTTACCTTTATTATCTCCCTATCATGTTTAATTTGTGTTTAGATTAGGATTTGCACTTTAATTTTGTTAAATTTCATCCAAAATCACAATTTCGATCGTCCGAAATTTCTCTCCACTTTGAATCTTGATTTCTCATCGAATTTAAGTCCAAATTTAACGATTTTTGATTCCGTGGAATCGATTTGAAGTCTTCTTTCTAAAAATGCCATTTTCCCCAATTTCTACCATCAATTTCTCATCCGATTTGATCAAATTTGAAGATTACGTCAAGAAATTCCTTAATTCCCTGTGGATTCGACCCGTATTTACCATTATACCCTTGAATTCGATACATTTTCATCAAATTGGTAAGTTTCGGTATTATTTTTGATGCGATTTCGCGTGAAATTGACGACCTCGCGGTGTCGTCTCGTCAGGATCCACTTCAACTCTGCAACTGGCGTGCACTCAGCAGGTACTATAGTAACTACCGCTACAGGAGGGAGGACGGGAGAGAGAGGGAGGGAGGGAGGCCGAGAGGCTAAGAGAGGGAGGCCACTCAGGATGATTGAGGAAGAGCACAGATTCTGGGCGAAAGAACGGGCGTGGATCGAAGCTCGGGACGTCGCCCTCGTGGAGGCCTTGGAGAGACTCAGCAGACTGATCGGCAGTTCATCCCTTGTGACAAACCAGCGAGCATCACAAAAGGGTGAAGCATAAATGACGAAGTACCCTCGTTGAGGAAATGATTTTCATCCATTTCTGATTCATAGTACATTTCACCTGGCGAATAATCCTCCACAAATTCCAAAGACGATCATACTGAACTCTTGATTATCCAGTCAAGTAGATTGATGCATTATTTATCAAGAATTTAGAGCCACTAAGCTACCCGTTTCATCAAAAGTGACATCCGAGGCCATTACTCTCTCTCTCTCTCTCTCTCTCTCTCTCTCCAGCTACAGAAAATTATATACTCGCAGGCGTAGAGGTTTCTGTAGATAGGGTCACGGACCACCGTCGCGAGGAAAAGCGGCGAATTCCATGGCGACAAGATGAAACAGCGCAACAGGAAGAAATACTTCATCGCAGATTCCGGCAGCACACGAACAAGAACAGAAAATCATTAGCACTGAAGATAGCGCGATCAAAACCTAGGGAAACAGCAAAAAAAGAGAAAAAAATCACGATAGCCTGGTGAGTGGATCCATCGTCGTCGAAGGCGACGGCTGATGTGGTAGGTTCTGTTGCTCGATGGAAGCTTGAGAGGATTTCTTCCTCTTCTTCTTCTCGTAGCTTATCCCTCTCGCTTTAGCCTGCAACTCTCTCACTTCCCTCACATACAGACGAACTGCTCGAGCACCAAAAGGGTTAGCCTCTGGCTTCACGCCGTTTTCTTCGTAGGCGGCGCGAAGTCGCCCAATGAGCGCGTCTAAGCTTCCCGAAGCTTGTCTTAGAGGGCAAGGACATGGCGCCGGAGGGCTAGGGTGACCGAAGAAAGGGCACACCTGAATGTGCACCTTGGTCTTCCCGAATTGATCCAAGTACCGGAGAAATTCCAGCACATGGGCGCCGCTGCAGCGAGAGAGAGATAGCGGGGGGCGGTGATTCCTTAGGTACTGTCCGAGAGAAGGAGGGAGGGAGGCCGGGAGAGAGAGGGAGGGAAGGAGGGCGAGAGAGAGACGGAGGGAGGGAGGGAAAGAGGGAGGGCGGGAGAGAGACGGAGGGAGGGAGGGAAAGAGAGAGGGAGGGAGGGCGGGAGAGAGATGGAGGGAGGGAGGGTGGGAGAGAGACGGAGGGAGGGAGGAAGAGAGGCCGAGAGAGGGAGGGAGGGAGGGAGAGAGGCCGGGAAGGGAGGGAGGGAGAGAGGCTGGGAGAGGGAGGGAGGGAGGGAGGGAGGGCGGAAGAGAGACGGAGGGTGAGAGGGAGGGAGGGAGGGAGGGCACATTGCGCAAACGTATTATCGCGGCCAACTTTCTTTTCTATTCCTCCCTCTAGTTCTGCGCCCTCCTGCGGCAGGAGATGGAGACAGAGAAAGCGGGGAGCAACATAGAGAAGAAAGAAGAGAGTGGAAGACAGCAGAAGAGCTACTTCGACGTGATGGGAATATGCTGCACCTTGGAGGTTCCTCTCATGGAGAAGATCCTCAATTCTCTTCCTGGGGTGCTCTCTGTTTCCGTCATCGTCCCTTCCCGAACCATCATTGTCGTGCACGATAGCTCCCTCGTCTCCCAGATCGACCTAGGTACATCAGCAAGGGAGGGCGGGAGAGAGAGAGGGAGGGAGGGAGGGAGGGCGGGCGAGAGAGGGAGGGAGGGAGGCCGGGAGAGAGAGAGGGAGGGCACATTGCGCAAACGTATTATAACGGTCGACTTTCGTTTCTATTCCTCCCTCTAGTTCTCCGCTCTCCTGCGGTAGGAGATGGAGACGGAGAAAGCGGGGAGCAAGATAGAGAAGAAAGAAGAGAGCAGAAGACAGCAGAAGAGATACTTCGACGTGATGGGAATATGCTGCACCTTGGAGTTTCCTCTCGTGGAGAAGATCCTCAATTCTCTTCCTAGGGTGCTCTCCGTTTCCTTCATCGTCCCTTCCCGAACCGTCATTATCATGCACGACAGCTCCCTCGTCTCTCAGATCGACATAGGTACATCAGCAGGGGAGGGCGGGAGAGAGAGGGAGGGAGGGAGGGAGAGAGAAAAAAGGTTGGGATAGATGGGGCGAAAAAAAAGGTTGGGATAGATTAGGGGAAACTTTAAAAGGTTGAAATAGATGGGGCTATTTACCCAATTAAAAATATCGGCAGTGGTGGCCGAGGTGTCGTGAAAGGTGTGCCACAACTGACCGACAACATTTTTTTTTTTGGGTTAATTGCCACATCTATCCCAACCTTTTATAGTTTTCCCTAATCTATCCCAACCTTTTTGCCCCATCTATCCCAACCTTTTATTTTCTTTCCTCAATCTATCCCAGCCGCTGACATGGACTTAAATTAAGTCCAGTTGGCGCCTGCGTCGTGTAAACATCAGCCGCCTCCCTCCCTCCCTCCCTCCCTCTCTCCCTCCCTCCCTCTCTCTCCCGGCCTCCCTCCCTCGCTCTCTCTCCCTCCCTCCCTCTCTCTCCCGGCCTCCCTCCCTCCCTCTCTCTCCCACCCTCCCTCCCTCCCTCCCTCCCTCCCTTCCTCCCTTCCTCCCTCTCTCTCTCCCGGTCTCCCTCCCTCACTCGCTCCCGTGTCCCGCCCTCCCCCCCCCCCCTCTTTCTCTCCCTCCCTCCCTCTCTCTCCCGCCCTAGAACGACGATGGTTAGATTTACAGGGAAAACTTAGGACAGCACAGACGGCTGATAGAAACCCCAGCATGGGAAGGATTAGCGATCGATCGCCGACGAGAGGACGGTGAAGAAGTAGGGAGATGGAGAAAGGGAGCTTACCAGATATCGCGACCCAAGTATAAGATAAAGGAGAGGGAGGAGAGACACGAGGATGGTCAGACAAAGTCGGCAATGCTCGCAGACAAATCCGCTACTAGCGCGGCTCAGTACAAAGAACTTCTCGTGCAGAGGAAGAAGCTCCTTGTCGGGACGTTGACTTAGTTGACCATTTACTGCATGTACTGTCAGGATGCTCCTTTGAGCTTGGAAAAAAAGAGTGAACTGCAATGGACACTGAAGATTGTTACTAATTCTAGAAGGTTAGTGAGTGGCGGATGAGTGTCGACAGGGTATGCCACAAACGGTCCCTAGCGATAAAATTAAAAGAGATTCGCCTGGTCGCTTCGTAGAGATCATTGAAATGCGATGACAGCGACACTTTAATGAGCATCGCGAAGCACTACGAAACTGGGGAGTCTCTTCCAGAGCAAGTTTATCAGAAGCTCCTTGCCGCCAGGACGTTTCGAGCGGGTTCGCTCAGTCTCCGGCAGGTCCGCTCGCCGCTTTTTTGGGTTCATTTGCTATGAATTGTAAACGCGCCCGCACTGCTTCGGCGCTCATCGCATTGTTTCTGGACGTGGAATCGGCACATGACTCATTTTCTAATAATTTTCAGGTACACTTCGCTGTCGTAGATTTAGGGCTCCAGACGAACTACGTTCCCAAGGGATCCGAAACCATCTACGACGTGGATCAAAAGGTGGGCAAGTGAACGCAGATCATTCCGCCGCTTCCGGAGGACAGATTTCTCTACAGTTTCAGCCACATCTTCGCAGGTAGCTCCTCTTCTCTTTCATCATCGTCCTTTTTTCTCTTTTTCTAAGCGTGAACTCTTTTTTCTCTGTGGTAGGCGGGTATGCTGCTGGGTACTACAGCTACAAGGTATTCGTCAATGCCGCAAAATTTGTATCTTTAATCCGGAGGCGATCACTGTCGAGATTGCATGTTTTTCAAATCCGTCTCACATATACATTTATGAATCGCAGTCGGCGGAGGTACTATTGGCGGACGCTTTCTCTGCCTTCGAGGATGCGGGGCTGGACAGCCGAGAGGTTTGCGACAAAGCCTGCGATGTTTTTGAGATTTTGGCTCGGCCTTTTCATCCACAGGCATGCACGAGATCGTGCGGGTTTGTTTCTTCGTGTTAAACAGTAACTTGTGTCGCAGGCCATCAAGGAAACGGGATGGAGGTTCCGGGACACCGTGCTGGCTTACGGCGGTGGGAAGCCGCCACTAGAGGTCCGCAGCCCTTGTCGACAGCTCACGCAGTGCCAACCAGTGAGTGTTGCGGGAGCCAATCTGACATAGTTCGGAATGGTCGCAGGTGTTCGTGGAGTTCTGAGGGAGGGAGCCGTCGCCAGAAGCTTTGCTGAGGCACAACGGTTTGTTGCCCGTCGGCGCGTGAGAGATAGAAGTACACATGGACGCGGCTGCCTACCTCTTCTTCATGTGTGGACTCCATGATGCCGTCGAATGAAGGGTGTTGTACGGGCGAGGAAGCAGAAGGGAATGTAACTACCGCTACAGGAGGGAGGGCGGGAGGGAGGGCAGGAGAGAGAGGGAGGGAGGGAGAGAGAGAGGGAGGGGGAGGGCGGGACGCGGGAGCGAGCGAGGGAGGGAGACCGGGAGAGAGAGGGAGGGAGGAAGGGAGGGAGAGAGAGGGAGGCGGGAGAGAGAGGGAGGGAGGGAGGGAGAGAGACGGAGGGAGGGAGGCGGCTGACGTGGACACGACGCGGGCAATTAACCCTGTCAGCGGCTAATTTAAGTCCATGTCAGCGGCTGGGATAGATTGAGGAAAGAGAAAAAAGGTTGGGATAGATGGGGCAAAAAAAGAGGTTGGGATAGATTAGGGAGAACTTTAAAAGGTTGGGATAGATGGGGCAATTAACCCTTCTTTTTATTATTATTATTTGCTGACTTACCCATGCAGATGACGTGGATGGCGCCGTCATCGTTGACGCTAAGGAGGAAGGAGAGAGAGACGACGTGGCGCTCTCTCATTCGTCGCAGGCAACCCATCTCGTTTTGTCGTTTTCATCTTGTTTTGTCGCTTAGTTCTTACTTAGGCGTTTTATCTTTTTCCTGTTTTCGGTCGTTTCGTCATTTCTGGAAAGTCACCTTCTTTTGTCGTTTTGTTCTACTTTCGTTTCATCGTTTTGTTGCTTTCGGTTTTGTCTTTTTGTACCTAAAAGCAAATACGAGAGCCACGTGACGCTCTCTTCTTTGCGCTAAAAGAAGAAACCTGCGGTGAAATTAATCGCCGCAGGTTCCTCTTACCTAACAGTTCGGAGATTAGAATAATACTTTTTTTACTTACCTGCGCAAGAAATACGAAACCCTCTTTTTTGACTGCGGAAGGAATGAGAGAGCGACGTGGCGCTCTCTCATTCAAGCGAAGATGAGTTCGTGACTCACCTAAATGTTCTGTCGTTTATCAACTTACCCGTGCAGGTCACGTGGCGAAAAATCTGGCGGTTAGTCTGAGGTGATGTGGCACGATCACGGAAGCTCACTGATTTAGGGCTGCTGACGCAAGAAATCACCAAATCAACGGCGAGAAATGATCAGGGAAGAAACGTTGATATCTTCTAATCCGACCGTTCGATTGGGCTGAAATTTTGACGACGTGCTCATCTCATCGTGCTCTTCCCATCTGTATGGTTGAGATTTCCATCGGACTCTTGAAGTTCTCGAAAATCAATCTCAACCATCAGATTGGGAGGAAGCCTAACTCCTAAAAGTTCTCCTCCTCTACTCCGAATTCTCTTGTCTTTTGGCTCTCTCTTGACACCAGGTCACCATCAGGAAAGGGGGAGAAGCTTAGGCCCAAGCTAGGCATCATCGGATGCTCGAGTTTGTTCTAGAGAAGGAGAACAAGAGGAGATTGACATCCTAGCGAATCAAGCACCACCCGGCCTAGGATTGGCACCAACACAAGGTTTGTGGGAAGATTCTGAGGAGGGATTCTCTTGTAAGCCTTTTCCATGGATAATGTCGGACTTTTTCTTATATTTTAATTGTAGATTATTACATTTATTGCCACAAATCATACCCAAACCATCTCATTTATCTCTTTTCTCACCTTCATCATTTTCTCCACCTTCAATCAATCTCTACCCTTTTAATTCTCATCTCTTCTCCTCTAATTAAAACTACAGAAACATAATCTAACTAATTACATCCATTATCTCTATAAAATTCCTCTTCTAACTTCTAATATTCTCCACTATAGGAATTTATCCCTTCTTCTACTTTCGTCTCAACCCTCATTACCTAGATTCCCTGAGGATCGACCCTTGCTTACTACTGTCCTAAGTGAGGTATTATAAATGTATTGCATGAATTAGAACACACAACAACGATATAATCAAACCGAGTTTTAGTTCATCAAAGACTTATTCTGGTTAATAATCATTGACCATGTATTCGCCTTTTCAACGGATGCGACTGCCAAGTATCATCGGGATATCCACTTGGTTCCATACATCCATTCTTTACTAATGTGGAATAATGAAAGGACATTAAGTCCACCATGACGAGAATTTAAAACCGCTCCCATTTCTGAAGATCAACACGGGAGTAAAGTCACTCCATGCCTCCTATTCTTACTGATGTGGGATAGAGGAAATACAAGAAAGCCGCCATAGAGATGAAGACGTTGGACCATTATGAGAGTATTGAAGACTCATGAAGCCTTCTACGGAGTGAAGACATAAGGTTCCGATCCCTTTAAAACAATCAAGAGGCTGTCTCACAAGCTACGGAACAATGAGAAGGCTCAAGAACATCCTCGAAAGGATGCTGTAACTACCCCACTTATCACAAGTCGACACGTGAGAAGACGACTCCATGTATCTACAGCCTTCTTGTCGTCTGATGATCAATCCGAGGACTTCAAAAGACAGGAAATTAAACCAACCTGTCAACCACGAAATCGCGAAATGACGTCATTCAGTGACTCTTACGGCTACAACAACGAGACGCGTTGACGATTAAGGAGCTTCGGGAAATCTCTAACCCGATCCGACTTCGCGTATGCATTGTTACGATCTTCATAATTGTCAACTCATCATGGGCCAAAAATATCATTCGACGATCATCATGAGCACCTTGACACATATAAGAACTTCCAAAGTCTGCACAACTGTTCTTTCGCGGAAGATAACTTCCACGACGAGACGCTTCACCGTAATTGTTATTCTTTTACTTCTATATAAAGACAAAATTATAAAAGAAAACGTTAGTTGTTGAATTGAAATGAAATTGTTCTCCTTTTGGAAAACATTTGTGTTCTTGTGCTCTCAAGTGTTTCCTCCCTTCCCTCTTCCGAAATCTCTCACTCTAAGTTCTACCCCTCTTTCTTTTCTCCCCTCCCGTTTTTCGCTTTCAACTACTTCCGTCAGAGACTCACCGAGGAGATCTTCTACCATTTGACAACTTCAGGAGCATTATCTTCCCGTCCCGATCAGGTAGTTATCCTTGCTTCCTTTTCATGGTGATTAAAGTTCAGTTCCTAAGTCTATAAGTCCAACTCTGTCTGAAATTTCACCGCCCATCTCAATCGCGTAACTAATATCCGAGATCTCTCTCAATATTTTCTCTTCCTCATCATGTCATCAATTAAGTTATTCTTATACCCTTCATCATCCTCCTTTCATAAATCCTATCATCTCCTAACCAATCTCCAGACTATCTGCAACTATAATAATCCTTATTAATATCATCTTTCCTATACCTTCTCCCCGCTAGAGATTTATAATATAAACCGTCCTTTTCACATATTATCTATATCATTCCCTCATCCATCTCTCTTCTCTTCACCTACATACTCATCAGTCTCAAAACCATCTTATCTTTCTAAATTTCTTCCACTCTATCTTATATATCTATTATATATTCTATATTTTACATCTCTATTCTATATTTTATATTCCCTATTCACCTATCATCTATTTATCTTACCCACGCATTCTTTATTCTCTTCTCATTGTATTCTTCATAACCATCATCATCACTATTATTCTCATATTCCAGAATTATTCTACACTTCATCTCTACTCATTTATCATCTATCTCAAAGTGATATCATTCATAGGTCCTCTCTAAGATTGTAGGATTTAATTAGAGATCAATATATTATTCTCATCTCTAGACAAAGCACTCGCATTCTCCTCATATTCATCTCCCTCATATTCATATTATCATAATCATCATTTTCTAAAATATCCTACATCACATAGCAGCTTCTTCAATGTTTAGCTCTCTCACAAACATCACAAACCAAAATTTCAATTTTAAGATTGTTCGTTAAGTCTAGATACAAAAACCTCCAAAATTTTGAAAGATGGGTGACCTAGTTTACGATGAAGAAGCCAAATCGTTTCTCCTCTATTTTTGGTCTAAGACATTGCTACAACAAACGAGCTATCCTCATGGTTTGTGGAATTCCTAGTCGAACCTTCAATGTTCCCATGAGATGGTAGGTAAAAACTCCTGCATGGACTCTAACAAGTCCAATCTTCAACCCTCGTACCTTATCAAATAGGAAAGCATGAATTCCATCAAAGTCAATCTTGTATAGAATTAGAGAAGCAATTTTTTTAACCGATGCTAAACTTATGAACAATTTTGGAATATGGAGGACATGTTTTAGCTTTCCTATAGGATCTAGAATAATGGTACCAACTCCAACTACTGTTAGAAGGGTCCCATCAGCTATCTGAATAGTTTTGTTATCACCCCTTGATAGACATGCGGTAAATAAGCTCCTAATGGGGGTCATGTGATCAATAGCCCTAGAGTCTAGTATCCAACGAGTGGTAGATTTAATGTATGGATTATATGATGTAATGGATAAAACTTTGCTGAAAATAAAAATTTTACCAGAGTTAGCTACTGAAGTTGGCCCAATTATTGAGTTAGAACTGGAAAGAAGTGCTTAATTCACCCCTTTAATTATTCAATTTTGCCTTTGTCCTCCAAAGATGTGGCAGAATTGTTTAATTGGTGCTGAGCAGAGGACCATTCAGCTTGATTTTGTGCCATGAGGTGGCTTTGACTGAAATTTGGTCTCCCATGAATCTTTTAGCATGTCTCTCTGGTAGGACGATGTCTTTTGCAAAAATCCTACCAGAGAGCATCCCCTTTTTCCTTTGAAATTATCCTTTTCATACTAGAAGTCTGATTTGTAAGTTGTTTCATATGAAATTCTTGTATAGGGCCATCAGTATTTGTCGATGGCCTTTGAGCTAGGGATATATTAGTGGTAGCAATGCTTGCCTGACTCTTAGGCTACGTAAGTATTGATGAAACGAATCAGTGCGGTCGTTGAATACAAACCAATTCATGTCAAAATTAATACCAAACTCACTAATTTAATAAAATTAATACAAATTGAATATCATAGTGATAAATAAGGGTCAAATCCATGGGGACATAAGGGAATTTTGAGATATCTTTTGAAATTTGATCAAATCAGACGATGAATTGAGGTGATAAATTAGACATTTTGAATTGGGAAAGAGAACTCAAAGAATTAGGTAAAAATTTATGAACGCAAAATTGAAGAAAAAAAACTAAGAGTAATCTAATCTACGATTCTAAAGTATAAATGATTGATACATGATGAAAGATTAGGAGGAAAACACATAATCTAACTCGAGATAGCGATCGAAATAATCCCAATTAATCATCAGATTCAAGGCTTTTCATTCCGCGATTTCGAAGACGATCACCAGCGTTCAAGAGGCAAATTCACCCTATTCTATCAACAAAATGTCACGTCCAACTACTCCGTCGAAGCGAAAATGAGTCTAGAAATCATTGGAAGCGAGAGATTCAAGGTTGGTGGTGTCTAGATAGTTCGATTACTCGAAAACATCTAAGAATGATTTATAATGTCGAAGAACATCTCAATTTATAGTAAATTTGGGCGTAAAGGTTCGATGGAGTGTTTAATCTTTGATCAATGGCTCTGATGAAACACAAGAGTGCAAATCGTTACGGTTAAGTCATGGTCGTTGGATTGGAGATGGACCGCCAAGATTTTGCCATGTTATGCATGAAGAAATAACGCTTGAAATGCCATCCATTTGATCCTCATCTAATGCTCCGGATGCATTTTGGTCTATTTTAATCTCAGCATTTTTAACTCTTTTGATGAACGGCTGAGATTAAATTATTTCTAAAATGATTGGCTGACAAGTAAAAATGCACCACATATCCCCCAGTTTAAGTTAAGATTGACGGTCTTCTTCTAACACTAGAATTAGATGATCGCGTGATGTCATGTCGCTTGCGGATGTAAGAACAAAAACAAAGTCTCACATGACAAGAATTAAAGAGATCGCGCGTGTATTTAATGAGTATGTAAATACAGAGTAAGCAAAAATCCTTAATAGGGTGCTTTCTCTTTATTTACACGCACACACACACATGCACACACGCGCACACATGTACACGTGTGCCACACGTGGCCGTCTCATATGTCGCCAGGTGGCACCATCATTTTTCGTCCACGACACATCAGTTGTCATGTCAGTACGCAATAAAAAATATTTTTGCTTCATTTTAATTCAAAATAAATTGAGTAAAAATTCATTAAAAAAATTCAAAAAAATTCCAGAAGAATCCCTAAAAATTAGAAAATTCATAACTTTCAAAATACAACTCCAAATTAATCTAAATTTTTTTTATTGGATCAAAAATTAAATTATATATATTTTAAAAAGTCAAATTTAATAAATAACAAGAGAATACAATTCTATTTCAAAAATACACTTATTTTCATTAAAATTAAAAACTTAGAAAAATACAAGAGTGTATATAAAGTATTTTCCCTTATTATTTAACATTAAAACCCAATTATAATATCAAATATAGATGGGAATAATTTACTTTAAAAATGCATAATTAACCATAAAATAGTACATTTTGATATTATAACTTAAAATTGCATGAAATGATAGATATGCACTCAAAGTATGATAACAAGCAAAAAAATGGAATATTTTATGCCTTAATTTTAATTAACAATCATGTAATTGCATCTTAAGATTGTCATGTTACCAAGTATTCTCAAGGATAATAATCGACCTTCCTCTCTGACCACTTGCACTAGAGCTTCATCAAAGGATAGTTAATTCTCGCAATTGAAAAGAAGGCTCCGTACAGTTTCAAATTCAGGACGTAATCCAGTGAGAAATCTGTAGTTTCTCCCTTTAAGGATATACTCCCTTGATGTCTCAGTTGGAAGAGGACTATAGAAGTCAAATTTTTTTCATATAGAAGTCAACTCATTAGCATATTCCAACACGCTTCTTTGGTCTTGCACTAATTCCATGGCCCTTTTATTCAATTCTGTCGTTCTAGATTTGTCTTCCATCTTAGAAAATAGATGAATAACAGCCTCCTATATATCCTTCACCACTTCATAATCGATGAATCTATTGCTAACTACTGGCTTCATAGAGCGTAGCAGCCATGTGAGAACCACAAACTCCTCATCAAGCCACTTGAAGTAACTTGCATCTTCCTCCTTTGGGCTGGGCTTAGTGAGATGACCATCCAACTTTCGAGATCTGAGTGTTCGTTCAATGTACTTATGCCACTGATAGAGGTTTCGGCAAGTAGCGGGCAAGTCGACAATCAATCCTACCCCTGTACCGGCTCATTGACGATGTTTTCTGATCATCATCCTTTGATGGAGAGGAAACAGGCGTGGTAGTTGTGGCCATCTGTGCTTAGAGATATAGTCTTTTGATTTTCCACAAAATGAGGACTTTGCATATCGGGAACTTTCAAAAGGGTGATATCTCGCAGAAAGGCAGATCGAGAGCTCACCAGAAACAATGGTGATTTAGGGTTTCTCGCTGACAAGCAGATCTAGAATTCACCTGAAAAATTTATGAGTTAGGGTTTCCCGCATATAAGCAAATCCGGAAATCGGAGAAGAATGAGTCGTCAATGCATCACTCTTCTCGGTTTCTCTTTTTCTAAAAACCGTTGATGATCTTTTGCTCTGATACCATGATTGAATCCATAGCAGAATAAAGAGATGAATGTAAAGAGGTTGAGCGAGAATGAAAGGAAGAATTGAATATTATAGCTGATTGTTTACCCTATTTATAGGTTTACAATCTAATGGTTACATTATAACGGTAAATAGAAAAAAATAGTTATTGTCTATAATGCCCTCTAATAGAAGTAATTCTACCCTACCGCATTTTAAATTTATTCATCACCTTTAGAACACTATAAAATTTGGACCCTCGGCATGCAGTGTTTGTAAATAAATTTCACCAAGTTCCTTAAGCTCAGTTCACCCGATCGAATTCTTTGATGCTGTTCTTCCATATTTGTAAATGGGGACTAGGTTAGTCTGCCTCCGATGAACACTCTTAACGCTTTGACTGCAAGTGTGCGTGTCAAGACATAATTTCAAGCACCCTATAGAAGGATACTCTTTTTGAGTATTGATATCGTCGGATACTTGAGCCATCACTGCAAAAAGAATTCGATATAGTAATTCATCTCGTGTGCAATAATATACTGTTATAAACTGATATTGCACTAATTTAAAAGTTTATTACCCATTATTTAATTCCTGCTAGCAATCCAACAAATTCAAAACGCGATGCAATGCCTCGCTAAATCAAATAAACTAAATATTGACTTAGATATCATGCTTGATGATGGATAAGACATACGAAAGTAACGGGTAAATCTCCTGATCTTTTTTACTCTATATAGTAGCGTTGTACCTGATTTGGAGAAGAATCCACTTGTGCATGGCCTGAAAATGTCACGTCCAATTTACATCTTTCTCTTTCTATCGCCGGACACTATTAAAGGTAAGCCTATCCCAAAGAATCTCTCCCTCTCTCTCTCTCTTTCAAGGTAGGTATTATTAAATCTCGCCATCCAAAGCTCGTCAAGGGTCTTGCAGACACCATTTTCATGGACTAAGAATTCACCCTGGAGGAGAGTTCGTCCTCTAAGGAAAGAACTCGCTGCATAGAAGTGTCCTTCGTCGGTTGACTTAATAAGCATGCTATCTATGAGCTCCCAATGTCAACGTTACCGTGTAAATTTTGATGTCACTTTGATATCTACTGGACGTGGTTGGTTTTTAATCGACCATTTTCTAGAGAATTCCATTTTCAAAAATCGACTGCACTTTAGTCGCGTGGAAAATACTGGTTTACGCTAGAATCGAACAAATACTGGTTTACTCCCTCTCTCTCGCTCTAATCTTGCCAATTGCTCGTCCTCTCTTCCCTCTTTTCTTAACAGCTCACGAGCACCTCTCTTTGTTCCAGCCCCCTCACCTTCACCTTACCTCTGAACTTTCTCACGGCTATCCCCTTCCCTCTTTTCTCCGATTTCTTCTCCTACTCAGGTTTCTCCCCAGTCCCTACTCTTTCTTTCTTTGTCTCTAATCTCTCCTCCTCGAATCCCTCTTCCTTAACCATCACAATAAATCTTTTTCACCCGATCTACTTCCTCTCCCTTCCGTCTCTCTCCTATTCTCATAAAACTCTTCCTTATGATTTTCTACTTCAGTTCATCTCTATTCGCACAATATAAATAATAAATAAATATATTTCCTCGCTCATTCTCTCTCATGTCAACCCGCATCTCGGTCTTATACGGAAAACGGACAGTCAAAGGGCTATGCATGGATGATGGAGACCCAAGGGTGGAGGTTGGACCCGACGAGAATGCTATGGAGATCGGAGAATGAGACAGAAAACCACATACTACGCTTTAAAATCTGTTAAATTGCGCTACCCTAGAACTCTCATGCGAGGATCTAGTTATAGACTATAATTGCCATCAACGAGAAAATCTAGTGTACTGGTTGGGTGTTGTGTTGTTGACTATCTTTCTCATGAATGGCTTTTATTGAATTCTTCTCTGCGGATAAATCTTTAGAGAGTCTAGCATGACGCTGAATATACGAATAAATCGGGTTTTAAGATTGGGCATCCTGGATTATTGCACTCATAAGTCAAATAGGATCTTTCACTCCGATTGTAAGGTAACATTGTAAAAGAGTGATCTGCGAGTCGATGATTCAGCGATAAATACAAAGGATAAATCCACAGTCATGATATTAAACACAATTTTTTAGAATTATTTTGGACAGCTTAATGGAATCCCTATCGCCACTTTGATTCGCAACTATCTTTTGGTGACTGTACTAAACTTTTTGGAAATGCTCTTTCAAGTTCTAGAACAGGTACGCCAACATTCCTTATTCCTTTCTTTTATCTCACAGTAACTTACGCGGCCTTGGTTCCGCTCTGCCAGTAGCCTGGACCGTAGAGCACAACGTTGCGGTCGGGCTGAAGGACAAGAATGTAAAATCCAAAGGCCCTGGCCGTATTGGTGGACCACACTTTTTTAAAACTCCCGTCGTATAAGGCGAAGTTGCCGTCGAACTGCATAGTGGCAAAGCAGTTGGTGCCCTTTCCCGCTGTGCCGGTGCTTGTGACCTCGGTCCCGTTGTCGGTAACGACGAGGTTACAATCGTTCCTCAGAGTCACGGCGTACTTCCCTTCTGTCAGGGACTTCCCCGAGGCGAGAGTCTGGCCGCTGAGAAGGATGTTAGTCGCCGCTGAGGACGGCGAGATGAAGCCGAGGAAGAGAACTCCCAGAACTAGAGCGGGAATCATTTTAATCGCCATGACTGAAATCTGTCTGCCGCGCTTCTGCATTGCGAATTGCCTGGTCTCTTTATAGCATTACTCGGGGCAGAAAATTCTTAGCGGCTTATCCCGCTGCCAACTGCTCTTCACTTCAAGACCATTGATTCGCAGATGTTGCATGTTCGAAGGGGCTTCGATGGATTAGGTCAATCGACAGGTGGGGAGATGGATATTTATGAGGCTAATTAGAGAAGAATAAGAGGGCCGAGAGAAGAGGGGCGAGAAGAGCTCTTTATGTTATGCAGATGGACGTGAAAGAAAATGGTGGGCGTGATGACTATCGCTATTTGGAGAACGGGCGGGTTTGACATTTTGGACAACTATCCTCCCGTCAACAACTCCTTTGAATAGCAACGGCGGACGAGATGAGGGTCATCTTTGGGGTACAGAGAAGGATTAAGGAGACTACAACAGGAGATTAAAAGAGCATCGGGAAAGGCGGATCTTCGATAACGACGCGGAGGTGGTCGTGGCGATCATCAATTGAATAGTAGACCTTTGGGGAGTGTAATGATGTCAGAGAAATCAGTCCAGGAAAACATTATCTTTTTTAAATAAGTGTGACTAGACGGGGTCAGCTATTCTCATGAAAGTCTCTATCTTCGGATATCCTTTTTACGATAAAAAAATTTGCAAAGGAGTTTACAAATAAGCAACATTGTCAAAATTATTTGGGGTTTTATCACCAGTACCCCAACCTTTCCCCCGACTCCAAGATCTACCCCAACCTTTAAAAACCCCGAGATCTACCCCAACCTTTCAAAAAGTTAGTGAGATCTAACAGCGGAGGATGACGGGGACGGAAGCCACCTGGCCGCCACGTGTCAGCCGAGGGAAAAAAATTAAATCACGGGGAGAAGAGAGAGCGGCCAGAGAGAGCGGCGGAGGGGCTAAACTCTTCGCGGAGAACCTCTAGTTGCCGCTGCGGCGCTGCTTCTGGCGTGGGCAGATAGCCGGCGGCGGGTTCAGCGTCGCCAAGATAGCTGGAGGGAGGGAGGCGGGTGAGAGAGGGAGGGAGGCGGGAGAGAGAGGGAGGGCGCGAGAGAGAGGGAGGGCGCGAGAGAGAGAGAGAGAGAGGGAGGACGAGAGAGAGAGAGGGAGGGAGGGCGGGAGAGAGAGAGAGGGAGGGAGGGCGGGAGAGAGAGGGAGGGAGGGCGAGAGAGAGAGGGAGGGAGGGCGGGAGGGCAGGGGAGAGAGAGAGGAGGGAAGGGCGGGAGAGAGAGGAGGAAGGGACGGCGGGAATTCCCGTCGCGAGAGGGAATGTGGGAGAGAGATCAGACGAGAGGAACAGAGAAGTGGAGAGAGCGGGAGAGAGGAAGACTTTCCTCCTCCCGCCTCTTCTCGCGACGGAAGCAATTTCCGTCGCGAGGAGAGAGGAGAGGAAGAGCGCGGGAGAGAGGGAGGAGAAATTTTCCTCCTCCTTCCCGTTAAGCGCGCATATGCCCGCATGCAGGAGAGGAGGAAGGAAGATGGGGATGGGGAAGAGAGGGGCATCGCGAGAGAGGGAGAAGAGAGAGAGAGAACGTGGAGAGAGGGAGAGAAGGTCGGGGGAGAGAGAAGAGGACAAAGAGAGAGATAAAGAGATTGCGGGAGAGAGGTTTTATGGGAGAGAGAGAGGTTACGGGAGAGAAAGAAGTTACAGGACGGAAATCGCTCTTCCCTCTCCTCTCTCCTCGCGACGGAGAGTACGGTGAGTACGAGGACGAGGAAAAAGGAGTGGGGAGAATAGGTGAAGACGGTGGCTAAGTGGGTGAGGCCACAGAGAATGATGAAGGCGCCGAACTGGACGAAGATCCAACGGAAGGGGAAGATGGCGGCGCAGGTGGCGAAGTAGAAGAGCTCGAGAGGGATGGAAAAGTAGGCCAGGGCGATGAGGAAGAGATAGTGAGAGAGGGAGGAAGAGAGTGAGAGATGGAGCCTCCCTCCCTCTCTCTCCCGCCTCCCTTCCTCTCTCTCTCGCCTCCCTCCCTCTCTCTCTCTCGCCGCCGCGGACTACTCTCTCTCTCTCCCTCTCTTCCATCTCTCCTCTCTCTCCCTCTCTTCCATCTCTCACTCTCTTCCTCGGTCCACCATCGCTTCTTCTCTCCAGGCCCAACGTGATCGCAACTGCCTTCGCTGATCCTTCTCCTCTTCGTTTCTCTTTCAGGCCCGCTGTCGTTCATTTCTTCGTCCGTAGTAGAGAACGGATGGTTTCTTGGTCTCTCGTGAATCAAGAAAAGAACGGCAAACCTTCGTTCAAGAAACAGTTTCATCCCAGCGGTAGAGGACGTGAAACAGAAGAGGAAGAGAGAATACTGCCGTCGATGAACAAGATCAAGACGACCGAAGTCCACGCGATGTTCAAGATTGGAGAAATTCACCAGAGTCGAGAATCAAGAAAATAAATGACTAACCTTCGTTGAAGAGAGTGAGAGATGGAGCCTCCCTCCCTCTCTCTCCCGCCTCCCTCCCTCTCTCTCTCGCCTCCCTCTCTCTCTCTCTCGCCGCCGCGGACTACTCTCTCTCTCTCTCCCGCCCTCCCTCTCTCTCCCTCTCTTCCATCTCTCACTCTCTTCCTCCCTCTCTCACTATCTCTTCCTCCCTCTCTCTCTCTCCCTCCCTCCCTCTCGTCTCTCTCGCGCTCCCTCCCTCCCTCTCATCTCCCTCCCTCCCTCTCTCTCCCTCTCCGGCCCTCCCTCCCTCTCTCTCCCACGCTTCCTCCCTCCCTCTCTCTCTCTCGCGCTCCCTCCCTCCCTCTCTCTCTCTCCCACCCTCCCGCTCTCTCTCTCTCCGGCCCTCCCTCCCTCCCTCCCTCTCTCCCCATCTCCCTCCCTCTCTTTCTCCCGCCCTCCCTCGCTCTCTCTCTCCCGCCCTCCCTATCTCCCGCACTCCCTCGCTCTCTCTCCCACCCGCCCTCTCCTCCTCTCTCTCTCCCGCCCTTCCCTCCTCTCTCTCTCCTCTGCCCTCCCGCCCTCCCTCTCTCCCTCCCTCCCTCTCTCCCTCCCTCCCTCTCTCCCTCCCTCCCTCCCTCCCTCCCTCTCTCTCTCGCCCTCCCTCCCTCTCTCTCTCTCGCCCTCCCTCTCTCTCCCGCCTCCCTCCCTCGAGCTATCTGGGCGACGCCGAACCCGCCACCGGCTATCTGCCCACGCCAGAAGCAGCGCCGCAGCGGCAACTGGAGGTTCTCCGCGAAGAGTTGAGCCCCTCCGCCCCTCTCTCTTGGCGCTCTCTCCTCCCCGGTGATTTAATTTTTGGGGTAATAGTCTAGAAACCCCCGATGTTTGGGGTTTGTCTTCTTTTCACCCCAACGTTTCGAAACAGCCGACAAAACCCCAATGTTTGGGGTTTTGTCTTCTTTTCACCCCGGGGCTTCTATCGCGCAGCGATGTGGACGTCACGGCAGCTGCTCACCGGACGCGGAAGCCACGTCTCTGCCATGTCAGCACCGGACGCGTCTTCACCAACGACGGCTCCTGCGACGGCGTTACCCGCACCAAGAAGATAAGGAGAGAGTGAGAGAAAGAAGAGAATATTTTTCTTCCTGCGCGTCTCTCTCTCTCTCTCTCGCGACGGAAATTTCCGTCGCGAGGAGAAAATATTTTTCTCTTCTTCTCTTCTTCTCTCACTCTCTCCTCTTCCTCATATTCTTCCTGCGCGTCTCTCTCTCTCTCTCGCGACGGAAATTTCCGTCGCGAGGAGAGAATTTTTTTCTCTCTTCTCTTCTTCTCTCACTCTCTCCTCTTCCTCATATTCTTCCTGCGCGTCTCTCTCTCTCTCTCGCGACGGAAATTTCCGTCGCGAGGAGAAAATTTTTTTCTCTTCTTCTCTTCTTCTCTCACTCTCTCCTCTTCCTCACATTCCTTCCTCGCCTGCGCGTCTCTCTCTCTCTCTCTCTCTCTCTCTCGCAGAGTATCCTGGCCATCTGGGCCACCCAGGTCCTCCTCATGGGCGCCGTCGAGGGCTACCGTGTCGCCGGCGGGCCGCTGGGCGAGGTCACTGTGTTCTTCTGCTTGTGTTCACTTTGTCACTGTGTTCTTGTGCTTCCCATGCCTCTCCCGCATCCTCTCTCTCTCTCCGAATTTCTATCTTCCTTTATCTCCTCCCTCCCGTTCTGTCGCTTTCACCCATTTACCTGTCAGAGAATAATCGGGGATTATCTAATTCATTGGAGCGAATCCGGACTATCGTCTTCATCGTCTGATCAGGTATCATCCTCGCTATTTCATTGTGCTTAATAGTTCACCCGTATCCTCTGTACGTCCAACTTCACCCTGTCATTCCTATCTATTCTCTTCCGTATACCAATTCCGAAATCATCCTAAAATAACCCCAATCTTTGTAATTTCACTCTTAAACATTATCCATATCAGTCCTCTTCATCGCTGCTTAAACCGATTAATTTCCTCACTACATTTCTTCTCATCGCAATCTTTATTATCTCTTCCATAGGTGATAAGATATACATCCATGCCTCTTGGTTACTTTGTCACTGGGCGAGGTCAGCGACCCCCTGTACCCTGGCGGCAGCTTCGACCCGCTGGGTCTGGCCGACGACCCTCGAGGCGTTCGCGGAGCTGAAAGTGAAGGAGCTGAAGAACGGGCGGCTGGCCATGTTCTCGATGTTCGGCTTTTTCGTGCAGGCCATCGTGACCGGCAAGGGGCCCCTGGAGAACCTGGCCGAGTCTGCTAGGCCTACCCCATGAGCAACAACGCCTGGGCATTCGCCACCAACTTCGTCCCCGGCAACTGAGCTGTCCCGAAGAGTTCCTCATGCAAGAGGGGAGATGTCTTCTGTAGACGACGATTCATTTGATTATTTACCATGAAATTTCATCATCTTTGTCCGCCTTTTCCCCCCCTCGGATCGTTCATCGTCCTACCGTCATTCCCTGATGACATCTCGAATGTGACCGCGTAACTTGGCAGGCGTCACTGTCCAACGTTCAAGGTAGGAACACCCGTGAAAGCTTGATAGAAATGCTTACCGTATAGAGATGAGTCTTCATCTTATAATCGTGTGGCTGAGATTTGATCCGTTCGATTTTGATTATCCGTTGGATGTTGATCGTGTGGCTGAGATTTGATCGGAGATCCATCGCGTGATTGAATATGGACCGTTATAATAATCTTGATCAACGGTGATGATGCATTCACTTAAAGTCCCATTTTGCGCACGTGCTCGATTGTTGATGCGGTGGATCCCGAGTCCACCGCATCGACGTCTTCGCGTTGATCGCGATTGAATCCGATGCACGAAACGAAGCCACGTCGCCCTGAAATAAGCTAAAAGAGAGATTTAGTCCCACACGGGATAAATGCAGGGTATTTACGTGTTTAAAACATACGATGCATGAGGTGAGTTAGCAAATTGTCCCCTTATACACGGGGGACCCTAATATATCATATTAATCTATATAAGAAATATATGCAGTGTCACATCAGCGTCACGTAGGCAGGCGCGCCTGTGTCCACGTGGCAGAGCCACGTGGACTTGCGTGCCACGTCGCATCCACGTGGGCTCGCGCGATAATACCCCCTTTTTCGCTAATTTTTAATTAATTTTAACATAAAAAAATCGAAAATAAATCAAATTAAATTCAGAAATTTTCCAAAAAATTCCTAAAAATTCTAAAATTCATAACTTTCAAAATATAACTCCAAATTAAGTCAAATTTATTTTGTTTGATTCAGAATTGAATAATCTATCATTATAAAAAGTCAAATTATAAAAATAATAAGATAATTAATTTATATTAATTTAATACATTTATGTATTATATAAAATAAACTCATATAAATATATAAATGTAAATAAAAGTCTTTTCTCTCATATTTGCATCTTTAAAACATGATTATGATCATAAATATAATTAGGATTAAAGATTATAATGTTTTAATTATGCATAATAACTCATAAAATCTCTTCATTTGTCTCTCATTTGTCTCTCATGGGCTTATCACCTGCTACCTCTTCAATTACGTTGGAAGCGCCTTCTACCTACCTCCTCCATCTCTCCGCACCCTAGAATCACAAAAGGTATACGTAAGTCAAATGAGAAGGTTTAGAGAAATACACATCTAAAGTTAATTTTAGGGATTACATGACTACCTATTCAACAATCTTGTAAAGAATCCGCTAGATGGCATCGCCGTGTTGTCGTTGCCACCGTGCCGCTGGTTGGTGAAAGCGATTCCCCCGAGCCGATAGGCGTCATCTGCTTGATGACCTAGAAAATCTGTAACCCCTTGAGAGCTCTGCATTATATACCATCAGACGTTCAGTCCTTCATGTTGAATGAGACCATTGGAGCATATTACGGCAGTGAGAAAAAAGAATCAATACATACCTCGCTTGCATCGTGCACTCGTCTTTGGGGACATGACCTCTTATTGTGACCAAATTGGTGACAGATAGAGCACGTCTGCGGCACACCTTTCTTGGGTAATCTTTCGACCTGTAAGATCTCGCTCACTGATGTGAACTTGTCTTTTCTGTTTGGGCCTGCCAGGTTGTTTCCGCACGATAGGGGGGAATACTAGGACCCCATCGGCATTCCACATATTCCTTCCATCCATGGCTGGGATACCCGAACTATATGCTGCTTCATATGTCTCTTTCTTGAACCAGTGGGAGACAAAATCGGCTGGGTCCTGCCTTGTCCACTGAATGCATGCAATGGCATGGGGGCACGGAATGCCCCTTATATTAAAATATCTGCATGTACATGTTTGAGCATTTAGATCGACCACAAATCGATCTGCCAGCATTGTGACTTCGAAACGATATTCTCCTGCATGCACAACAATGCATCTTCTAGACACCAACTTGTTTTCTGCAATCACAGCTCGTATACGAGGGCATAAGTCATCATAAACTTCAGAAAATAATGCGCGCTTCTTCACAATCCGCTTCATGATTGCAATTCTAATTTCTTCAAGCATGTCAATGATAGGTCTAGACCGAGCACGTAGGATATAATTGTTGAAGCATTCACAAATGTTGTTATCAATCACGTCACTTTTCGGCCATTCACTAATGTATGCTCTACAAAATTTCATTATGCCCACATCTTGGAAGTCCTGCGCGGCCTGTGGATTCACCGTGCGCATGTGTCTCATGATCTCCGAGAAGCCTGCATGCGTAGTGCATTTCACAGCTTTCCAAAATAATACCTTCAATTGCTCTGTAGAATGCCCCTTCTTCTTCCAATTTGCATAGATGTGTCTCGCACAATTCCTGTGCTCCGCATTTGGTATAAGATATGCCACTGCAGTCTCGAGACCTTTTTGTTGGTCGCTGATAATTGTCCAACCAGTACCATCTATAATATGCAAATCTTGCATTAGGAGTTCAATAAACCATGTCCAAGACTCCCGGTTCTCTCCCTCAACCACCGCCCAAGCAATAGGGAACATTTGATTGTTCCCATCCATCCCCACAGCACTCAGCAGTTGGCCTTTTGTTACAGTCTTCAGGAAACAACCGTCCAACCCAATTACTGGTCTGCAACCACCACGAAAACCTTGTGCTAATGAATCAAAACATATATACAACCTCTTAAATGTAGCCGAATTCTCAGTCCAGTCGGCAAGTTCCATCTTGAAAGTACCCCTACTAACATTCCTCAGCTCAGCAACATGGGCAGGCAACAAGTGATAATGCTCCGTCAAAGTCCCTTGAAGCGTCCGGCGCGCCGCAGCTCTAGCTTTATAGCATACATCCCTTGAGACTATGATTCCGAATTTGTCTTGGATTTCCCGCATCATATCTAATACCTTCCAATTTATATCCATTCGAAATTTCTCTAAGAAATGGTTTGCAATCCACTTATGATTTGCTTGTATATTTCTTGGCGCTCTGCTACACGTATGGTCATCATTTAATGTCTTCACAACAAAGGATTCCTTCATTCCATCAAGACTACCATACATCCTCCATGGGCAGTCTCTGTCACATGCGACCTGAACTTTCTGTGCCTCGGACTTAATGAACCTAATGTTGAACCCATTCCATATAGCATAATTCCTCACAGCTGTGGTAAATTCAGAAGCTGATTCAAACTTCATGCCCACTTGAAATTTAATTGTCTCAATAGCACCGCTTGCATCGAACCGTCTCCCCCTGTAGACGGTATGTATGTATCCAAGCTCGTCCTCAGAGTCCCTGGGAGTCCGTACTTCCTCGTCCGAGTTTTCATACTGACTATGATATTCATAACCCAATAATTGTAGTTGAAAGTGTTCTTCTTCATTTCTGCGTCCATCATCGTATTCATCGTTCTGTTCTTCGGTAGAATATCCATTATGATCACTTGTAGACGCATCGTCTTCCTCGTTCTCTTCAGAAGGAATATATTCAGGATCGTCCTCATTAGAAGAATCAACACCATACATGGCTGTTGCCGTTGGCCATCGCGAAGACTCTGCTGTCAGCCATCTAGATGACTCCACTGTATATTCGGAGCTTGGTTGACTAGCAAAGGATGCATCTCCACTTCCAGCTCCTGACATTTTCCCCGACTGTTCTCCCAATGGCAGCTGTAACGCAAAGCTCCTATATGTTAAGATGGAACCATTGGAAGAGGGTTGACTTTTACATGTCGGCGTTGGCGCAAGAGATGCCCATCCACTGGAGGTGGATAGAAACAAGGTTCTACATTTAAATGAGGAATTCTTTGCTATTTCACGTCCAATATGCGAAAGCTTTCTCCCGCCCAGAGAGAGAGAGCGAGAGAGAGGAGAGAGAATTAGAGAACCAGTCTCTCTCTCTCTCTCTCTCTTTCGCGCTCCCTGCTTCCATCTCTCCCGCGCGCGCGTGTGCGAACAGAAGAGGGAGCTGGACGGAAGGTGGAGAAGGGCGCGCAAGAGCATATGCGCGGTGGAGAAGTGCCTGCGGAAAGTGGATTTATGGCGGACGGAAGGTGGACGGAAGGTGGAGAAGGGCACGCAAGAGCTAAATGCATCCCACTCAGTATGCATTTATGCCGAGACGTAGCCCAGTGCTATAGGCTTTGGCTTATGTAGATCAAAAATGATTAATGGGATTGTGGCACTCCACTCGCCGCCAATGCGGAAGGATGCCGCCGAAAAGAATGGAATGCTGCTTCGCTCTGGCTGGATGCGTCGGATCTAATATAACAAGCTCGCTCTTTACCCAATCATTCAAACATGTGGGAGCCGCAGGCACACCTGCTCTATTGTTGCGTAGCAATAGAAGCCTGCTCATGCTGCTTCGGCGGCGTTTTTATTTGAGAACCTTCTCTTCGCTCTGGACATGATCGCTAATGAACTCGGGGAGGGCGCGACGGAATTTTTTCCGTTGCGAGAGAGAGATACACAGAGGAGAGGATTTTCGTTGTATGGAGAGGTGAGAGGAGCGGCACACCTCTCCTCATCTTTCCATACGTGCATGCACGCGTAAGGGGGAGGAGCAAGATAGAGAGAAATATGGAGAGAGAGAGAGAGAGAAAATACCGTGGAGGAAGTAGTTGTGCTTGGAGAAACTGCTGTTGGCGCAGAAATCGCAGAAGACGGAACCGATGATGGTGATATTGGATGATTTGGGACCCGCTCCGACGGCCGTAGACGCTAAGGCAGAGAGCAAGAGGAAGAAGAGTGGAAGACCCGTGGCGGAATGAGAGTAGAAGCTTGCGGTGGATGCAGAAAAGGAAAGCTTAGCCGAGCCGGGGGAATGCGGGGAAGGGGAAGAAGAAGACGATAAGAGATGACGGGGCTTTTTAGAGATAGATAGAGAGAGAACGGGGAAGGGCTGGGGTGGGGGAGGGGACTGTTTAGAAGGTAGCGGCCCGTGAGTAGTCTGTTATCGGGATACGAGCAATGGAGGAGCGTCTTCTTGCATGGCAACAAGAACATGTGATGGGCGCGGCCCCTTTGACTGGAATTTCGAGCGACAAAAAGCCTACCTCGGTAGTGACGGTGGTGGTGACTCTGCTCGGGATCCTTTCCGCCGCGCTCGGTTCATAAAAAAGATGGGATTTAGTTATTTATTTATTTTGCGGACTCGTGGAGGTCAAGAACGAGGGGGAAGAATCAGCTGTAACTTTCGAACCTCTCCCTGGCCGGGATGAGCTCGGGCGCGGGCATCGTGCTTCGTTGGCGCACATAGTGATACACGCCATTTCCCGGTTCCGACTCTGCAGGGAAAGGGCCTCGAAACCCGGCAATACCTTGGTCAAAGTTTGGATCCACATCATTTTTTTCACGCATGCGATCATTTGGCATGCATAAAGAATATCATCGCCATTCTTGATTATGTTGAATTTTTATTTGCAAAGCATTCGCAATTCCTTTCATTACAGGGATCGTGTGTTTTACACGACGAGAGACCGAGGAAGGCCCAGCAGACTCGGCCAGGGTTCTCCAGGGGCCCCTTGCCTGGTCACGATGGCCTGCACGAAAAAGCCGAACATCGAGAACATGGCCAGCCGCCCGTTCTTCAGCTCCTTCACTTTCAGCTCCGCGAACGCCTCGGGGTCGTCGGCCGGACCCAGCGGGTCGAAGCTGCCGCCCCGGGGTACGGGGGTCGCTGACCTCGCCCAGTGACAAAGTAACCAAGAGGCATGGATGTATATCTTATCACCTATGGAAGAGATAATAAAAGATTGCGATGAGAAGAAATGTAGTGAGGAAATTAATCGGTTTAAGCAGCGATGAAGAGGACTGATATGGATAATGTTTAAGAGTGAAATTACAAAGATTGGGGTTATTTTAGGATGATTTCGGAATTGGTATACGGAAGAGAATAGATAGGAATGACAGGGGTGAAGTTGGACGTACGGAGGATACGGGTGAACTATTAAGCACAATGAAATAGCGAGGATGATACCCGATCGGACGATGAAGACGATAGTCCGGATTCGCTCCAATGAATTAGATAATCCCCGATTATTCTCGACAGTGTAAATGGGTGAAAGCGACGAGACGGGGAGGGAGGAGATAAAGGAAGATAGAAATTCGGAGAGAGAGAGAGGATGCGGGAGAGGCATGGGAAGCACAAGAACACAGTGACAAAGTGAACACAAGCAGAAGAACACAGTGACCTCGCCCAGCGGCCCGCCGGCGACGCAGTAGCCCTCGACGGCGCCCATGAGGAGGGACTGGGTGGCCCGGATGGCCGGGATACTCTGCGAGAGAGAGAGAGAGAGAGAGAGAGACGCGCGGGCGAGGAAGGAATGTGAGGAAGAGGAGAGAGTGAGAGAAGAAGAGAAGAAGAGAAAAAAATTTTCTCCTCGCGACGGAAATTTCCGTCGCGAGAGAGAGAGAGAGAGACGCGCAGGCGAGGAAGAATGTGAGGAAGAGAAGGAGAGAGTGAGAGAAGAAGAGAAGAGAGAAAAAAATTCTCTCCTCGCGACGGAAATTTCCGTCGCGAGAGAGAGAGAGAGACGCGCAGGAAGAATATGAGGAAGAGGAGAGAGTGAGAGAAGAAGAGAAGAAGAGAAAAATATTCTCTTCTTTCTCTCACTCTCTCCTTATCTTCTTGGTGCGGGTAACGCCGTCGCAGGAGCCGTCGTTGGTGAAGACGCGTCCGGTGCTGACATGGCAGAGACGTGGCTTCCGCGTCCGGTGAGCAGCTGCCGTGGCGTCCACGTCGCTGCCAGCTGTGCGCGATAGAAGCCTCGGGGTGAAAAGAAGACAAAACCCCAAACATTGGGGTTTTGTCGGCTGTTTCGAAACGTTGGGGTGAAAAGAAGACAAACCCCAAACATCGGGGGTTTCTAGACTATTACCCCTTAATTTTTTTCCCTCGGCTGACACGTGGTGGCAGCCAGTGGCTTCCGTCCCGTCAGCCTCCGCCGTGGACTCCACGTCGATGCACAGTGGAGTCCGATTTTGCCATGTCAGCAGCTGGGGGTAGATCTCACTAACTTTTTGAAACGTTGGGGTAGATCTCGAGGTTTTTAAAGGTTGGGGGAAAGGTTGGGGTAGCTGGTGATAAAACCCCAAATTATTTCATGGATTTTACGACTGTTCTATTCTTAACTCTTTTTTTTCTGTGATATCCTCTTGGGAATTCGTTTCAATTTATTAAGAGCATAGACTTATGATACTGGATTTTATTCCGAACAGATAAATTTTATGAATTTTCCGAGGTTAATAAGAATAAAATTAGAAATCCATGGCTGCAGAATTAATGAGGGAGAATAGTGTGGACCTTGAATGAAAATGAAGTTCATTGAGGTAAGCATGAACCATAAGTGTGGATAGGTTCCACTCGATGCACAAAAGAATGGATCATAAAAAGTCAACGAACATCCTCAGAGAGTGCTCTCGCTTCGGACAATCAGATTAAATGACAGGTATTTAATATTTTTACTTCTCATGTCCACTGCTCTTGAAGATGGAGGCAGAAGTCGTTCGGGAGATAATGCCGGGATTAAGGAGATTATGACTGAAAATGGAAGGATCATGAGAGCGGCGGATCCTGGAGAAAGTGGTCCATATCGACGGTGATTGCGACGAGCGTGAATTTGGATGCTCATCTTTGCGACGGCGTCAGCACAGTGGGTCCGCCGAAAGTAGAGGGTATGAAAATTAAATGTGATTAGAGAAAGTAAGATAATAACCTTCAAATTTTCATATTTTTGGAATTCCTATGCTTTTCCAATGACTGGAGAGTGGCACGAGCAAATCAACGATGAAGTTTATATTTTTCACCCTTGTCGATTCCTCT
Organism: Lemna minuta; assembly: GCA_024174645.1. Classification (NCBI taxonomy): domain Eukaryota; kingdom Viridiplantae; phylum Streptophyta; class Magnoliopsida; order Alismatales; family Araceae; genus Lemna; species Lemna minuta. The sequence continues at coordinate 1,224,976 of CM044111.1, read as the reverse complement.
CGATGGAGGAGCAAATTGGGCTATACTTTTGAATCGAAACCAGCGCTAGTTTCAGGCGATTTGAGGTGCCCAACTCGGTGCCTCGCGCCTGGATATGGGAGAGTAACCCGGAACAATTATACAACAGAGAGCATCAGAGAATGAGAGACTGAGGGCCAAGAAGAACTTCTCTAATTGCTTGAATCAGATCAAATCAGACATTCAAGGTGAAACTAATTCTACCCTACCGCATTTTAAGTTTATCCATCACCTTTAGAGCACTATCGAATTTGAACCGTCGGCACGAAGTGTTTGTAAATAAATTCCACCAAGTTCCATAAGCTCAGTTCACCCGGTCGAATTCTTTGGTGTTTTCCTTCGATATTTGTAAATGGGGACTTGGTTAGCCTGCCTCCGATGAACACTCTCAACGCTATGACCGCAAGTGTGCGATTCAAGACATAATTTACCGTTATAAACTGAGATTGCAGTGATTTAAACGTTTATTACCCATTACATAATTCCTGCTAGCAATCCAACAAATTTATAGCACGATGCAATGCCTTGCTAAATCAAATAAACTAAATATTGACTTAGACATCATGCTTGATGATGGAAAAAACATACGAAATTAACAGGTAAATCTCCTGATCTTTTTTACTCTATATAGTAAAAATTGAGCATGGCATGAAAATTGTCACGTCCAAATTAACATCTTTCTCTTTCTATCGCCGGACGCTAATAAAGGTAAGCCTATCCGAATGAATCTCTCCCTCTCTCTCTCAAGGTAGGTATTATTAAATCTCGCCATCCCAAAGATCGTCAAGCGTCTTGTAGACACCATTTTCATGGACTAAGAATTCACCCCGGAGGAGCCTTGCCTGCAATAAACCAAAAATCAAAACTATGAGCAAATACAGGTTAACTGATCAGCTTTGCCAGAAATAACTAGCCTGCTCAATGTCAGCAAATTTGGCTAGCAGATGGTCAGGAATGGCCCAGTCATAGATGTCAAGATTCTCTTTCAGTCTTGACTCCGCAGTGCTCTTGGGAAGCACACTGTGACCCATCTGTATCCCCCACCGCAGCGCCACCTGAGCCACAGTTTTTCCCACCTTTTCCGCCACTATCTTTAAGACTGGGTCATTCAGTACTGTGCTCTTCATCCACACTGTCCCCGGGGATCCCAGTGGAGAATATCCCTTCCAAAGTGCAAACCACCACCATCGTTGTTGTCATTTTCACAGTTGCCATCATCAATAATAAAATAAATCATAACAAGGCAGAGATATGTTACAGAGAGGTGGACATTGTGGGCCTGGCAGAGAGTATGGAGCTTGCTCTGCTGCCAGCAGGGATGGCATTCCACCTGGTTAACTGCAGGAGGCACACGTGCGACCGCTAGGAGGTCCTCCAGCTTTTTGCGTGAGAAATTGCTAACACCGATTGCACGGGCCTTGCCCTCATCAAACTGCATCTCCATTGCCCTCCACGTGGCAGCCAGGTCAAGGGGCACCAGGCTCTCGCCATGGACGCTGCTCCCCTTTTTGACCTGGCAGGGCCAGTGAATCTTTGCAACAATTGCAGGAGGTCAGAAAAGCCTTCGCAAAAAATTTCTAAGTAAAATACTAGTAGCATACTGTTTTGTACAGGAAAAACTTGAAGTGGGGATCAACAGAGTCAACAGAGTTTCAGTCAGCAGAGGAAAGTCTCAGAATGGAAATATTTACCAAGAATGAGATGGAGGAAAAATGAACAACAGAGAAATGCATGAGGAAGACAACAATCTAGAAAAACAATGGAGTTCATGAACAATGGATGAAAGAAAAAAGAGAGAATTATTTAGAAAGCATATCTGGAAGATATATTCATAATGAGAAGCTAAGAGAACATCGTAGAAAGTCAACAGAGTTCACAGACATCAGAGGAAACTCGATCGAGGGAATGGTGCTCCAAGTATACAGAAGAAATCATTTCAGTAGGGAGAACGTACAAGGAAGAATTTTGATGGAGTTAAAAGTTAACAGGGCAAACTATGAATTATTTTAAGTCAACGGAAGAACTTACAAGGTAGAGATCAAGGTAGTCGAGTTGAAGATCATCAAGACTTGCATGGAGTGCCCCCGGGAACATCTTCTGGTGCAAGATCAGTGCACCTGCACAATCAATACACGTTAATTATTAGATAACTAATCAAAATATGCAACACTTTTCATGTCTGACAAACCAAATCTTTGAAGTAATGAATAAGTCTTCTCGCTGCACTGATCCATCCTCGAACAGCTTCCTCAGTGCCTGCCCCACCTGCACAGAAACCACAATGATAATTAAATAACTGAAATATGAAATTCGTTAATTAGCGATAAAATCACAGAAATAGCTTGTGATGTAAGTCACCTCCTTCTCATTTCTGTAAATTCGAGCACAATCAATATGCCGGTATCCATTCTGCATCAGCAAACAAAATATAGGGTAAGAAAAAGTAATCAAGTAAATCAGAGAGCAAAACACTGGATCCAAATAATATTTCATAATACCACTAAGATCCTAAAATCGGTGCAGACTGCTGCGAATGTGATATGAAAAATATGTCAGGTGACCTTTGCATAAATGAGAATGTTCTTAACAAAAGGGAAGTGTAAGATATATCAAGCATCTAATCAATGACGCGAATGAAAATGAAATAGAATCGTAAACCTCTCTCAGATCTTGCAAGAACGTATAAACAAACACAGAGACTAGCAATCCTCAAAAACACACCGTCGACGACCACGGGTTTCAAATGCAATCCGAGTACAGATTGCCTGAATGTTAAACTAAAGCCTACTTATACAAAGAAAAACGAATCAAGAAGAGAGATCTTGAAATAGAGATAATCAACACCTTGACGGCCGCAATAACTGCGTCTCCAACGACACCGGGATCGGCCTTTGATGTTCCCAATCCCACGGACGGGATCTTCGCACCGGTATTAAGAGTGAAGAATCCGAGCGGAGTGGAACCAGGCATCGCTCTCAAGTTTCAGCAAACGAGGGAAGTGTAGGTTGGCGACTAGGAGATTCAACGTATATTAAGGGAGAGCGGATCTAGCGGCCACGTACCTGAAGCAGATAGAAAAACCAACGAAAATTCAGAAGAGCGGATTTGAAACTGATAAAATGCGTGGATTTGAATCAAAAGGTGGGACCCACATAGATTCTCGGTCCCACAAAACAAAATGACAAATAAAAAGAGATTTGAGTTTTTCAACAGAAGTAGAGATTTCAGAAAAATGGTTTTAAAAAAATTTGATTGACAGGCAATGATCCTAGGCTCGTGGAGTCCACCAATATATTCGTAGAATTGTTCTCATCGTATCAATCAACCATGCTTGCTCGATGTAACTATCATTTGATCATCTTTGTTCGACTCAATCTCGATGCCAAATATTCCAACAATGGTGTACAAAAAATGATTACCAAATAAATCATAGATTTACCAAAATAGTATAACATATAGTTTCTTTGTATTATTAAAATTCAGCTCCATGATTGATGTTAATGAAGAGATGATGCCATGGGAATTGTCTACAAACCTATGTTTGGCCGCTGCGCGTTCCTTGGCAGTGAGCTTCTTTGTGGTCATCATGAGTGCTAGTATTTATTCTTGTTCAATGATTGAGGCTTAAACCAATGCGACCATACCCCTTGTCTTCTTCTCCATCAAGGCATGTCTCGAGCCTAGAGTTCTAGCCTCATAAATCATGATTTTATGAAGTTAAGTAACGAGAAGAAAAGAGGTTTATTGATTTGAGCATGTCTCTAACACCAATCATCACATCATGAAAGTTCACATTCTCTTGTAATTGGGTTAGCCTTAGCATATGTCTACTAAAAGCACTCCCGCTCATTCAATTGGACCTGTAAAAGCAGGGATTTGCAAAGAGTAGCATCTTACGATGTTCATTACCAATCGGGTCATGATTTACTGGTAGGCGCTGATAAGGACATAAAATGTAGTTATAATCACCCATGAATTGCTCTTATTTAACTCTATTAAACTCTTAAACATATCATCTCCTCTATTATCTCATAACTTGACGTTTCTAGAATATTAGTGTATTGAGAGGAATTTATTTTGCATGACTTTTGCCTTTTCATTTTTAAGAAGTATACAAGAGGAAGGGCAATAAGATCCATCAAAATGGAAGTATTTAAAGGGCTTAGTGGGCTGTCCAAGACAAGCAATTGGAAGCCCAATCAAACAAAGAAGTATACAAGAGGAAGGGCAGTAAGATCCTCTAAAATGGAAGTATTTAAAGGGCTTAATGGGCTGTCCAAGACAAGCAATTGCAAGCCCAGTCAAACAATGTGAGCCCAGCAAGAGGAGACACGGGGGACTTAAAATAGGCAAAAGCTCTCTTATTGAGGCCTCTCCTTTTTCGATGCCTCTTCACCTTCTTCACCTTCTTCCTCTCTCCTCTTCTTCTTACTTTTTTCTCGGCTGATCTTTCTCTCTCTCCTAGGTTTAGAATCTCTCCCGCTGTAACTCCCTTCAGAATGGAAGTGAAGGATCAAGGAAGTTAATGTCAGTTCATTTCAAATTCTGTCTTTCTCTCTTTTTCATTTTTTCTCTTGCGATCTCTGTCTATCTCCCAAAATTTTCTCTCTTCCTCTCCTCTCCAACTTCATTCTTCCGGAATTTCTTCTTCCCCCGATCTTTATATTTCTTCCCCTCTTTCACTCCGTCTTCAGATTCATCTCGCCTTCTCTCTTGAAACACGACTTTCTCTCTCTAAATTCCTCTCGCGATTCTTTCTCTCTCTTTCCCTAATTTCGTCTCGCACGTCGCTCCGACTATCTCGTACTCACTCTCTTTCTAACTTGTTCCCTCCTAAATATCTCTTTCAACCCCACTCTCGCGTTCTCTCCTTCTTTCTCCCGACCTCTTTTCCGATCTCTCTCTCGTTTACCCTCATTCTAATCTGATTTTCCTCTCTCACGCTTTTGCTCCATCGATCACTCTCTCATTTCATCGCTCGAAATCAAAATTTCTCTCTCCGTTGACTCTCCCGATTTCTCTAGGCCTCACCCGTTTCATTCTCTCTTCCGAGCGTCCTCCCTCCATAATTCTCTCCCGCTCATCGTCCTCCTCGTCATCTCGTCTTCTTGTTCACGCTTCTTCCTCTCCTAATTTCTCCCATTCCCGCGAAAACTACTCTTCCGCTCTCCACCTCTTTCTCGTTGTTTCAAGTTCTCTCTAGCCCTCTCTCTTCGTCATTCTCTTCCGATGCATTTCTCACCCTCTCTCGTTCCGTCTCCAACATCTTTTATTTCCCTCTCCTACTATATCTACTGATCTCACGCTCTCTCTCCCGAACTCCTTTCCGGTTTTTTTTCTCTTTCGTTTTCTCTCCATCTCCCCCGAATTCAAGGCAGTCCGCTCTTTACTTTTTCTATTTCATTTTTCCAACTCCCCTCTCTTCCGCCGGTGCTCTCTCTTAATTTCGCTTTCTCACTCTCTCTCTCTCTTCTAGTATTCTCCTTTCTCAGATTTCTCTCACTTCCGCTCTTCTTTCTCTTATAGCTCCCTCTAACTCTCTCTCTCTATCTATCTTGCGCATTTCTGGTATTCTCTCTTCCGCCTCAGCCTCTCTTCCTCTCTTAATTTCTCTCACTCCTGTGGAAACTCTTGTTCCGCGGTTTCGTTCTCTCTTTCCCACAAATTCCTTCTCTCACATTCTTTCAATCTGTTTGCTCTCTTTCTATCTACCTCTCTCGTTATCCCCCTCTCTCGCGATCTCATTTTTCTCTCCGAATACCCCCTCACGCACTCTCTCTCTTCCTCGCCTCTTCGATTCCTTTCTTCAGCATTTTCCGCACTCCTCACGCTCTCTTTCTTCCCCTTTCTTGTTTCCAGTTCAATTCGCTTGCCTAATTCAATCGGCATCTCACCTCTCGGTCCCGCACTCATCTTCCCTTTCTCTAATTTTCACATTCTTCTCCTATCCCTTTCTTCCGCCGCTTCCGATTCTGCCTTCTTTCAATTCCTCGATCTCTCTCGCGCTACCATTTTCTTCCTCTTTATTTCGCTCTCTCTCTCTCTCTCTCTCTCTCTCTCTCTTCCTCCTGCAATCTCTCTTCTCTCTATCAATCTTCCCTCACGGTCAATCTCTCCTTTCTCCCACTCAATAATTTTAGCCGCCTCTCTTCCTCTACTGCATTTTAATTTCCACTCTCCTTCATCCCTCTCTTATTTTGGATTTCGTCACTCTCTTTCAATTAATCTTTCCTCTTACAGCCATTCACATTCTTCTCTCCAGACCTCTTTCTACCTGCTATTTCCCTCTCTCTCTCTCTCTCTCTCTCTCTCTCTCTCTCTCTCTCTCTCTCTCTCTCTCTCTCTCTCTCTCTCTCTCTCTCCCCCTCATTCTAGATCTAGCCCTCTCTCTAACTCCCTATCTCACTCACCCCAATTTCTCTCTCGCGTCTCTCCCCTTTCTTTTCATCTCCTTTATCACTCTTTCTCTTTATTTATTTCCCCTAAAAACATCCCCTCTCTTGCTCTTTATTCTCTCCATTTCCCTCTCCCGATTGCCCAACTTCTCATCTCATTCTCTCTTTCTTCTTCCCCTTCTTACTTCTTTACTTTGTACATGCTTTAGCTTTCTTTAGTTATTCATTATAATACTTTTTGTACTATGAATTTAGGATCTTTGCATCTGTAGGTTTACTTAAATCATCCATTAAAATTCCTTCCTCCCAGGGGAGATGCAAGATAATCAAGGTGCTTTGGCCAAATGTCAAGCACACTTTCAAGGAGGGAGGAAACCCTCATGCACCGTTACAAATAAAGCATACATGGTAAGGCATCATTTCCATTATCTAATCTAGTAAAAAAATTAACATGAAATATCTTGGGCTTCGTACTCTTGTGCAAAATTGAACTGATGCTTCTTCACATTATATGCATACTTAGAAAATTGATAGTCTTGGCAGATGACTCATTCTTTCGTATTGGGATCTATCTTATAACTAGTACTAGTTTTACCAAAACATGTTGATTTAATTCCATGTGGGCACACACCATTCACATGATAACGTGAAATATAATTGTTGAAAATAAAAAAGAGATAATGATCTTGATTAACGAAAAGAAGAGAAGAGAAGAGAGACATATAAAGGGAGAGGAGAGACAGTAGCCAATCTAGAATTACAAAAGTGTCATTATGAGCTATATGCACTCACACTCTCCCTCTAGCTAGAGCGTAGATATCAAAGAAGCCCAGCTTGCAAGAAATAGAGTCGTAGGAGTCCGTGCTGTCCTTTTTTAAAAATATTTTTAAAAATATCTGCCAGTTGATGGGAAGAGCCAACATAGGGAGTGGTGATGAACCCATCAAGTACCCAATGGCACATAACATGACAATCAATTTTGATATACTTGGTATGTTCATAAAAATTAAGATTTTTAGAAAGAAAGACTGTTGCTTGGCTATCACAATACATGGTCATGACACCCTGTATAAGAAAACCAAGCTCCTGAAGAAAAGAATGTACCCAAAGCATCTCAAAGGAAGCATGCATCATAGCATGTTGTTCGGCTTTGGCACTGGAGAGAGAGAGACAATGTGTTGTTTTTTACTCTGCCATGTGACAAGGTCCCGCCAATGAATGTGCAATACCCAAAAATAGATTTTCGATAACCACGATCACTTGCATAGATAGATTCATAGGAGGCCTTCGTGCGAAGATGATCATGTTTTAGGTAGAGAAGACCACGTCTAGGAGCATGCTTGAGATAGGCGAGAACACAAAGAGCAACTTGCCAATAGATCTCCTCAATAGCATGCATAAACTGGCTAAGGAGACCCATTGTATAAGTGATGTCAGGATTTGTAATAGTCAAGTAAATAAGCTTCCCCACAAGTTGGCGAAAGGCATGAACATGTGTCATCATCAGACCAGCTCGCCGACATCTCCACGAAGAGCATTATCGGTGTGTCATATGATTGCTTAGGATCTAAGCTAGGCATGCTTGATTTATATAGTCCAGCTTGAGGGGGAGTGTTAGATATAGCTTATTAGGAGGTGTTAGATATAGCTCATTAAAAGGTGTATTGCACTAGCTCTTATAAGAACTCCAAAGTTAAGCATGCTCGAGTGAGAGCAATATTAGGATGGGTGACCTCTTAGGTAGTGCTCATATTTTATCTTGCCACCATTTTTTTTGTTCTTTGGATCAAAAGAGATGTTTTTGATACTTCTGAATCTAATGCAACAAGTTTTAGGTCAATCTAACTTCAAATAAAAAAGATATGATTGATTTAAGTTGACTGCATAGAAAGATCCACTAGAGTAATGGAGAGTGAATGTGCCAGTGACCACGAGAAGATCTAGCACCGCCACGAGGAACCCTAGGTTAAGGCTCAATGAAAAAGAGATAATGATCTTGATTAAGGAAAAGAAGAGAAGAGAGAGTAGCAAATATAGAATTACAAAAGTGCCATTATGGGTTATATACACTCACAATATTATTAATTTGCATGATAACTAAAGAATAATGAAGAATATGCACAATCTCATTTATATTCTAATATACATCAGGACCTAAGCTTCTACTGACATACAATCCATGACCTTATGCATAGATCACACTTTGCATCATTTTAGTGTTAATTATTGGTCTAATCTCATTCATTTTAGTCGTAATTATTACTTTTTCAAGGTAAAAAAAAGTCAAGGCTAATAAGTTTTATTGAGTTCCATTAAATACATCATTTTTATATTTGAGTTGTCTCATCATCATTTTATCATCAAAATCTAAGCCCATGATGGCATTAGCTAAAGGTATTTGCCTAATGACATTAAAGCTTCTTTCGGTGAATTCATCGAAGCCATTCATTCAAGATTCAGTTAACACTCATTGTATGTTATGGATGTCAAAACATACCAAACACCACCCAAACTTTTTTTCAAGATATTTGGTGACCTATTAAGCACATTTGTAGGCGTTTTCACTATTTTTCTCATATACCTATTATTTTAGCTCCCATTTTGGTGAAATTATAATTCAAAATGATCAAAAAAGGATAAATTTATCAAACATTACTTTTAGAACTAAAGTGAAAAAAATTCATCAAAATCTTTCAAGACTTCCTATTTTGGACATGGATTAAGAGAGACTTTTGCCTTCAAGATACTTAAAGCAAGGAATTCTATTCATGCAAGCCATGTCTCATAATATATCATATTTACAATTGTTTTTGTTGAATCATGAATGGTAGAAAAGAAATAACTAAGAGGGGTTGAATTAGTTACTTATGTATTCATATGTTCTAAAGTTCTTTGTATGAATTCATTAACTTTTCACTCAAATCCTTACTTCACTTGTACACTAGATTTTTTTAATACCAAAAAAGGTATCCAAACCCCACATGCTTAGTCCTAGAAAGAGACAGTCCCCCTAGAGTGATGGCAAGGAGGACCCATCGCCACCATTGCGGGAGACATCGACGTCACGAGTTCAGCCTATCTTCGCGTTCTTTTATTTTCATAAATTTTGGCCCATTTGTGTTAAGTGGGCCCAACTATCGTCTCTCTCTCTCTCTCTCTCTCTTTTCTTTTATTTCCCCTCTTAGGGTTCATTGGGCCTTTTCCTTTGGGCCCAAAGGAGCCCTAAGTTCATGTGTGTGTGTGTGTGTTGGTCCTTTTTTGGGGCTTTCCTTTGGTTTGGGCCTGAAGTGGACTTGTAAGCGCCATTTTGAGAATTTGAAAGAGAATCGTATCGTAGTATTTTTTATCTAGTTGTTAGAAGAGAGGGGAAGGAGACGACCAGACGGGAGGGAAGAGTAGAGGACAGTCGTGACGAAGAAGATAAAGAAGGAGATGCCAATGCCATTAGAAGAGGCCTGTGACGCCTTGTGGCCACCATCGGCCTCCCGCACCATCCTCGACGAATTTCTCTCACCAACTTCTCCCTTACCTACCTCCTTCCCTCCCTCCTTCACAAGTGAGCTCCCTAACCAAAGGAAGCTCAGCCCGGACTCACCAAAATCTTTAGGTGGAAAGTCTATTCCTTGTCGACAAGGAATCGTGCGAGAAAGAAGTCCCAGGAGGTTGTGAAGAAGAGAGTGAATAGAGGAAAACTTTGGAGAGGGAGGCGAACTCCTCACCCTGCCAGCAAACACTTGGAGGCAAAGCAAGCGCCCCGACAAACTCTCTCTCTCTCTCTCTCTCTGCGCCCCCTCCCTCACGCACCGTCTGGAATGACCCTTCGCTACCAGGCAGCAACCGCTCGGTGAGGGGCGTACTTGTTAGAGGAAGTGAGGAGTGGTCCTCGAAGAGAGAGAGGGGGCGAGGGAAGTGTTAAGGATAAAAGCGACTTCACGGACGATACTGAGTCTGTCGCACCCGATGCCTCACCTGCTCCCGCCCAACGATCACACGTCTGATTGAGAGCAAAACGGTTGCAACCGTTTCGCCCTGTCGCAGGTCGCGAACAGACCGCCTTGGCCTCTCTCTCACCCTTCTCTTCTAGTCTATAAATTCAGTTGTACAGGACTTCATTGAGATATAGAAAAACCGATAAGTTTCACGCCGCTACTCTTCGCTTCCTCTTCCTTACCTTTTCTTACATGGTATCAGAGCCTCGCGGCCTTGTGAAATCGTGACAATGGCGGATCTCTCCTCAACCTCTCCTTCTGCCTCGGAAGTCATGAAATCTGAGGTAAACAAAGCAGTCATTGCTCCTCAGTTGAATACGCCTCATTCGGTAGGCCTCCATGTTCCCCTCAAACTCACGAGAGAAAATTTTCTCCTCTGGAAGACTCAACTCTTCCCGTTGCTAAATTGCCATGGTCTTGCTCATGTACTTACGCAAGACCCCCCGATTTCCTCACATCTTGATGATCGAGGTGAAATCATCGTCAGCACTGCCTACCAAACATGGTGGCGTCAGGATCAACAGGTATTATCGCTGATTGTCTCATCTCTTTCCGAAGCAATTCTACCGTGTGTCATCGGAAAACTCACCGCAAAGGAAGCTTGGTCAGCATTGATTAAGCATTGTTCCTCTACTAATCCATCCCGAATCATGCACCTACATAATCGACTTCACAATACTCAGAAAGGATCTCAATCCATCGCTGATTTTGTGCAGGAAATTCTGAGGACTTGCAATGAACTGGCTGCTGCGGGACAGCCAGTTCAAGAAACAGTATCTATATATGCCATCCTTCGTGGTCTAGGCTCATCGTATTCGGCATTTTGTGCAGGCATCTCATCAAATCTCACTCACCTAAGTCTCGAAGATGTTATTGCACAGGTCAATTCTTATGATGAGCTCCTCAAATTCTCGGCACCCACCAAAGATACCACTCTATCGGATTTCCCTCCTACTGCCAATCAAACTCAACTCACCTCCTCTGACCGCGGTAGAGGACGCAACCAGGGACGCAACAACAGAGGCAAAGGCCGCAATGGCGGCCGATATGTCCCCCGCTGCCAGCTCTGCGGCCAATTTCGGCCATCGCGTACTCGAATGCGAGAACGCTTCAACAAATCCTTCTATGGGTAACCAAACTCCGCCCTTCTCACTCAAACATTCCCATCCCTTCCACGAGCGTATGTTACCAATCTCCAACCAGTCCACTCTTCCTCCGATCATGCTGCATGGTATCCGATAGTGGTGCCACGCATCACGTAACAAACGATGCTCAAAATCTTGTTGATCAGGGCGCTCTATCAAGGCCCCCGATCAACTCCAAGTCGGCAATGGCGTAGGTTTGCCCATCTCCTCTCTTTGGATCTTCCTCTCTAATTTCTCGATCTCAACCTCTTAAAATAGTCAACATCCTTCATGTCCACTGCGATTCGGAAGAACTTACTCTTAGTATATCGGCTAACTAACGACAATGCGGTGTTTATTGAATTTCATGCCACCTATTGTGTTGTGAAGGACGAGGCAACCGGGAAACCTCTGCTCCAGGGCACGGTTAAGGACGGATTATATCTTCTTGCCGAAGCTCATCTCCCAAAGGCGAATGTCGGTGAGAAGATCGGTTCGGAATCTTCGCATCATCGCCTCGGTCACCCAAACATGCGAGTTCTAATGAAAGTTATCTCCACCTATGATTTTCCTCCTCTTTCCGTTAATAAAACTACTTCGTGTGATGCCTGTCTTGCCTCTAAATCGCATCGTCTTCCCTACTCAACATCTTCTCATCAGACCACTAAATCACTGGAAATTATTCACTCGGATTTATGGGGGCCATCACCTATTATCTCGCACACTGGACACGAATATTATGTTATCTTCATCGACGATTTCGCCAGGTATACCTGGCTATACCCACTGAAACTCAAGAGTGACGTTGAGTCCGTCTTCCTTAATTTTCAACTCCGCGTCGAACGCCAATTCGATCGGAAGATTATCAACTTTCAGTCAGACTAGGGAGGCGAATTCCAATCTCTCACTAAACATTTCACGCGGCAAGGTATTGCTCACCGGGTTTCCTGTCCCCACACGCTGGCTCAAAATGGAACCGCTGAGCGCAAACACCAGCATTTCCTCAAAACAGCTCTAGCTCTCATGCGCCACTCATCCGTCCCACTTCAGTTTTGGGACAAAGCCGCCTGCACTGCTGTTTACCTCATCAATAGACTGCCTACCCCTCTTCTACAAAATCGCTCTCCTTACACTCTCGTCTACAATCACGAGCCCTCCTATTCCCTCCTACGATGCTTTGGCTGCACTTGCTATCCTTACCTTCGCCCATATGCCACTTCCAAGCTCGACTCTCAATCCGAGAAATGCGTATTTCTCGACTATAGTTCGTCTCACCTGGGATATCGGTGCCTCTCTCTCACAAGCGGCAAACTCTACATCAGTCGGGATGTTATTTTTGAGAAAAACGAATATCCATACAAACTCTCTTCCACTAATAGTCCTTCCAACTTATCCTCATCTTCTGGACTTCTTGGGTCTTCTCCTGCCCTAGTCACAGCTTATGACCCGTCACTGGCTCTCTCTACTTCTCGAGACTTCCTCCATTCTATCTCACCAACTACTGACCTACCTGCGTCACCATAGTCTCCACTATCATCACCCTCTACCTCTCCGCTCCCTCTTGGGTCCTCCGAACCGGCTTCTTCCCCCTCTCATGAGCACTCCTCTACTCCCGACGACTCTTTAGAGATTCCCCTCCCTGGACATATTCCTTCGACCAACCCTCTCTCTCCTTCAAACCTTGACACTCCTACATCTCGGACTAAAACCCGCCGCCTTTCGGACATTCTCCACGTCCTCGACTCCACGCCCGCCTCGTCCTCACCCAAATATCCTCTTCCCACATGCCTTCATACCTCCCTCTCTCTCCCTCCTGTGCCCACCAATTTTGCCTCTGCATCCACGAACCCGGCATGGATCGCCGCCATGAAAAGTGAATTCCACGCTCTCTTACGCAATCAAACATGGCAACTTGTTCCTCGACCTCTAAATCGTCCCGTCATCGGATGCAAATGGATTTACAAACTCAAGCCCGCCCCTGATGACGTCTCTCATCAATACAAAGCTCGCCTCGTTGCTAAAGGCTTTCTTCAGGATGAAGGCATCGACTACCATGAAACTTTCAGCCCCGTCATCAAAACCACCACCATTTGACTTCTCTTGGCCCTTGCTATCAGCCACCGCTGGCACATTCGTCAATTAGACATATCCAACGCCTTTCTCCACGGTGATCTTCATGAGCTCATCTACATGGATCAGCCCCCTGGCTTTCACCATCCTCAACACCCTCATCATGTCTGTCTTCTTCGCAAGTCCCTCTATGGCCTCAAACAAGCCCCGCGGGAGTGGTATCAAAAACTCGCCGGGCAGCTTCTTACCTTCGGCTTTCAAGGATCCAAAACTGATACCTCTCTCTTCTATACTACCACTGGCCCGCTCTATATTCTCATTTACGTCGATGACATTCTCGTCATCGGCCCTTCGTCCTCGCAAATCAACAACCTCATTACCTCTCTTCATCAACATTTCCGGCTCAAAGATCTCGGACCCGCGTCTCGCTTCCTTGGAATTGAACTTCAGCAACATCGTGACAGCCTCACCCTCACCCAACAACACTACACTCTCTCTATCCTTCAAATGCTTAAAATAGAGCAGTGTAAACCTCTTCCCACGCCCAGTCCCACGACATGCTCTGCTTCTTGCTCCCCTCCTCCCGATCATCCTCGCCTCTACCGACGAATTGTCGGGGCGCTTCAATATCTCACCTTCACTCGTCTTGACATCTCCTATGCCGTCAACCAAGCCTGCCGAGCCATGCATTCCCCCAAAATGGCTGATTGGACTCGTCTCAAACATCTTCTTCGTTACCTCAAAGGAACCATCACTCACGGCTTACACTATACCAGCACATCCCCGGTCCTTCTCACTTCGTTCAGTGACACCGATTGGGCTGGCGACTCTTCTGACCAACGCTCTAGAAGTGGCTTCTTGATCTATCTTGGACATAATCTCATCTCCTGGAGCTCCAAGAAACAACCAACCGTGGCCCGATCCAGTACCGAAGCTAAGTATAAAGCTATTGCCAATACGACCTCCGAACTCATCTGGATCACCTCTCTCTTCCGGGAACTCCAACTTCGTCTCCCTCCACCGACGTTGTGGTGTGATAACATCGGTGCCACCTATCTCTTAGCGAATCCCGTTTTTCATGCTCGTATGAAACACATTGAAATCGATTTTCATTTTGTTCATGAACAAGTGGCTCTTCGGCGGCTTCGCATCGGCATTATCTCTGGCAAAGATCAATCGGAGGATCTTCTTACCAAATCACTTCCCAAGCGTCGGTTCTTACAACTCAAGTCCAAGCTCAACCTTCATCTGACGGTGAGCTTGCGGGGGGCTGTTAAGGATAAAAACGACTTCACGGACGATACTGAGTCTGTCGCACCCGACGCCTCACCTGCTCCCGCCCAACGATCGCACGTCTGATTGAGAGCGAAACGGTTGTAACCGTTTCGCCCTGTCGCAGGTCGCGAACAGATCGCCTTGGCCTCTTTCTCACCCTTCTCTTCTAGTCTATAAATTCAGTTGTACAGGACTTCATTGAGATATAGAAAAACAGATAAGTTTCACGCCGCTACTCTTCGCTTCCTCTTCCTTACTCTACGCTTGGAGGCAAAGCAAGCCCCGACAAACTCTCTCTCTCTCTCTCTCTCTGCGCCCCCTCCCTCACGCACCGTCCGGAATGACCCTTCACTACCAAGCAGCAACTGCTCGGTGAGGGGCGTACTTGTTAGAGGAAGTGAGGAGTGGTCCCTGAAGAGAGAGAGGGGGGAGGGAAGGAAGCCGCCCGTGGCTGGGCCCGCCATTGCTTTCACCCTTTCTTCGCCTTCCCCTCCATCACTCGTAGAGTGCAATTGCCGATCAAAGAAAATTTCTGCCCATACGCGTCGATTTCTTCACGCGGGTTATCCGCGTCGCGTCGACAGGGAATCTCGAGGGTGGAGGATCAAATTTGGAAGGAGAGAAGGACTTCCACGCCGACGACTGCCGACAAGCGACTGCATACAGAGCACGCATCCCCGACAGAATTTAGCGTTCAAGCCCTCTCCTTCTCTTGGTCTCACTCTTGTCTCCCTCCCAGACTTTGGAGAAGCTATTTCCTTCTACGCGTGGTATCGCCTGTGATCGCCGCATCGTGTCCATTTCACTGCGGGCTCTAAAGCATTCCTCTTGATCGCACTTCTCGCGACCCTCTCACTCACGGGCGCCCTCTTCAGGTTGCATGCCAAACGTGTGCCTCTCGTGCACCTCCAAATGCCTGTTCCCGTGCACTGGCTTACCACGATGCACTTGGATCTGTTCGCTGCCTTCGCATCGGGATACGGCTACGACTTCACATTTCGGAGGACCCACCGCAGGAAGTGTTGCGTTACTTTAATCGTGCGTTTTCTGGGCAATCAAAGAGCAGTTTTTGAGCTGTTGAAATGTCGGTTTCATTGAGCTGCTGAAACGACGGTTTCATCTTTTTTGGCCTATAAATGTAGCTCTCCTTCAGAAATAGAGACACACTTCTTCTTTAGTTTTCTTCTTCTTGAGATCACAAGAGAGTTTGGGGATCCTACAGGAAGTCTCGGATCATCCGTGGAAGAAATTCCTTCTCCCTCGAAAGGTCCCCTCTTGGCTAAGCCCTACCTTACGTGACATCTCTTGCTCGCAGCCTTGACGGAAGCCCCACGAGGAAGCACCGACCATCCAGTCCGCGAGAAATCCCTCGCTCGCGGTGTACGCCCCCCCGCCCCACGCCCACCATTCGCTCGCGGTGTACGACGTGGAAGTCGCCGAACCTACTCCTTGTTTGTCTACGCGGAGTCGCGGATTCCTTCTGCCTACCCTCGCCATCCCCTGCGGTGTAACCGCAGCCTGCCCGCTTGCCCTTCGCGTTGAAGCCCGACGCATCTCATTCCTCCCTCACAGTGTTCGACCACCCACGCCCTCCATTTGGCGCCCTGCCGGTCATTCGCGCTACGCCACATCCCCTGTTGGTGTATGATTCACCTGAGATCTTACGCGAGTTTGTGGAGAAATCGATTCGATGAATGAGATTCAAAAGAGGGAGAGCTAAGACTGAATTGGAATTCAGGAAGATGTTCATTCATAATAGAAATCATTGAATACATTGAGTATTCATAAATCGTCCAATACGAAGAGGAGAGAAAAGGAGTCTAGAACGACCTCAAACATAAAAAGCATAACTACCTGAAACAGAAAAAGCAAAAATGACGCCGAAGACGGAAGATCGTTGAAAGCCCGTAACTGCTTCTGAGCTAGAGCACCTTCCATCAATCTCCACCTTGCTCTAGCTCCTCCATACGAGCATTACGTATATCAATGCGGCCTCGCATTTCTTAGAATTTCGTCTTTCCAAGAGCTTTAGTAAATATATCCGCTAACTGGTTGGAGCAATGTATTCGGCCTCACAAGAAGACAGAGCAATTATACTTTATTTTTGTGATGACCCGCTGACTGCCATTCCTCCAAAGAAGAAGATATGACCGGAAGTGCTTTTTCGATCACTACAATCTCCTGCAAAATCACTATCGTTGTACCCAATTGGTTTTGCATTTGAGTCTCCCTTTTTGTAGAATAATCTGTAGCCCTTTGTCCCCTTTACATATCTTAATAAGCGCTTCACCCCATTATAATGCTCATGATTTGGATTTTCCATATATCTACTTAATATTCCCACAGAGAACAGGGGATCAGGCCTCGTGTGAGTTAAGTATCTCAGACTCCCAATTAAACTTCGATATGTAGTAGAGTTTACCCTTGAACTTCCTTCTTCATTGGTAAACTTTGCTTGAGCTTCAAGTGGAGTGGCCACTGATGGATATTATGTGGCCTATAAGCCAATCACACTTTCATCAATCTTGTTCGTTGAAATGAAATTTATTCATTGTCATTCTTGTGGGATGTTTGTAATGAAGTCCATGAGCAGGTGCAATGACTAAGTGAATTATGATGAGATCATAATATAGCGATCACTAGTCTTTAAAGATATGTTCTAAACATTCCTATTTGTGGGATATTCGAGAAGGACATTGAATTATCCGGAAATAATAGCATTATCTAATCCAACTCATATGATGAGTATGGCTGATCCTATAGCCATTGGTGTGCAGACACTAAGGATAGATAGTGGGTGCTCTTTGGAGAAAGAGTTCACTAAATTTATCCGTATGAATCCCTGAATGGTAATATACCTGAATTGTCAATCAGGTTGATTCATGTCACGGTTGTATACGTGGTCCTTTGACCTGAGACACCAAAGACATCTTGTGGATGGATGATCGTGTTTTGACTAAGACTTACGACCCCCTAGCCACGGGATCTCCAAAACGTCATAGATTGGATACGACATGAAGTCCTCGAAGGTGATTAAGTGGTCAAGATGGGATCATCCACCCTCGGTATATGAGGAGATCGACTCAAGGAATGAGATGCGGTTAAATCCTTGGCCAAGGTAGCGGAAATATTAGAGAAGTTGTTCTCAATGATTTTCTACTCGCATCAGTACTAAATTGAGTGACGGATTAGGGTTTGACAATTAACCATACCCTAAGTCATTCATGAGTCTCGTGTGGATGAAGGATTATACGTACACGGTAACCAATGACGGCAAGGTTCCATGAAAGAGTTCTAATATACTCCATATCTCCTAGAGCACGTGGTGTAGCTTGGCACCCACCGGGCTGGCGACTCAACCTGTCGATTGGGTTAAATCGATCCTTAGTCAATTAATCTATATGTTGATATAGTTAATTGATAAGAAGGACCAATAAGTGTTATTGGGTTGATAGAGTCATTAACTGGCGAGATATATGAACCTAGAGGGTCACACACATAAGGTCAATGGATGTCGGTGGATATATACATAATAATACGGGTTTTTGTGAAAATTTCATATTCCCAAAGTCTATAAATAGGGGGAGAACGACCATAATAGAGGTGCCCATGCAAGCCTAGTGGAACTTCTCCTCCCTCTTCTCTTCCGCTCGTGGTGACGAGTGTTCAAGAGGAGATCCGATCGTCTGGAGACTGTGTGGATACCGCTAGAGGCTGGACGCTTGAACAGTTGAAGAACTCTTTCAAATGATCCAAGTAAGTATGAATTTTATTCTATACTAGATAATAGGATCACTTAGAATAGATGATGAGATCATCTATTCTTGGTGCTTCCACGATGTTGAATGTTTTCATTCAACACCTTCCGCTGCAATCATTATTTTGGACAAAGATTTGGAGAGATTTTCGAGACTCAGATCCCATCGGCTACAGCATTGCATTCCACCAATTTTGCATGCTGAAGAAGCTTCTATGCATAGAACGTTTAGGACAAAAAAATAAAATTCTTACCTTGCTTGACTTCTATTCCCAGATAAGAGCTGAGAGAGCCTAAATTGCTCATATCAAACTTGTGTTTCATCTCTGCTTTGAATACCTCTATGACATCGGAGCCTGATCTTATGACAATTAGATCATCCACATAGACTCCAAAAATTAGAGTATTAGCATCCTTTCATTTGAGATAAAGAGATTGTTCATAGCTGCTCTTGACAAAGCCAAGTGAGGTCAGACATAATTGAAGCTTGAAGTACCAAGCTCTTGGAGCCTGCTTCGCTCCATACAAGGCCTTTCTTAATCGGAGCACATGTCCTTCCTTTCCTTTGATTAAGAAACCTTATGGTTGCTTCACATATATTTCTTCGTTAATTTCCCCATTCAAGAATGCTGACTTGACATCAAGGTGATGAATTTTCCAATGCTTTAGTGCTGCCAATGCAATTAGAATCGTAATTGTCTCAAATCGAATAGCAGGTGCAAAGACCTCTTCATAATCTATTCCTTTTATCTGTGAGTATCCCTTTACAACTAGTCACGCCTTGTGTTTGATGACCTCTCCCTGTGAATTCTTCTTCAGCTTAAAAATCCACTTTAGTCCAATTGGTTTGCAGTTAGGTGAAGGATTTTCCAATTCCTAGGTGTTGTTTCTATCGATAGCCAACATCTCTTCTCTCATGGCGTGTCTCCATACCTCTTCTTGAGCCGCTTTTGAGTAGGTGAGAGGTTCTTCACCTGAGAGTAGACACACTTGCTCATCCTGTGTGATGGGAGTAGTCTCAGTGTATAAGTCAATCAACGACCTGTATCTTGGTGATTGACTGCCTTCAGATACACTTGGAGATGATATCTCTTCATGAGGAGTGGAGACCTCTGTTTCTTTATCAAGGTGATCAACTTCATCTACATGTGCTTGATCAGAAGAAAAATCAAGTAAGAAGGTGAGTGCATTTGAGTTTTCACCTTGTGTTGACCAAGTCCATTTTTCTCCTTCTTCAAATATTACGTCACGATTGATGATCACTTTAGAGTTGACTAGGTCAAAGCATCGATATGCCTTTGAACCAAGTTCATAGCCGATGAAGATCATAGGCTTGCTTCTGTCGTCTAGCTTACTTAGATGCCCCTTCATTTCCTTCACATGGATAATTGATCCATTAGTCCTCATACGATCAACTAAAGGTTTTGTCTAAGTCCACTTCTCGTGAGGAGTTTGACCCTGCAAACTCTTTGTGAGTGAACAATTGATTATATATAATGTTGTACTCATTGCTTCTCCCCATAGCTCTCGAGGAAGGTTCTTTTCCTTTATCATAGTACGTACCATGGACATTACAATCATGTTTTTGATTCAGGGACGGGGTGTGAAACCCTCGTACCTAATCAATGTAACAAGACAGACCGCAAGTGGGATAGGGTGGTCAAGCCTAGCCTACGGGTAGGCGAGTCCTAGACTCTAAGCAAGATATCTAATCTTAAACCTTAGTACAGGCAAGCGTGCCAAGAGGCAATACTCAACTCCGGGTGACCCGAGAAAACTCCCGGTGAGGGGTGGGGTGAGACCCTCTCGGTCCACATACAGAGGTGTGGAATCGCTCGTCGTGGAGTAGCCGAAGGCTGCAGCCCAAGCTCAGTGTCGGACCTGACGTACACGTCAGAAGTCTCGATCATAAAATGTTGTTCTACCCTACCTATGTTCGTTCGACGGTGGTGGAGACGAGAGTAGGGAAAACATCGAAAGGTAATTAAGCTTAAAGAGGGGAATCGGAGCTAACCTTTGGGACAGAACGTCCGGTGGGTCGTGGCGGGTAAAGCTCTAGCAGTAAAGCGGCGTGGGCACTGGAAGGGTGGACGCAAGAGCGAGGCAGATGTACGCAGCGACCCGGTCAATCTGTGAACGCGCGGTTGATGGGAGGCAGCGAGGGGCATATGTGGAGTAGCTCCAGGGTGCAGGCTGTCCGGGTGTCTAACGTGTCGTTTTCGTGCGTCGTTAAATCACAAAGACGATGGTCAAACAAAATTTATAAAACCGAACTCACAAAGATAAGATATAATAATCAAGTATTGTCTACGTATCGGGTCGATCCACAAAGAGCAGGGTTGACTTTAATTGCAGAGTTGACTTGGTCAAACTTGGTTTAAAAGGAGTTTTAAATAAGAGAACATAAGATTGAAGGAATAGAAAGGATATAAATCAGCTAGATAAGAAGTTTTAAGAATTGAAATCTCGGATTTGACAGAGAAAAGTCAAAAGTGAAAGTCAAAGCGTTAACTTTGACCAATAGTAGGTGTTCTGAAAAATCAGAGAATCAAACAGAGTCAGAAGATTACGAAAATTACATATTTGAACACTAGAGAGAAAATGGAATTTATTGATATATATTTCGTAATTTTTGGATAAGAAATGGATTTATTATGAATTATTGAAAATCAACTATCAGAAAATCCCCGAATTTAATACCTCAGAGGAAATCTTCAAATTGAATAGCCAAATGAAATCCAAATCTTGCAATTTCTATGTCAATGGAAAGCTAAGAACTAGAGGAATCCAAAAAGACCAAAATTATCAAATTCTGATTTGTAAATCAAAGGTAATTGATCCCGAAAGTCAACGTTTGACTTCTGATGAAAGATAAATAGTCCTTGGTCAAATGTCAAATTGGAGGGCTAAATGAACTCGGAATTTGATGAATTTGCTATCCACGGAAAGCTGATGAAAAGAGGAAACCAATGAAACTAAAATCAAGTGATTTGAAATTATAATCAAAGAGATATTTTATTTTCAAAATCAGTAACTTTTTAGACCTAAAATTGGGGAAAATAAAGAACACTATGAACTAATTTGCAAAATTAAACTTCTAAATCTAGTAAAAACTCAAATTACCCCCTGATAATCGATTGAATCTCACTACTAACCCGATTTCCGCAAGAATGGGGCTTCAATTCTCGTGGATTGAAGTGAATTTGCTCGGATTCTTCCTCGCGGACGTTCGGAATTCAAGGGGAAAATTCGATGAAATCAAGGAGAAATTTGCGAACAATCCCGCTCCAATGGCTTCGCAATCGAGTCTAAACGCGGGGGGATCACGATGAACTAGAGATATTCATCAAAATTTGCTTAATTGCTTCACGAATCGATCAAAAGTTGAAGAACAATGAAGAACTACATGGGTTTTTAAAGGGAAAATTAGCCCAAGGATCGTGGGCAATTGAAGCGGTTGTGGAAACGGTTTAATGGCGTCGAGGGGGCGATTCCGTGGGCATAGATCGTGGCTTCAATTCCGCGACGAATCGACGTGAGTTTAGCTTCAATTTGGCTTCCAAATAGCCACGATTTCCCCCACGATCGCGCCACGATCGGGCCGCGATCGAGCCATGATCGTGGTCCTGATCCTTCATCGATCGCCTGCCAATCGACTGGAGACGATTCCCCAATGAAAGAAGTGCGATCGCGGCTCGATCGCGGCTCGATTGGACCGTGATCGGTGGTTCTTCCACGTCTTGTCTGCGTCGTCCGATGGCGCTTCCAGTAAGTGGACGATGGCAATCTCGCGATGCAGTGCGCCCAATCGTGAGGTGAGTCCACCGCTTGATGGCGACCACCCGATGAAGATCGTGCGACGAATCATACCCGTGCGTTTGATGAAAATCGGACGCCCCACTTGCGTCCACGTGTCGACCTGCGGATCTTCGTGGATGATGCAGAATCTCGATCGTTGATGAAGATACGCCGTTCCTTGTGTTGCCGCGTGGCGTCAGGTGAGCCATCCGATCCTGATCACTGAAAGTGCATATCACGCACGTGCTTGATTGATGATCGCGTGGACTCGGGTCCACGCGATCTCCGCCATCTTGATGAGATCCGACGCCTACCGCTCGTCCACATCACCTGCAAAGGTTAGACGTGGTGGGACATAGTCCCTCACGGAAAATATGACGGGATACAGCGCGCTTAAATAGGGGAGTGGATTCCCTTATTTAATGTTGTCATTGTCCCCTCTATTACCGAACTTACACGTGGCGCCCCACACGGGCGCCCACGTGGCCACGTGGTCTCTTTGCCACGTGACCGCGCCACTATGCTCCTCCTACGCGGGCCACCCGGGCTCTGCCACGTGGCCTCAGTGCCGCGTTGCACCCCGAAGCGGTCCCGCGCGTCACGTCAGCCGTCGCCACGTCACCCTGGTCCCGCTCGCCACGTCAGCCGCCGCCACGTCACCCTGCAGGTAAAACCCCTTTTGCGATATTTTTAATGAAAATACTTAATAAAAAAATCAAATAAAAATCCAGAAATTCCTAAAATGTTCAGAAATTCATATTTCTCAAAATACAACTCTTTTTAATCTCAAATTTTCTCCATTGGATCACAAATTTATTCCTTTTTAATATTATGCCATTGAAACTATACTTTCAAAGAAGAATTTAAAATGAATTAAAAATCACTTACTCCTTTCTTAAGAATTCTCCTTACTTATAATTTCATCTTGAAATTGTCATGCTTCTAAAGTCAAAAGCAATGCAAAAAGAGATTAATTTCTATCAATTTTAACTTTGTAAAAGACTAATCATCCATCAAGCATGAAATTATCCTAATTTATGCATAAATATCAAATTTAGTGAAATGATATACGAATGGAGAAAATTCCTAAAAATTATGATAACATGTATCATATTCACATAAAATAAGCATGAATATGAGTTAATTAGGATAATAATTCAAGTTATAAATGCATGTTATCAGTGTCCAGCACGTACACGGGAAGGGTGGGTGTGCGGGAAACCCGGCAAGAGACATTTGCATGAAGGGCGTGCGGGCGATTCCATTCGACAAACCTTCAAGTGGGGTAGGTCTTCAGGCGGGCACGTGCGGGGGTAAGCTGCAAATTCACCGCGGGAGAGGGCTACTCGCTGGCAGGCGGGGAGAAACCACCACGTCGTGACCGTGAATGAGGATTCGTCATGGCGGGATAGTCCTCACGTGTCGTGTGTTCTCGACGAGGCGGCAATGAGCGATGCAGGCGTGCGCGACGTCCCCATTGAGCCGCTGACATGTAGCCGGTGAAGAAGGGCGTCGAGGGACTGATGAGATCTGAGGTTGATAACTTTCCGAAATTTTGATAAAAACATCAAATGCAGCGGAATCCATTGAATCGGACATTCAAAATACCAAGACACCAAGAACAGATGATCCTATCATCTAGTATGAATGAGAAATCATACTTACAGGTTTCCTTGAAGGAGTTTTTGAAGCTATTCAAGTGTCTAGCCTCTAGCGGTATCCACACGGTCTCCGGATGGTTTGATCTCCTCTTCAAAGCTCTTCACCAAGAGAGAAAGAGAATAAAGGAAAGAATTCCCACAAGGCTTGCATGGGCACCTCCAGTTGTGGTCGTTCTCCCCCTATTTATAGACATTTGGAATGAGGTTTTTTCATAAAAACCCTCATAATTATGTCTATATATACCAACATCCATAAACCTTATGTGTGTGACCCTCTAGGTTCATATATCTCACTAGTTAATAACTCTATAGACCAAATAACACCTTATTGGTCAACCTTAATTAATTATCCATATCCACATATAGATTAATTAATCAAGGATCAATTTAACCCAATTGATAAGTTGAGTTGTCAGCCCGTTGGGTGCCAAGCTACACCACGTACTCTAGGAGATAGAGTATGTAAGAACTCACTGATGAAACCTTCCCGTCATCGATTACCATGTATGTATAATCCTTCATCCACATTAGACTCATGAATGACTTAGGGTATGGTTAATTCTCAAACCCTAATAGGTCACTCAATTTAGTACTGATGCGTGTAGAAATCATCGAGAACTCTTCATTCGATATTCCTACTACCTTGGCCAAGGATTTCATCGCATCTCATTCGTTGAGTCAATCTCTTCAAATACCGAGGGTGGATGATCCCATCTTGACCACACAATCATCTTCGTGGACTTCATATCGTATCCAATATATGTCGTTTTAGATATCCCGTGGCTAGGGATTCGTAAGTCATAATCAAAACACGATCATCCATCCACAAGATGTCTTTGGTGTCTCATGTCAAAGGACCACATACACAACCATGACATGAATCAACCTGATTGGCAGTTAGGTATAATACCATTCAGGGATTCATACGGATCAATTAAGTGAACTCTTTCTTTAAAGAGCACCCACTATCTATCCTTAGTGTCTCCACACCAATGGCTATAGGATCAGCCATACTCATCATATGAGATGGATTAGATAGTGCTATTCTTTCCGGATAATTCGATGTCCTTCTCAAATATCACACGAATAGGAATGTTTAGAAGATATGTTTAAAGACAAGTGATCACTATATTATGATCTCATCATAATTCACTTAGTCATTGCACATGCTTATGGACTTCATTGCAAACATCACACCAGAATGACAATGAATAAATTTCATTTCAATGAACATAAACAAGATACATGAAAGTATGATTGGCTTATAGGCCACATAATATCCATCAATCTCTCACTTGGACTAAAGCCAATTGCCCTTGTGCAACAACCCCATAGTTGTGCAATGACGCTCAAAGACTTCTTGAGCTAAAGGCTTAGTTAGTGGATATGCAACATTGTCGGTCGATGGAACTCTTTCCACCACCACATCTCCTCTGGCGACGATCACCCTAATCAAGTGAAAGCGCACCAGAATGTGCTTAGACTTCTGATGAGACCTTAGCTCTTTCACTTGTGCTATTACACCATTGTTGTCACACAATAATGGAATAGGGTATGAGATCATAGGGACGACGCCAAGGTCTGTTATGAACTTCTTCAACCAGACTGCTTCCTTGGCGGCATCACTCGTGGCAATATACTCAACCTCTATCGTCGAATCTGCAGTGGTGGGCTGCTTGGAACTCTTCCAAGATACTGCTCCCCCATTCAAAGTGAATAGGAATCCAGATGTAGATCTACTGTCATCTGGATCTGACTGAAAACTCGAGTCAGTGTAACCCTAGAGCTTAAGATCCTCTCCCCCATAGACCAGAAATAAATCCTTAGTCCTTCTCAAGTACTTAAGGATGCATTTCACGGCTTCCCAATGACTCTCACCTGGGTTAGCATGAAATCTGCTCGTAACACTTAGAGCAAATGCCACATCTGGTCTTGTACATAGCATAGCGTACATGATGGATCCAATCGCCGAGGCATACGGGATCTTCTCCATCAACGCTCTATCTTCAGGAGTCTTAGGCGAATGCTCTTTAGATATCTGAACTCCATGTCTCATCGGTATGAAACCTCTCTTGGAGTTCTCCGTGCGAAACCTTTTGACAATGGTGTCTATGTATATGGATTGGGATAAGCCAAGCAACCTCCTCGATCTATCTCTATAGATACGTATTCCCAATACGTAGGTTGCTTCTCCCAAATCCTTCACGGAGAAGTTCTTTGACAGCCACGCCGTCACTGATGATAATATACCTACATCATTCCCAATGAGTAGTATGTCATCCACATAAAGGACAAGAAAAGTGATCGCGCTCCCACTGATCTTCTTGTACACACAAGGTTCGTCTTCATTCTCAATGAAGTCATAAGATCTGATCGCCTCATCAAATCTCATATTCCAACTCATAGATGCTTGCTTCAATCCATAAATGGATCTCTGCAACCTGCACACCTTTTCTGGAAACTCCTTGGATGTGTAACCCTCAGGTTGTATCATATACACCTCTTCCTCAAGGTTTCCATTGAGGAAGGCGGGTTTCACATCCATTTGCCAGACCTCGTAGTCATAGTGTGCAGCTATGGCGAGAAGAATCCTGATTGACTTAATCATAGCAACTGGTGAGAAGGTTTTGTCATAGTCAACTCCTTGTCTTTGACAATAACCCTTCGCCACCAACCTTGCCTTGAAGGTGTCAATCTGTCCATCAGCACCAATCTTCTTCTTGAAGATCCACTTACACCTGATGGGTACTATACCCTCAGGAGGGTCGACCAAGTACCATACTTGGTTTTGATACATGGACTGGATCTCCGAATCCATTGCTTCTCGCCATTTCTTAGAGTTGGAATCATTTACCGCTTCATTCTAGGTTAAAGGATCACTATCCTTTCAGTGGAGAGTATCGACATCATTCGTCACAATATGTCCTACATATCGATTTGGTTGTGTCGGTACTCTACCAGTCCTACGCGGTGCCTCTATGTGTACATGAAGATTTTCGGGGACTGAGTTCTCATCTAATGAGGTAGCATTTGTGTTCGGATCTGGAACTTCTTCCATCACTACTTTACTCCCACTATCTCTTCTCAAGAGATACTCATCTTCCAAGAAGACAACCCTTTTTGCAACAAATATCGATTATTCTTCAGGGCGGTAAAAGTAGTATCCTGATGTTTCTTTCGGATATCCCACAAATCTACAAAACTCAGTCCTTGATTCTAGCTTATCTGTATCATGTTTCTCAACATGAGAAGGATAACCCCAAACTCTAAAGTAAGAGAAGTACGGCTTCTTCCCTTTCCATATCTCATATGGAATAGAAGCTACAAATTTTCTAGGTAAGAAGTTAAGAACATGGGCTACTGTCTCAAGTACATATCCCCAAAGGGATATTGGAAGTTTCGAGAAACTCATCATAGATCGCACCATGTCCAACAAGGTACGATTTCTCCTCTCCGAAACACCATTCATCTGAGGTGTGTAAGGAGGAGTCAATTGAGCTAGGATACCATTATCCTTAAAGAACTGTGTGAACTCTGTACTTAAGTATTCACCTCCTCGATCTGATCGAAGAGTCTTGATACTCTTTCCAGATTGTTTCTCCACTTCATTTTAAACTCTCTGAATTTCTCAAGGCTTAGGACTTATACCTCTTAAGGTATACCCATCCAAACCTAAAGAAATCATCAGTAAAAGTGATGAAGTAGAAACTGCCACTTCTGGCTTGGATAGGCATCGGATCACATACGTCAGAATGTATTAGCTCCAAGATACCCTTGGCTCGTTCTCCAATCCCTGAGAATGGAGATTTGGGTAATTTACCCATAATGCAAGATTCACAAGTTGCAAATGATTCATAATCAAATGCTCCCAAGTATGTATCTTTATGCTACTTTTGTAATCTTCCATCACCTACATGCCCAAGTCTACAATGACATAAGTAGGCTTCGTTCACACCCTGTTTACTCTTCTCAAGAGCAACATCCATTTGGAGATTCCAAGAAGAAACATCAATCATATATAAACCATTGATTAATGGTGCCGTAACAACCAATTTACTTCCCAAGTAAATATAACAACACTTGTCCTTAATAATCAAGGTATATCCCATCTTGTCCAAACAAGAAACTGAAATGATGTTCTTAACTATGCTAGGAACATAATGACATTCTTCTAAAGAAAGATAATCTCCAGATGGTGGCTTGAGGTTCACAACCCCTAGCGCCACAGTAGCAACTCTTGCGCCGTTTCCCATCCTCAGTTCCACCTCGCCCTTTCTCAGCTTTCGCTTACTTGTCAGCCTCTGCGAATCATTGCAGATGTGAGAAGTACATCCAGTATCTAATACCCAAGATGCAGAATCTCTATTAGACAAATAAATATCTATCATATAGATACCTGGAGCATCACCATGCTTCCGCTGAGCTTTCTTGTTGAGGTACCTTTTACAGTTCCTCTTCCAATGTCCTTTCACGCCATAGTGGAAACCCGTTCCCTTGTCATTGTCGTCCTTCCTTGTCAAAGTTGCTTTCACTTGCTTCTTCCCTTTGCCCCTCTTTGAGGCAGAAGCTACCTTCCTCTTCTTGTTGGTCCCACCAACAAAGAGGACTTGGGGCTTTTCCTTCTAAAGGTTCCCCTCGGCAGTAGTAAGCATGTTCAGCGCTCAAACTTAAGTAAGATCTTTAAGTTCCTGAGCCAATCAGTGAAGTTCAGCTAGTCAAACGATTGACATTCATAATGCCACGAAGAGGCTTAGTTGACGACATCTTTGCCTTTTAGGAGATGAATAAGAATTAATGATTAATTCTTTGCAGATATTATTTTCATTGAAAATAATGCTCCCACTAAAGTTAAGCAATTCACACAACCCTCATGTGTATTAAAAGGGAGAACCGACAATCTCCTAGTGGGGATCAGAATCTCAACAACTATATTATGACCTCGAGTGGACTCCACCAATCATAATATATTGTTCAACATCCATCTCATGAAACTTGCAACATTTGCAAGATCTGATCATACTTCGGTCCCCGACGCTCATGTGGCCTGGAGTGGATTCCACCAACCACTTAGTTCGGTCTAAGCCATACCTTTGTTACTTAACGGAAATAGATTCGTGAGTGGTCATGGAGTGGATTCCACCAAACCAAACAGTTCGTCTACCTCAACCTTGTGTCATACACTAGTTCTTAGTTCCTCTTCTTTGATAAGTAGGCCTGGAGTGGACTCCACCAACCCAACTTAAAGTGATTTGGATACTAAGGATATAACAAAGGAGGACCACGCGTGAGTTCGTAACTCTTACATTTCAGCCTAGATTTTAATATGTGGGGGGTTTTATTTTTTATCGGGTCTCTTCGTTAGGGTACGTCATGGTTATCTATATAACCATACCCAAGGATATGATTATCTCAATAATCATATACCTATATCACATAGATGTCATATGTGATGTTATATCAATAAACCAAAACATTATAAAAGAGGGATCCTATAATAGGTCCATCTATGTTCTTGATTTCACATTCAATTTAATAACATCACAATTAAATAAATAAATTTAATTCAATGCAAAAATTAATCATATTAATATTTTGTAAAATAAATACGACAATCATGCATAATAATCAAGAAATAATCATTTAAACACTTTAATATGATTTATGGGATTTTTCTTAATTAAAAATAGTTTAACTCTTAAATTATTCAATTAAATAAATCCCAAAAATAAATAAAAATTGAAGTAAATGACATCAAAATTAATAAAAATATTTTATTTGAGTCAATAAATCAATTTTCTATTTTTCCTGATTTTTCTTTTCGATCCGATCGATCTCGGTCGACCGCGAACGATCTCGATTGATCACCCTCGATCGATCACGATTGACCACAATCGATCTCCGCCGATCAATCGCATCGATCGATCACGATCGATCTCCACCGATCGAGCGCGATCGACCACGATCAATCCTTCTTGATCGATCACGATCTCCTCCCCCGATCGATCGTTCCTCCTCAAATCGATCGCAATCGTTTGCCATCGATTGGTCGCTCGCGATCGCCCTCGATTGCCATCGATTGGTTGCTCGCGATCGCCCTCGATTGCCATCGATTGGTCGCTCGCGATCGCCCTCGATTGCCATCGATTGGTCGCTCGCGATCGCCCTCGATTGCCATCGATCAGGGGGGGGTGTTTTCTCTCTCCCACGTTACACTTGGGAGGGGAGAGAGAGAGGGGGAGAAGGGAAAAAGCTAGGGTAGATCGTGGGGCCCACCCCACGGGAGGAGGCAGTTGACCGGGCCCCCATCCTGCACGGAAAATAAGGGGGACGATAGGCCCCAGGTGAAGAAAAAAGAGAATTTTTTCTTCTTCTTATGATTCATCTTCAAATGATCATATCTCCCTCATTTCTCATCCGTTTTAGATGTTTTGGGGCTCGTTGGGAAGCTCTCCATGAGTAGAACCTAGCTCTGAAACCATTGATGGGATTCAGGTTCACATGAATCAACCTGATTAACAGTTAGGTATAATACCAGAGTTCCCCTTCTTCAGAGCTACCCCCTTCTCTTCACCTTTGCGGTTCCAACGGCTTCTTCGTGCGGCTTCTCCCAGCGTCACGAACATCGCGAGTTGCAATAGAAATCGGGGGTGACGCTCGTAGATCGACGGGCATCAACTCGTAACAGGCGGAGTGGGAAGGGAAGAGGAAGGTAGAGAGGATGGCAGGAGGTCGATAGCAAGAGAGAAAAGTGGAGGGGAAACCGGCGGGTACCGTGGGGCGTCACGGCTCCCTTCTTCACGCGGTCACGCGGGAGAGGATCACGGTCGATGACTTCTCCTCTCCTTCTTTCAATTTCTCTTCTTCCTCTTCTCCTCGTGCACGTGAGCGACCGGGGGGGGGGAAGTTTCTCCTTCACCTCGTCTCATCGTCTTCCTCTCCTCTCCCTTCCCACTCTTCTAGCAATAATAGAAAAAAACACTACGGTACTTCTTACTTCAAGTCAAACAGCGCTCAAATTGTTCCCTAGGTTCTGGGGGGGGAGTTCTCGCTCCCTTAAATAGGACCCGTAATGGGCCTAAGGGAGTGGAAGCCCACTTGAGGCCCAAACCAAAAGAAAGCTCTAAAAAGACCAACACACACACAGATGAACTTAGGGGTCATTTGGGCCCAAAAGAAAAGGCCCAATGAACCCTAAGGGGGGCAATAAAAGAAAAGATAGAGAGAGACGATAATTGGGCCCGCTAAACACAAAAGGGCTCGAAATTTTAGAAAAGGAAATACGAAAATTAAATAACGGTAAGATACGCTGAACTCGTGTCGTCGATGTCTCCCGCAATGGTGGCGACGAGTCCCGCTCGCCATCATTTTTCCTTTCAACTACCCTGTTCTACTAAGGTAAGTAGGGAGGAGTCAATTTGATGTAAAATATTTTGAAATGATGATATGTATGAAGATGATGATGTAAGTATGAAGATGTGAGGGAGAAATGAGTGAAATATAAGATGAATACCTATTGATATTAATTATAAAATAATCCTACAGAATTAAAATGGACCTATGAATGATATCACGAAGGGATAATTATATATTTAGGTGAAGAACTAATGTATGATAATTTCGAAAGGGAAAGAAAAGTGAAACGAAGAATGGTAAGGATGTGTCGAGTGGGACAGAAGATGGAGAGAACGATATGAACTATTTAATGACGAGGATTACATCTATTATAACGTTATGACGTGGAGTAGATATCGAAATGATAATACAAAGGAGTAAGGTATAGATTAGTGAATATATGAGGAGAATAATGCGGTTAGAGGATTTTAAGATAATGAGATGATTAGATTGCGAAGAGAATAGAGATAAGATAGAAGATGGTGTGGATTATATAATGAAGAAGAGGACTGATGTAGAGAATATTTGGGAGTGAATTTACTATGATTGGGGTTATCTTAGGATGATTTCAGAATTAGTATAAGGAAGAGAACAGATAGAAAGAAGACGTGTCGAAGTTGGATTTACGA
The DNA here is from genome assembly GCA_024174645.1 of Lemna minuta. Taxonomy (NCBI): domain Eukaryota; kingdom Viridiplantae; phylum Streptophyta; class Magnoliopsida; order Alismatales; family Araceae; genus Lemna; species Lemna minuta. Next base: position 1,192,868 of record CM044111.1, on the reverse strand, counting down.
TTTTAATAGGTGAACTATTAATCACGGTTAAAGAAGAGAGGACGAATACCTTTCAGACGTGACGTGGAAGCCTTTTGGATTCACCACACCATCAAAGGTAGTCTCGGTTGCTTCTTACTTTGGTATGGATGAAAGATGACAGCAGTGGGGGGATAAAAGAGAGGAGGATAGAACTCGCAGTGAAGTTTTTGGAAGAGAGAATGGAAGACAAGGAACACGATGAATACGACACTTTCCAACCAAGGAAAAGAGTTTCTTTTCAATAAAACAACCTGTCTTTCTTTCTTACAATCGTCCATTTTAATGGGTGAAGAAGATAGACGAGTTTAGAACGAAAAGATGCCTCCAAGAAGGAGGAGGCAGTTATGGAAGTTTATAAGACCTGTTCGGTATTGGTCTTATGATTTATACGACGATCTATTTGGCAGTGACGTGGAGGCACGTGGAAGTTCATTAACCCCGTGTAGATCTACAGCAATTGAGGCGGTTTTAACTTCTCTTCGTGGAGGTCTTCATGTCTCTTCACTATTCCGATTCTGTAGGAGGGTTGACCATGGAGTCTTGGACTTAAGGAGATCCTTGACGGTTGTAGCAGTTGCGTAGATATTTAATTGGTCGACAGAGAGAATCCAGACTAAGTCTTGACATCATTCAAAACCGTGGATATCGTATCTCCCTTTAGAGATAGTTAGGGACTATTGTCATGGTCGTTTCCTCATCTTGTCTCTGTTTCTCATCAGTAAGGAGATAAAATGCCTGAATAATTTTTCTCTTGATGGTCGTGGCACGTTGGAATGGCAGTTACATGGACGGTCAGTGGTCGTCAGTCCAAGTCTTCATTTTTCTGTAGAGGTCGTGAGAATCTTTTGATGCAGCTGTCCTCATAATCATATTAAGTAAATCGTGATCTTGATACTCTATATCCATGAAGCTTGATGTCTCGTGGAACTCATTGACATAAAATTGTGGAAGGTGTTGATAAGTAAAAGGACTGTCAATGGGTAGATATCAGACTGAGTTTCCTTCTCGTCATTAATCGTAGAAGCTTTGTTTTAAGTGGGAGATAGTTCTCCTTGCTGGATTGTTCCTTCAACTCTTCATGGTTGACTTTAGACATCTTTGCTCTCATAATGATCGAAGGATAACATGCATAAGCTTGTTGATCTTGTAATCATTTTATCGGCTTTGGTAGGAATGAGGAGGGGCCATTTGGTGGACTTTCAGATTAAGTCTTCTTCTTCTTCCTTAACCGTGAAGATGGTGCTTCAATGGGAGATAATCTTTTTTTCTTGGAAGCTTCCTTTATGCTGACTTCCTTCATATAAGTTGTCTTCATTTTGGACGATCTTCATAAATGCTTGAACAGTCTTGATTTTAGGTACAATCATGCATGACTTTTTTCTTGAAGTAGAACCCCAAGCTAATAATATTATTTGGATCTCCTATAATTCTATCTATAGGTGGTTTTCAAAGAAAGAAGGGAATGTAATAACAAAGATGTTCCTACTGATTTTCTTTCTTGAGATTAGTAATTATAATTATACAAGGTACCTATGATATAGTGGATATGGTTTGGAAATTAAGGAACCTACACCAAGGTAAGGGTAGTTGACTTGGTCTATTCAAAGAATTCTAAGTATATAGGGATGAGGGTTTAATTTCTTTTGACCAAGTCAATCTTTGGATCAATATGTAAATGGAGGAGGAGGGAAGATAATTCCCTTTGGATCTACACTCTCTTTCAATGTTTTATAGAGGCTTCCTTCATTCATTTCATGAATGGATAATTTCTCAAATTTGTGAATAAGGAGGAGTATGCCATTTTGTTGCTGTTGAGAATGATTTCTCTTCCGTAAGTCATATCTAGGTTCACTTGGAACCCTTGTGTTCATGTGATGAGATAATTCTCCATCACAATTGTCTTTTGATGTCATTATTAAGACAATAGCTTGAGAAATCTGTGGATGTGAATTCACCACCCCTGTCTGATCTGAGTGTCTTTAACTTCACTCCTTTTTTTGGTCTCTGCTATAGTTTTAAACCGTTTGAAGGCTTCAAATGCATCAGATTTCTGCTGCAATATTGCCACCCAAGTTAATCGTGTTTAATCATCAATAACGAGGAGGAAATACTTGCTTCCTCCTAGAGTAGGTGGTGATATGGGTCCACAAAAGTCAGCATATACGAGTTCTAGAGGCTTAGTTGCTTGATAACTGGAGGTCAACGGAAAAGTTGTTTTGTGGTGTTTCCCTGCCACACAATCTCTACAATGTTTGTTGGGTACCTTGATCACTAGCAGTCCTTCAACTAACTACCGATTTGACATTTCCTTCAAAGTATGGAAGCTTATATGTCCGAATTGAGAGTGCTAGAGCCAATCTTCGGAGTGTTCCTCAATTAGCATACATTAATCCACTATGCTAAGCTTCAGCAAATAGAGTCCTCCCTCGAATCTTTGCACTTCTGCAAATATATGACCATTATGATTGTAAATGGTGAGCTTACCTTCACCCATGATCATACGGTAGCCGTCTTCGTCTAATCAACCAAGGCTAAGAGTATTTGCTTCCAACTCTGGAACAAATAGTACATTGCAGAGTCGAAGTGTGCTTCCAATGTTTTGATTAATCTCAATAGCTCCTTTTCCTTTAATTTAGATTCTTGAATTGTCACCAAATTTCACAAATCTGGTGGTAGATTTATCCAAATCACTGAAGAACTTACGACAGCCTATTATGTGATTAGTTGCTTCAATATCAAGGTACCGGGGAGCAAGATCAGACGATGCTTTCTCTGATCCATGAAGGAGCAAATCACTTGCTTCTTCTACCATTGTCATAAGAAGAGAGGATGTTACGGCTGCCGTATTGGAAGAACTTGCCGCTGCTGATGCCGGTGTGGTTTCCGCCACATAAGCTCGATCATCACGCGTCTTCTTTGCGCTCCTACATTCATAAGCAAAGTGATTGAAATTTTGACAACTGTAACATTGAATTACCGATTTGTGAAATGGTTTCTTCTCTTTGTCTTCTTCAGCTGGTTGATTGCGTCCCCGACCTTGACCTCGGCTTCTTCCTCTACAACGGCCGCGATGACGTCCTCTTCCACGCGATGAGGACTCCTCCTCAGAGGATATCTTGGCTTTGCTTAGCGCCTTGGCCAATATGACCTGCTCCTCTTCACGAGACTCACGTTCTTTGAGCCGCAACTCATGAACGGTGAGAAATCCAATTACCTCATCAAGGCTCACCTTATCAAGTTGACCGTATTGCTCCAAAGAGAGAGTAAGAGCATCGAATTTGGCGAGCGTCGCTCTCAAGAATCGGTGCACCACCTCTTTCTCTTCCATTACCTCTCCCAAATTCCGCAGATCAGAGACGATGCGTGTGAATTTCATCGCAAAATCTACTACAAAATCCGTCTTGGCCATTGTGAGTATCTCTAAATCGTGTCTCAGTCCTTGGATGCGGGACTGAATCACTCTGTCCACGTCGAGATTCCGTTGACGTAAGATCTCCCAATTCTCTTTCACGGTCTTCTACACGTCGAGAATTCCCAGAAGATCTTCCAGAACATCGCTAATGATCGCTGAGAGCGCTTGGCGATCCTTCTTCTTCGATGCATTCTCACCAACAATCGATTGCCACAAATCGTGAGAATCTAGGTACACTTCCATGGTTATAGACCATACGCGATAGTTTGTATTTGATAGCTTGAGAGACGGGGCTGACGCTCCCATTTCTTCATCACTAGCTTTCTTCGCCATTCTTGATTCTTCGGAAAATCGATTCGCTCTGATACCAAATTTTGGTGTATGATTCACCTAAGATCTCACACGAGTTTGTGGAGAAATCGATTCGATGAATGACATTCAAAAGAGGGAGAGCTAAGACTGAATCGGAATTCAGGAAGATGTTCATTCATAATAGAAATCATTGAATACATTGAGTATTTGTAAATCGTCCAATACGAAGAGGAGAGAGAAGGAGTCTGCAACGACCTCTCTAGGGAGCTCTTGTCGCATCTGACGTGTCTTCATCTAGACCGTCATAACTCCCCTCATCCGACGCTTCTAATCAAAGCATAACTACCTAAAATAGAAAAAGCAAAAATGACACCGAAGACAGAAGATCGTTGAAAGCCCGTAATTGCCTCTAAGCTGGAGCACCTTCCATCACCCCCGACATCTCGGTACGACATGGAAGGTGCCGAATCTGCTCCTCATCTGCCTACGCAGGGTCATGGATCCCTTCCGCCTACCCACGCCACCCCTCTGCGGTGTAATCGCAGCCTGCCTGCTAATAACATGCTAATTAGACATGATAATACATGGTTATTAATGCATATTAAGGCATAAAAGACTTCATTCCTATGCATGTTATCATATTTATGAGTATTTATCTATCATTCTATGAAAAAGTCATTATAATCTCAAAATACTTTAATTTAGGGTTAATTATGATGAATTAAAGATAAATAATTTTATAACCCATCTTTTCTTGAGATTATAAGGGGTTTTTAAAGTTAAATAATGAGAGAAATCATTTTTATAAGCATTCATTTAATTTTCTAAAGTTTAAATCTTAAAGAAATGAATGTACTTTTGAAATAGAAATTAAATCTCTTGTTATTTATTAAATTTGATTTTTAGAATGATAAATAATTAAATTTCTGATCAAATGAAAGAAATTTAGATTAATTTGGACTTATATTTTGAAAGTTATGAATTTTCTAATTTTTACGGATTTTTATGGATTTTTTCAGAATTCTTATGAATTTTTAATAAATTTCTTAGGATTTTCTCGAATTAAAAATTGATTTTTCTGAATTTTATTAATGCGCAGGTGACGTGGCGTGCTTTGGACCGTCCGATTGCATCGTGATTAATAGTTGATGCGAGGAGGCAACGTGGCAGTCTACGGAGCGTCCGATCGGAGGAGGAATTAAGGCCGTTGATCTTCACTAAAAGAGGAGGGTACGTGGCGCAACATGATTCGTCGGCAAATCATTTTATAAACAATTGAATCAGAGCCATCAATCTAAGGATTTATAACGGCTCAAATTAAATTGACGGAAAATGCATCCGATGTGTCCGATTGTGATCCAACGGCGTGTGTTTTCGATGCGTTTTATAACACATGTGACGTGGCTTCATCTTGAGCGTCGATCAGACATCCAATGGCCATGACTTAACGGTAACAATTCGCATTGATGCGTATCATCAGAGCCGTTGATGCGTTTCATCGGACGGTTATGCCCAAATTGCCTATAAATTGAGATGTTCTTTGAGATTGTAAAACATTTGACAACAATTCGAGTAAATCGAACTATTTAGACACCAAATCTCTTGAATCTCTTGATCCCAAAAGCTTCTAGACTCATTTCTGCATCCGAGGAGTGCTTCAGATCAAGATTACGATGATCGATGAGGAAGAAATTGAGGCCTGAACTCCATGGATTGCGATTCTTGGATTTTGATGAATACCCTTGATTCCGGAAATTAATTGGATCAATTTGATCGTAATTGTGGGTTAGGGATCATGTTTTATCCTAATCTATCTTATTTTAGTGTTTAATTTCAATTTAGAATAGTAATTTAAGTGAATTTCAGTCTTAATTTCGATAATTTCGCGATTTACATTTTCGGAAAATACCCCTTTCTTCAATCTTCAATTTCTCCTCGAAATCAAAATCAAATTCATTGATTTTTGATTCCGTAGATTTGTCTTCAAGTCCTCTTTCATAAAATACTATTTTCCCAAATTTCTATCATCGATTCATTGTCCAATTTGATCAAATTCGAAGAGATCATCAAGAATTTCCCTAATTCCCTATGGATTCGACTCATATTTACCATTATACCCCTCAATTCGAATTAATTTAATAAAATTGGTAAGTTTGGACTTTCTTTTGACACAAGACCGTGTGTTTTCAATGACCTCGCGATCTCGCTTTGTCACCCGCATGCCCGCCTGCCCGTCGCGTTGAAGCCCGACGCAACTGACGTCCATCGAGCGAACGGGGCCATCTGCATAGGGCATGTTCTAGTAGAGTAGCCTACGAGTTACTCTGCTCACAAAGAGTTTACTAAATTTTTCAAGCTCAATCTAACTATCCATGGTCCTAAATAAAGTTTAGAGGCTTGGTTTGAAAACTTTAATAAATTTGTGATAGACTTTTGTTTCAAGTACTATATAGGGGATCCATCTATCTTCATAATGCTCCCCATTTGTGATAGTAGTTTTTTGAAATATCAAGTGATGATACTTTATTAAGATGACTGATAACATGCTAACTAAACATCAAAATACATGATTATCAATGCAAATTAAGGCATAAGACATTCCATTCTAATGCATGTTATCATATTTTTGGGTGTTTATCTATCATGTTATGAAAAAGTCATTATAATCTCAAAATGCATAAATTTAGGGTTAATTATGATGAACTAAAGATATTATTTTCATAACCCATCTTTACTTTAAATTATAATTAGTTTTTAAGGTTAAATAAAAAGAGAACTCATTTTATATACACTCATATATTTTTAAAAGTTTTAAAATCTAAAAAAATGAGTATATATTTTATATAGACTTTTATTCTCTTGTTATTTATTAATTTGACTTTTTAGAATGATAGATAATTTAATTTCTGATCCAATGAAACAAATTTGAATTAATTTGGAGTTATATTTTGAAAGATATGAATTTTCTAATTTTATAGGGATTTTTTCAGAATTTTCTTGAATTTTTCTGAATTTCAAATCAATTTATTTTGATTTACAATCCATTTTATATGGAGCATATGGAGTGTCCGATCGCGCAATTAATCGCAACCATCGATCCTCACTTAAGGCGAGGGGGTATTGACGAGACGAGACCGCGAGGTCGTCGATTTCACACGGTCTCGTGTCAAAAATTATTCCGAACTTACCAATTTGGGGAATTAAGAGTGAATTGAAGGGTATAATGGTAAATAAGAGTCGAATCCACAGGGAATTAAGGTATTTTTGAGAGATCTTTTGGAATTTGGTCAAATTGGACGATGAATTGAGGTGAGAAATTAGGGAAAATGGTGGATTTAGAAATATAACTTCAAAACGAATCCACGGAATCAAGAATCATCGAATTTGGACTTGATTTCGCGGAGAAATCGAAAATTGAAGTGGAGAGAAAATTTAGGACGTTAAAAATCATGATTTAAGCTAAAATTCGATGAAATTAAACTCTAAATCCTAATCTAAAAAGCAATTAAACATAAATGGCAGATTAGGAAGGAAAAACTGCTCCCACTAACCCCCGATTGCGATCAAATCGCGGCGATTAAGCCTCTTAATCACAAAGAACACGAAGAACACGATCGGTAGATTCATGCTACGATTTCTCCTTCAATTCTCCACCAAATCTTGAATTCAACCCCTCCGTGGATGCGGAATTGAGAGAGGAAGAGGATGGAATCAAGAGAAACGAGAGGAATGGTGTCTAGACAGTTCAATTTGATTGAAATCCAACTCGAATACATATAACGATGAAGAACAAGTCATTTTATAGCAATTTTGGGTGTAACCGTCCGATCGTTTCGATCGACAGTTACGATGAAAGGTCCACGATGGATTGTTTCAGAAAATATCGTGGCCGTCGGATCTGGATCAACGGTCCGGATGATCTCGCGTAGGTGACCGTTATAAAATGTATAGAATATCGCCCCTTGGATCGCGATCGAACGGCCGAGATGCGATCCGCGTCGCGTTATCACAGCCGTTATAACGCCCCAATTAGACCACGTGCGCTGATCATCTCCGGTGGACCGCAAGTGCACGCGATCGACGCACCGTATTATGCGCCTCACGCGATCCGACGCCCTGTGTAAGTCCACGTCACCTGTAACTTAAAACTATGTGGGACTTTAGTCCCACACGGAAAAGATTAGAAAACTCCGTCAGGTTTATAACGCCCGACGGATTTAGAGGTTGAATACCCTCCCGATATACGGGAGGTTGAAAACCTCTTATTATATAAAGTATAAATAAATATATATGTACTATACGCCACGTTGGCGCTGCGCGGGCCCGCGTGGCTCTGCCACGTGGCCTTGCGTGCCACGTCGCACCCACGTGGGACCCGCGGGATAATAAGCCCCTTTTTTTACTCTTTTTTTATTCATTTTAATCTATTTAAATCAAAATTAAATCGGAAAAAATCCAGAAAAATCCCTAAAATTGTAAAAATCATATCTTTTAAAATACAACTCCAAATTAATCCAAATTTCTTTCATTTGATCTGAAATTTAATTATCTATCATTCTAAAAATTCAAATTATTTAAATAACAAGCGATTTAATTCTTATTTCAAAAATACATTCATTTCTTTAAGATTTTAACTTTAGAAAATTAAATGAATGTTTATAAAAAATGATTTCTCTTATTATTTAAATTTAAAAACACTTATAATCTCAAGTAAATATGGGTTATAAAATCTTTAATCTTTAATTCATCAGAATTAACCCTAAATTAACGCATTTTGAGATTATAACAAAAAATTGCATAGAATGATAGAAATGCACTCAAAGTATGATAACATGCACATAAATGTAATGTTTTATGTCTTAATTTGCATTAATAATCATGTTTTATCATGTTAAGATTGCATGTTATCACACCCCCCAACTTAAATAATTTCTAGTCTCTTAGAAATTTCCTATAAAATCTCCCTAGAAAGTCCTTTCCACTTCTCAATCCTACTACTAAAGAGGTGAAATGTATATAAGTATGATTACTCTTCCTCATAGTGTGGACCATAGTGATCTAGATTCCATCTCTAGGTTAACTTCTTTAGTGCATATTAGGGTAGTGCTCATCGGCTAATGCTCGAGTCTAATTCTCAATTGTGATCGAGGTGAGAATATCTAGGGTTTAATGCTATGGGGATGAAAAGATTCTCATGAGCAGATGTAATCCTTACCCTCTCCATAGATTCATCACTCCTTCCCTCAAAATGGAGGCTACTTAATGTATTAGAATTCCCCTTAACTTACCTTCCTCCTAAAAAGAGTGCAATTGCAAAGGTATTCCTATCTTTGGATGCAGCGTTTGAGGTGGTTGAAAGAAAATTTAAAGACACTATATCTAAAGGAATGATGTGGTTAAAAGCAAATATGTGTGTAAACAAAATGGATTTAAAAACAAAGGTGGTACCACTTATGATAATTTTTGCTCCCAAATGATGTGGATGGTAATGGATGGTAGGGATAGATGGGAATGGTAGAGATGGTGGTGGAAGAAGATAAGATATTCCTCTAACTTATTCTCCTTCTTTTCACTTCTTCTATTTCTCTCTTTTTCTTCTTTTTCTCCTTCCTTTTTCCTTGCCTCTTTCTTTTCTTTTTCTCTTTTTGTTTTGCTTTTGTAACATACTTCAAAATTTCAAAAGAGTTTACACAAAATAAGGATATGGAGGAGTTGTTTTGTGGAGGTTTGAAGAGAGTTTGCCAAAGTGTGAAGTGTAATGTTTGAAGGGATATTTCCATGTGAGAGGAATGTGGAGGAGATGTGATGGATGTGTGAGTCACTTGGGAGTGTGATTATCATAAGTGAGGTTTAAAACAAAGTGGTGTAACTACTTGACTGCTTTGGAAGAGATAAACTAAATGCCTATAAGGGAAAGATAGGTATTTCAAAAAAAAATGATGGATCATTGCACTCTTTTAAGGGAAAGTTTGGAATCGAGGAATTCCCACACTAAGTAGGTTTGGCTGATGTAAGGTAGGGGATAAGAATTTTGCTTGAACTTCACTCAAAATCTCTCCATTTCAAATCCATAGCACTTCAACCTTCTGATTACTCATTTTTCCTCGGTGCCTTGTTAGATACCCAACCCCAAAGAAGTCAACCATTACGAATGAAAAATCTGACCTTTCATTAGAGAACCTAGCATGTTGAGGTGGATTGTCGTTGGTTTGAGATAAGGACTTGGAGGGCATAATGTCTATTTTGTATTCTTCTACTTTGGAGGAGCTAAAAAATATATTCACAAATGGTCTTGATAACATGCTAATTGGACATGATAATACATGATTATTAATGCATATTAAGGCATAAAAGATTTCATTCCTATGCATGTTAGCATATTTATGAGTGTTTATCTATCATTCTATGAAAAAGTCATTATAATATCAAAATATATTAATTTAGGGTTAATTATGATGAAATAAAAATAAATAATTTTATAACCCATATTTACTTGAGATTGTCAGTAGTTTTTAAAGTTAAATAATGAGAGAAATCCTTTTTATAAACATTCATTTAATTTTCTAAAGTTTAAATCTTAAAGAAATGAATATATTTTTGAAATAGAAATTAAATCTCTTGTTATTTATTAAATTTATCTTTTTAGAATGATAGATAATTATATTTTTAATCAAATAAAAGAAATTTGGATTAATTTGAAGTTATATTTGGAAAGTTATGAATTTTCTAATTTTTAAAGATTTTTCTAGATTTTTCTGATTTTTTCTGAATTTTTAAGAATTTAACGGAAATAAAATCATTTTTTCTAATTTAAAATGGATTTTTTGATTTATTAATAGCACACAGGTGAAGTGGCGTGATGTGGATTGTCTGATCGCATCGCGATCAACCGTCGAGGCGGGAAGGCGACGTGGCAGCATGAGGAGCGTCTGATCGGGCGAAAAATCAGAGCCGTTGATCTTCACTTAAGTTAGGGGGTACGTGGCGAGATCGGATTCATCGGATTGCGTTGTAATCTCAAACGTTGATCAAGAAGAGTTATAACGGTTGAGATTAATTCGATGAAAAATGCATGTGAGCGTTCGATCGCGATCCAACGACGGACGTTACATGCGTTTTTATAACACTCCCGACGTTGCAAAATCTCGGGTGTCCATCTCCAATCCAACGGCCACGACTTAACTATAAAGATTCACATTGATGCGTTTCATCAGAGCTATTGATCAAAGATCGAGCGTTTCATTGGACGGTTACTCCCAAATTGCCTATAAATTGAGATGTTCTTCGAGATTGTAAAGCATTCGAGAGCAATTCGAGTAAATCAAACTATTCAGACAAAAATCTCTTGAATCTCTTGTTCCTAATCGCTTCTAGACTCATTTCCGCGTCCAGGGAGTGCTTAAGATCAAGATTTTGACGATCGATGAGGAAGAAATCGACGCTTGAACTCCACAATCGCGATTGTCTGAATTTTGATGAATAGCCTTGATTACGGCGATTAATTGGATCAATTCGATCGTAATTGTGGGTTAGAGATTGTGTTTCATCCTAATCTATCTTATTTTAGCATTTAATTTCATTTTAGAATCGTAATTTGATTTAATTTCAATCTTAATTTTAGATTTTTGTGATTTTAATTTTTGAAAATTTCACCTCTATTCAATCTTTGATTTCTCTGCAAAATCAAAGTCAAATTCAGTGATTTTTGATTCCGTGGATTCATCTTCAAGTCCTCTTTCATAAAATACCATTTTTCCTAATTTCTATCACCGATTCATTGTCCGATTTGATCAAATTCGAAGAGATCCCTCAAAATTTCCCTAATTTCCTGTGGATTAGACCCATATTTACCATTATACCCCTCAATTCATGAATAAAACTTAAAATTGGTAAGTTTGGACTTTATTTTTACCCGTGACCGTGTGTTTTCAACGACCTTGCGGTCGCGTTCCATCACGCCTCAAGTGAAAGTATTATTACTTACTCTATGGTAAGTCGGGCATGATGAATATGTATGCTTTTGTTTGACGGAGAGTGTATATATATATGTTTGTTTATGCTTATTTATACTATTTTGGACATTGGACCTTGTTCCTGCACCCTTTATTGGGCCTACTTGGGGGGGGCCACATATTCCTTCATATATATATATATATATATATATATATAATGAAATACCCGAAGTGGTGGTGAAACTAGCTGAGGGGGGGGGGGGGGTGAATTAGTTAGTTCGTTACTCTTTAGGTTTTCTAATCTTTTTGTTTCAGATTCGTTACTTATCACTCTTCTCTCTTTCTTTCGATGGGCAAATGAATTTATACTGGTTGGGGGACCTAATGTCCCTTAATCCAATCCCGAGTACTATGACCTTGTAGCCTCCAATCTTACCAAATAAAAATCCTAATCCGTACTTCCCTCAAACACGATGTAGGATGACAGTTTGTACAACTTTAGGTTTCGCCCCCTACGGCGACCCTAACTCTCACCTTTACCTTATTCTACGGTATCTTTGGCTTTTGATATTGACTTTAACTTCAGAAAGTTTACTTTGACTTTGAATTCTCCAATTGACTTTGACTTCTAAGATTGACTTTGACTTCAAAACATTGACTTTGACTTCTAGAATTGACTTTGACTTTTGAGAGTTGACTTTGACTTTTGACTTGACTTTGACTTCTGAAAGCTAACTTTCTCTCAAATTGACTTTGACTTCTAAGATTGACTTTGACTTCAAAACATTGACTTTGACTTCTAGAATTGACTTTGACTTCTGAGAGTTGACTTTGACTTTTGACTTGACTTTGACGTCTAAAAGCTAACTTTTTCTCAAATTGACTTTTACTTCTAAGATTGACTTTGACTTCTAGAATTGACTTTTACTTCTGAGAGTTGACTTTGACTTTTGATTTGACTTTGACTTCTGAAAGCTAATTTTTTCTCGACTTGACTTTGAATTCTAAGATTGACTTTGACTTCTAGAATTGACTTTGACTTCCGAGAGTTGACTTTGGCTTTTTACCTTCTAAGAGACACAATTGACTTCTCTCAAATATTGACTTTGACTTCAAAACATTGACTTTGATCTGGAATTGACTTTGACTTGTGAGAGTTGACTTTGACTTTTACCTTTTGACAAACAGTTTCTTTCAAATATTGACTTTGACTTGTAATGGACTCTTTGCTACGATAAGCAAAACTTAATGCCTAAAAACACAGAAGAGATGTGCAAGATATGTTAGCCAATCAACTAAGAGAGTGTGAGGATATTGAAACTTGATCAACAAGGTTTACAGACTGATGACGTTTGTCTACAACTTTCACAACTAACAATAAACCAATTAACTTACTTGATTCACAGTAACAGAGTAGTATTGAATCAGATCTAAAAAGTATTATGATTAGACTAGATGACAGTAAATCTCACAAAAAATATTAATGCAATTAAATTTAACTGACAGACCAAATAAAGCTAATATGAACTTGAATCTAGCAAGTTATAAATTCAGATTATATCACAACAAATTTCACAGAGAAAAATTAATGCAATTCAACTGATGAACAGAGCAAATAAAATTGATACGAACTTGAATCTGGCAAGTTATAAAATCAGACGATATTGCAGCAAATTTCACAGTGAAGAATTAATGTAATTAACTTGATAGACAAAGCAACTATAACTGATATGAACTTGAATCGGCAAGCTATAAACTCCAGATGATATTGCAGCAACTTTCACAGTGAGAATTAAAGAAATTAAATTGATGGACAAAGCAAATAAAACTAATTACTGATTTGAATCTGACAAGGTATAAACTCAGATTAGATTACATAAAATTTCACGATGAGAGTGAGAGAGAATTGAAACAATAACTCTTTAGGAAGGACGAATATATATATATATATATATATATATATAAATAAATAGTGTTCCGAATAATAATGTGTTCTGAATATTCGAAATATAAAGACATAAAGTGAGATTTAGATATATATAAGGTAAAATGTAAATAGTTGGCGTTAGAATAGGTTATTTATATTATATATCAATGAAGATTGAAATCTGGAAAGAAAAAACCGTAAAAAGGAAATAAGAGCAATTTCTTCAGAAAAACTGTAGTGTTAGTGTGATCCGAAAATAAATCGATGAACAAAGTGGGGATTTAGATGAGGAAGAGATTGAAGAAACTCGTAATAGAGACAGAAAAACTGTGCGATAAAAAAATACATTGATTGAAGAGAAAAGATGACCACAAGACTTCGTGAAACGCTATGAGCTTGACCGTGAGCTATGACAGAGGCTTTAGACAGATTGATCACAAAGTTGTTTTCTTCGTATTTTAAGATCTTGATCGCGATTGAAGCCTTTTTTGAAGACCACAACTACTGAGAGCGAAAGTCAGGAACCCAAACCCTAAATCTCCTTTTCAAAAGAGTTAGAGTTCACAAATTAAAGTCGCAATACTTCTATTTATGCCCTAACCTCCGCTAGACTCAAAATACAAGGAAGTTTCTTAAAGACCCTTTCTTCCTCTTAGGGCATTTCTGATATAGGAAGTTCTAATATGCCGCATGGGTATTATGACATACATATATCCAACTAATCCTAGATACTGACTGATTTTAACCTAAATCTAGATACCATATAATTAAGTTAGTTTATCACATAAAAAACTTACAACGATCAAAGATAAGAATAAAACGACAGTTGTAGTGACGCTTGCAAAATAGACGAAAATTAATAGGGTTAGTCCAGAATAACATAAAAAAAAACAATCAATCTGGATGTATATAAGGTTAGAGATTAAATAAGCGTACACAATTTAATCATCCTAATTCATGATTCGGAAAACTCAATTTAACCACATGTACATACATCAAAATCCTTAACATTAACATATATATATATATATATGGAATCAAACCTCAATTCCTTAGAAGAGTTAAGTCCTCATTTTCCCTCATTCTCTTGTCTCATAACATCATCTTGAAATCATTGTTGTTTTCTCCATCTTCAGTGTCTATTCTCTTTGCGAGGGTGTGAAAAACCTCAAATAGTCGCACATCTTCAAGAACTTCTAGGATCTTTAAGATAACTTGTTTCTCCAAGAAGGTATACTTTGTTCTTCTGCGTGAAAAGGGTATACTTTGTTTTATCCAAAGCAATCCTTGATCTTAGATTTGAGTCACAATATCTTCGCAAGTCAATCCTTTTATTTGGGCGATCAATTTACACGCACACAAATTTTAATCTGATTCTTCAAATTAACATCCTTTATAAATCGTTCGAATGATCCCTCAATTCCTTAATTATGGGATTAGCCTTGGAATCAAACCTCATTCTAAGGCCATCAAGTGATCTCTAAAACTCTGGTTCCTTGGAATAACAAAATTGAAGGAATTGATTCTCCATTGTCGGCTCTCTCTTCCTCATTTCCGAAACACTATCCTCAACATCTCTCGAGCACCTTGTTCTACCTCATTTCCTATCACTCTAGCTCTTTCCCATCTCTCTTTGGCATTCACAATGTTTTCCAAGGAACAAGTGGCAGGCACCCCAGGTGTTCTTGTCCTCATCCTAGTATCTACCTACTGGAAGTCTGCGCATGTGTGAGCCAGAGCGACATGGTCTTTAGAAGCTCGGGCCTCAGCAGATTGTGTATGGGAGAGAGGGTGAACAAGAGAGAGAGTGCACGAGAGAGGGACAGGAAGTCATAGAGAGAGAGTGAGCAAGACAAGAGAGAGGACTTCATAGAGAGAGCGAGTGCAGAAGAGGAGAGATAGAGGGAGTCATAGGGAGAGAGACAGTTCACAAGAGGAGAGAGAGTTCAGGAGAGGAGCGAGAGAGACAGTGCACAAGAGGAGAGAGAGTCATAGATACAGACACAGTGCAGAAGAGGAGAGAGAGTGCGCACAAGAGGAGACTGTGTCATCGAGAGAGAGAGAGAGAGAGAGACGATGAATCGACGATCCACGTGAAGGTCTGTCGCGAACCATAAGAATAAGATTCTCCTCTCTGCGGTCCCGAGATTTTTTTCTCTCTCTCTACTCGCCTCCAGAAAGCTCGTCCACCTCTCTCTCTCCACTCCCTCCTCCCTTTCCTCATGGCGTCCCTCCTCGAATCCGGATGGCAGGTTACGGATCCACATTCTCCCTTCATGGTTTTTCTTTTTCGCCACCGTGAGATTCGATTTTCCTAAAGAGTTGTTTTAACGAGTTCATTTTCTTTTCTCTTATATCGATCTATTTTCCATCGCCGGACTCGTATTGAGGAAAGATTTTGATCTGTTTTGAATTTTAAGTTCGCCCGATATCTTTTTTTCCGTCTAATAGCATTTGCTAAGAATTTTTAATCTCCTGATCATCTGATTCGTTTTAATTCCGTCGATCATAGAATTGAGCGTGAAGTGATGATAAGAGTAGTGATTCATGTTTCTTCCTTTAGGCATTACATGGATGCCCCGGAATTCTAATAAATGGATCGTCATATCATAAATTATGTTGGTTTTCTTGATTTCGTCAGATTGTAGCATCGTTAAGATCCTTTTAATCAATATCATTTATGTTTCGCGTCCTGCAGTTCTTGACTACACACTTCAGCGAATTTCAATTAGCATCTGTCTTGACATTTGTCCTCCATGAGAGTGTGTTCTTCTTATCAGGGATACCTTTCATGATCCTTGAAAGGGCGGGTTTCTTAAGCAAATACAAAATCCAGGTCTGTGTTTTTTGATGTTATTAATTGTTTGGTAAAGTCAACAATAATATTCATCACTTTGATGGGATTTCAGGGTAAGAATAACACTGTGGACGCTCAGGAGAAATGCGTTCTTCGCCTCCTTCTCTATCACTTTTGCGTCAATCTCCCTGTCATGATCTTCTCCTACCCTGTCTTCCGGGCCATGGGAATGAGAATCACCCTTCCACTGCCATCCTGGTACCATGATACCGTGCTTTGAAGTAACTCTCTCCTAATTCAAAGCTGCTAATCAAGTGGTTGATGTCGCTAGGAAAGTGGTGATCGCCCAGATCATCTTCTACTTTATTCTCGAGGACTTTATCTTCTACTGGGGCCATCGTGTGTTGCATACCAAGTGGCTCTACAAGCATGTCCATAGTGTCCACCATGAGTATGGATTTCATGTCATCAAGATGCAATCTTTTTTCTCTTTACACTGATCCCATGGAAATTGACTGAGTGCAGGTATGCCACACCCTTTGGCTTGACCTCTGAATACGCGCACCCTGCAGAAATCCTATTCCTAGGCTTTGCCACCATTCTTGGGCCTGCATTGACCGGGCCCCACCTGTTCACTCTCTGGCTGTGGATGATCCTCCGAGTTCTTGAAACCGTGGAAGCCCATTGTGGCTATCACTTCCCCTGGAGCCCCTCCAATTTTATCCCATTCTACGGAGGGTGAGTCTTTATCTTTCTTCTTTGTTTAATATATTTACTTGCCGGTTTAGAGTTTAAGATGTAGGGCTTTTGCTCTTGCCAATATGTCATGCAAGGCATTGAATTCCATTCATCCTTATAATTGGTTGGAGATTTTAAATTGCGCAGTTCATATGCCAATCCTTAAAGATTTTAGGTTTAGTATTGTCTTCCTTTACTTTGTTTATGGTTTTGAACGTCTGGTGTCACTAGCTTTGTATTTAGACTCTATTTTTGCTTTGATGTGACATGTATCATCATCTCTCTTTCATCTTTTTTTATTTTTATCAAACCGTCTGATTACTCCAAATCCATTTATTTAAGTGACAATTTGGAGTTTATGGTTTAGTGTGCTATCTCCGTGTTTCAAATTGCGCAAAAAGCATATTTTTGTTTTTCAGAGTCTTTATCTTATTTGGTTCATTTTGCCTCTCATTCATTTTGGGTTTCAGGTTTGATCATGGAGGTGTTATTGTCCGGTGCCTTATTTATCCATCATTGTGTTTCTTCTGTTTTATATCTTCTTGGCATTATTCATCATTCTGTTTTCATTGGTTTAGGCTGCACTTTTAGGGTTTTCTTTCACATTTTAGGGCTTTTATATTGTTAGAGGAACAAATTTCATTCCTATTTGTGTAAAAGGGTTTAAAGTTTTGAATTCTCAATTGGCAGAGCTGATTTTCTACCTACCTATTTATCCATTCATTCATCCATCCATCTCTCTCTCTATCTCTCTCTGTGTCTATCTCTGTTTGTCGCTCTCTCTCCCTCCATTCTTCCATCCAATCATACCTCCGTCACTCCGATCAAATTTGAAGTTGAGTTTAATGTGTAGGGCCGATTTTCATGACTTCCATCACCGTGTCATCTACACCAAATCTGGCAATTATTCATCCACCTTCACCTATATGGACCGGTGAGTCATAGTTCCGTATTATGACCGTAATACCATATGATCGACATAAGACTGATTGAATTATATTCATTTCCGCCATGGGAAACTCAGGCTGTTTGGAACAGACAAAGACTTCTGGGCGGGGAAAGGCCAAGCGGTTAAAGGGAAACAGATCTAGCTTCTGAGCCAACACCTGTCATGGTACGTCTGATCGATGCTGCGTGTTCGTTGAATTTGTACTGTTTTCTCTTTTTTGGTCAAAGTCGTCCAGAAGTCGTTGAAATGATTCACTTTTGCGGCGTTGGCTAAAATTTGACGTTGTTGTGGGATGGGTAGAAGCCGTTGACCGTCATACCTCCGTCGACGGGGATGACCTGGCCGGTAATGTACGAGGCGGCCGGGAGGCAGAGAAATGCCACGAGGGCTGACACGTCAGACGGGTCAGCGATCCTCCTGAGGGGTATCCGTTGGAGAATCTTCGCTTTAAAGTCAACGTCTTCTAGGACCTCCTTCACCAACGAAGTTCGTGTATACCACGGCGCCACTGCGTTCACCCGGATCCCTTGAGGGGCCCACTCGCAGGCCAGGTTCCTCGCGAGCTGATTCATGGCGGCTGTGGTGGGGAAAACCTCAAATTACCAAAATTTAGGAGGGGGGTGAGGGGCGGGGTAAATCGGGAAAGAACCTTTGGTGATGGAGGCGATGGAGCCGGAAGAGAGGGCCGTAAGGCCCGCGACGGAGGAGAGAAAAACGATAGAGCCCCTGCCTGAAGCGCATAGAAGGGGATGGGCGAGCTGAGAGAGATGAAAGGATGCCTCCAGATTGGTGGAGGTGATGAGAGAGAAGTCTTCCTGAGTGTAATCCGTCGTTGCCTTTCTGATGTTCGTGCCGGCGTTGCTAACCTGAGTAAGAAAGAGAGAAAAAGTTGAGAACTTGTCCGGGGGGAGGAGAGAGAGAGAGAGAGGACAGACTAGAATGTCGAGTTTGTTGCCAAAAGCAGAAGCAGCCTTGAGCATGAGCTCAGCGCGCTGCTCGTGGGAGGAGACATCGCAGACAGAGCCCGCAACCGGCAGTCCCCTGGCGGCCCACATATCTAGGCACGCGGCAATCTCGCTTCCGTTTCGAGAGCAAGTGTACACCGACGCCCCAAGCAAGCTCAGCTCCTCCACGATGGCGTGCCTACCCATTAACGGAAAGTAGACTGGAGATAAGAAAATTTCCAATTGCAGAAAAATAATAATCAGAAGGTTACCCGATTCCCCTCGTCCCGCCCGTGACCAGCGCCGTCGTTCCTTCGAGAGACCAGCGTCCGCTGCTGTCTCTTCTTCTCTCCTCAATCCATGGACCTCCGCTCGCCATGATCGATATCGTCTGCAATGCTCCTTTGTAGCTTTTTCGACCGGAGAATCTGGGAGGAGAGGGGGCAATAGAGAGCCCTTTTCCGACAAGCGCCGCCATCACCAGGATAGCAGGAGCTTAACTGTGCCACGCCCAAAAAACAAGGGCATAAAAGGTAGGGCCCAATATCGTTCATAGGCAAAGATACTGACGTAAGCTAGAAGCCTTGTGGCATCACTTTCATCTTCTGCTGGAGTATATATTTGGACACATCTGATCACCAAATTGTCACCACCTTGGTAAGTGAAAAAGTTAAAAAAATAAAAATGCTTCTGGTCATTCGTTTTTATAGGTTGTGAGACAAATTACCAAGGAATGATCTTCAAGAAAAACAGATAAATGTGTAGTATGTTATATGCAATATATCCTCCTGCCCTAGTTTATACATCCATCAAAAAGTTTAAAGTATGATACAATTTACACAGCCTTAAACGTATGGTGTTTGATGGGAGTGAAGCTCAGATGTGTTCCATGTGTCACCGCTAGTTAGGAAAAGAATTGCCATATTCGATTTCGTCTCTTGGGTCTTGATCCAAGCATTATGAAACTGCCATCTGTTGTGCGCTGATTTGTAACGCGTTTGATTTGTGACGGATGGCTCCAATTTCATTAGAAGAGAGAGAGAGAGAGAGAGAGAGAGAGAGAGTGTTATTTAAATCAACTAGTGAATAGGACTCTGATCCCCTGATCTGAGAGAAAATAAGAGAATTAAAAATTTTAAATGGGAGATGAAAGGGATGGTGTTTTAATCAAGGAATCTTAATAATTTGAAAGATTGCGGACCTTGAACTGAGGTTTCATGTAACAAATGCAGAGGAACAAGATTGTTTTTAATAACCTTTAATTAGGGTTTTCATTCAATAATTCATACCAAAATTCACAACCAATATACATGAATCACCCAAATATATGATTGAATGCTATCTTAGTACTCACACGAGTCCTAGGAGCAATGAATGTGAGGGAAGGATGATCTATCACACAAAATGAGAGGAATGAAGTTACCTCAATGGATATTTAGAAAAATGTGATTTGGATGGCCTTGAAAATGTGATCTCTTTCTTTATTACTTGCTTTGGGAGAGGAAGAAAGATGGAAGAGGAAGAAAGAGGAGAAGAAGGTTAGAAGAGATGGAATGCAGAGAAGAGAGATAATTGATGGTATGAGTGTGTGAGTGTGTGTGTGTGGGTGAAAACTTGTCAGAGAAGTGATAGGGAGCATGTTGATTCATTCAAGTTTTATAATGAGGAGAGACAAAGTCCACAATCCCTTTAAATAGGGAGAAGTTACATTCAAAAGAAGAGAGAACATTGACTTTCCCTTTGAAAGGGTGTGTCCCACTTGGTGCCATCTTTTTAGGGGGAAATTTGTGCCTCTTCAAGGGCCTTTTGGGATGAGGAGAGAGAGCCACATGACAGAGCAAGAGTGATGGAAAAATTAGGAAAATTTTAGGAATAGTTAATTGGCTCAAAATCCTGCTTTTAGGTTTACTTGGTGAAGAGTCTAAGATGAAAACTTGAAGTTTGGGGGTGAAATGGGGATGTACAAGGTTTGATCTGGTCAAAAGGTTCTAAAATTCTAGTAAAGAAGTTTGACTTGGTCAAAGGCTCAAATTAAGGGTTTTAGGATTAGGAGATGGCTTGGCCAAGTCAAGGAAAGTTTTTTAGGATTCAAAGGTTGAGGGGCGGCTCCCCCTTCTTCATGGGTTTGCCCCTCTTCAATTCATCAATCTCTTTACATTTGTCTTTCCATTATAGATCTTTAAATTTCGTGAACAAGTTGATTGGATGTACTTTCCATGTTGTGTACTTGATTGGATGACTTCTAACCCTTGCATTGATTGGTAATTCCTTGTTGCCTCCTTGGATGCTTCATTTTTTGTTGAGGTGTCCCCACGATGCTCTCTTGAGTAAGTGAATATTGATGCACTTGAGGAACCCATGAGGAATCAAAATTACTTGAGGAATCAAAGTGTTTTCTCAAAATATCACTAGATTCCCCTAAGGATATAAATTACTTTGAAATTACATGTAGATCAAAATCTTCTTCAACTTCTCTGTATTCTTGGAAACTAAATCTTCTCAAATCTCAAATATTGATAAAATTGACTAATAAAAAAGATATTTGATCTTAAACAAGGTCAAATTCATTATGTGCCTAAAATTATCCATAAAAGTATAATTTGAGAAATTGAGTAAAAGACATGGGATTTATGAAGATACAAAGAAAAACATGATAACATGCATCATAATGACAAGAACTATGGATTAAAATCACTTAAAAATTTTATATTTGTACACATAAAACACATATTATCATGCATTTATAGAAGAATAGACTAGATTTTTTATAAAAAGTTTTCTTGTTAGAATTGGAAAGTGGTTAAAAGTAAAAAAGGTATGTTGAGAACCTAATCATTAAGTCATAATAGATTAGAACACTTGCCCTGAATTGACTCCAATATCATAATTTCTCTAATGAATAACTCAAAAAAGAAGATGGATAGATGACAAGTACAAATGAAGATAATTAATCATAAATATCTATCTTTCATAGGTTTATTAAATCATAATAGATCTGTTGGCATGTCTCGTTGTAGTGTTTTTTGGATAGACGATGCAATGGTTATTAGTTTGCCATGACCAGAAGTGTCTTTTGAGCAAGGGGCCAAGCTTGACCATTTCTCAAGAAAAGTAGCCAAAGGTCCTTAAAATCCCACATGGATCTAGAACCTACATGATGATTGGCATGAATTTGATGGTCATACCAAAAATTTGGAGGGGACCTCTTGAAAAGTTTTTGGTGCTCATTTTGGTAAAATCTCAATTATCTTTCTTTGGCTGAGTGGCAGGTTTGTTTGAATTATGAAGCATGGCTAGGTGATTCCTCTCACACTGCACATAGGGCCCGGAAGAAGCATGGCTAGGTGTTTTGGCCCAATAACCAGACCAGAATGATCGGACCGAATGAGAAATCCTGCGCACTCCCATGACCCAAAGAGTTTGAGAGAATGTTCAATCGAGGCAAATTGAATTTCATGAATTTTCAGCATTGCGTGAAGTGTGCAATCGCAGAAAAGTGAAGGACAGATTTGTTCCTCAGCCGCATCACACTCTAAATATTCTTCAAAGGCACACGAGTCCTTACCCATCAAGAGGAACCCCCTCTTTCTATAGACCAAGCAGGGGACAACTTTCTTCTCTACATGCCTGGTCTCTGAGGCCTCTTCTCCGCGTAGACCCAGTAAAAACAAGGGTTTTGTATTCCCATACTCAAATCTTTGTAAATGGTGATCCCACAACGTTCATACCGCAACCTATGTAGACTTGGGGGTTGCTACTCTCTGGAGGCTCCTCGTTATCCTTTTCTCTTTCTCCATCTCTCTCTCTCTCTCTCTCCTTCCTATCTCTCTCTCCACACAGATGCGCGGTTTGGGTGGGAACCCTTAATGGGTATAACGTAAAGTCTCCACGAAGACCATAGAACGGGGAGCAACACTGGGAATGAACAGTGGTCGTGGCATAGAAACGATATGCTTACACTAAAGAACGCGTTCACGGAAGAGTATACAGCTAGAAACTCCAAGGACTGGGTCTCGCTTACCCCTTGGCTTCTCCCCGACAGCGGCGACTAAAGAATTGCTCTTTACTGTAGCAGTCAGGGCGAGAACTCAGATGACTACTGCTCCCAGCACGAACCCGGAAGAAATGGGCAGGAATGCTGTTGTCCTTGGATGGCACGTCGAGGCACAGTAAACCCTAAATGATCCTGTGCCAAGTCTACATGGGTCGAATAGATACGTCGTTATAATAGGACGCTGAGTTTGGGGAAATGGCCCAACAGTGAAAGCCTTGAGTTTGGGGAGCCGTTGACCGAGAGCACTGCCGGAATCACTGCACAAGTGACACGTGGGCAACTCGTTCTCTGGAGCTTTATCATGTGTTTGACGGCCACTTCATGAAGATTTACATAATACAGTTTAATTTTCAAGGTCATTTATAAATAATCCATAATCGATAGAGGGAGAGGGAGATACATAGCTAGAGAGATAAACGGACAGATAATTTGATTGACATGCGGCTAGAGAGAGAAAGAGAGAGAGGGAGAGGGAGACTACAGTTGCATCGCCTTCGACTTGAGTATCAAATAATCTTTTTTACTTGATCTCCCCTCTCCTTAAGTAGTGCCTGTACACCTTGGGAAAGTAAGAGCAATCTCTACCAGACTATCTTCTCTCATCTGAAAATGGAGCATTCTAACTGCTGGAAGCAGAGCAGAACCAAGCTTAGAGGAGTGCCGGTCTTTCCCCCAGTCACGTGTATGGAGAAGAACAGCGCAGAGGACTCAGAAGAATACACTTGGCCTCCGCCGTCTTACTCTTGCTGCTTCTGTAGAAGAGAATTCCGGTCAGCGCAAGCTCTCGGAGGTCACATGAACGTTCACAGGCGAGACAGAGCGAGGCTGAAGCAGTCATCGTCCAATTACCTTCAGAGTTCGTCTTCTAATCTAATCTTGAACCCGTCTGCAGTTGTAGAATATTGCGACGGCAAGAAGGAGCTCTCTCTTTTCTCCGTCTCCGGCGGGAGCAAGCGAATTAGGCTTCCAGCGCGTTACCCTTTGATTTTGGGATCATTCCAGCCCGATGTTCGCCGGCTTAATTCTTCCTTCCCATGTGAGGAAGTTGATCTTGAGCTAAGGCTGGGATTTCGGGCCCAAATTCAGTAGAAATGCCGCTGCTTCCAGCTTCACAAGACTCCTCTTCTGTATTAGCTTATACTGCAATCTCCTTCTTGCCTTTCTCGTATGCTGCTTTTGGTTGTTTTGTTTTGATATGATTCAAGTAAATCAGCGAATTTATCATTCCGTTTGTTCTTCTTTCTTTCTAGACACTACTTGACGCTCTTCTGAGCGCAAATTCTATTTTCAGAAGTGAAATTCTATCAGAAATGAACAAGTAGACCATCGTGTGGCATTCACGCGATTCCCTTGGACCGTCGACTCCCAAACAAAAATTGATCAGTTATACCTAGTTATTGCCCATCCGACATCCGTTTGATATATGATATCCCAACATCTGATATTAGATACTGATGGTATTACCAGATATAGGATATCAAGTATCAGATTACTGGATATGGATATCAGTAAGATGAAGATATTGGATGGGATGATGGATGATGGGTCTCGTGGGACACCAATTTATACTGTTGGATGTTGGATATTGTGGATATCCTAGGATATTTTCGGATATCAAATTCAATATTAGAAAATAAGGGGCAGATATTAGAGTGGACATCAAATTTGTCTAATATCCAATATGATATCCACCTACCCTATTTGATATCATCATCAAAATTCCATGGACATAGGCAGATGACAATATTGAGTGGATTTTGAATATATGAGTAGTATATTTAATAACCAATATCCATGATAGATATTGGATATTGGATATTGGATAGGTCCTCATATACATTGTACAGATGCTATGACATCTGATATTGTCATCAGGACTAGTTACACTAATTTGTATCATATGGCTATCAGTTTGAAGAGAGAGAAGTAGATATTTTTGGGTTAGATATTGAGAGAGGAGTATGTTGTAGGAGCAAGAGCAAAGTGGGCTAGAAATTTTAATGGGTTCCCTCTATCTTCTCTATTTGTCCAACATCCATAGGCTCATTTTTCATCAGGTCATTCTCTTATCTTCCCTTCTATGCATATATACAAAAGGAATATTAGAAACCCTAGTCCTAGACTAGAGATGGGGTCACCCTCTTTTCAGTCCAAGTATAGGTGCCAGAAACCATGCCAATACCAAGAAGTAGTTTAGGCTCTTTAGTTGTTCATAAAAATCCAAAATGAATGATGGTGCTGATCCTTGAAGTATTGATGCAAGTCTTGAATGATGATCTTGACTCTTGAATGTGCTAACCTTTGACCAATGACTTAGACTCCCCTCAAGTTGCCCTATTAATATCTCAATCTATGACAAAGCTTGAGTGAAAGATGATCATTATATGATTATATCATATTATTCTAGGGAAAATGTTTATTTTAGATGAATTGGTGCTTGGGTTAATGCTTGAATTGACGTCTGATCTTAAACATATAACATATAGAGATAGAGAGAGGGAGAGAGAAAAAGAGATTTACTCTTCTAAGTAATTTCATGTGAAAATTCAAAGAACTCTGAATTCAACTCCCTAAACTCCACACCAAGGTAAAACCACCACTGTAATTTACAAGTTTCAAAACTAGTAAGAACAGTTTTCATGCATATTGGAATACTATTGTGAATGCAAATTGAGAGTTGGTTTAGGAAATAAATCTACATGTACTAGATCACACATTTATACAATATACATATACATATATATTAGTGCATACCATTGTTGTTGAACTCTGAGCATTCTAATTTCTCATAATACAAACAAGATTTATCCCTACTCATATACATACATATACACACACTTACACACACTTACACACACATACATATATCATTTCATATTTATGTGTACATACGAGTGGAGGTTTCTTTAAATTATTACACTTTATGATATATTTACTATGCATTGAAATTGGAAATCTCTTCCACATCTTATGAGATATATTGCGTTCAATATTTGATCCCTTTCAAAGGACTTATATCCTTTTTACTTAAACAAATCAATACCCTCCAAAACAAGATATCATTATGTCACATAAAAAAGGTAAAATATTTTTTTACATCATTATATTTATATACAGGTCAAATAAAGTCAATAAAAGAACACTCTTGGGTAGTTTGTTTTTAGGTTTATTATATTATATATCCTCATAATTGAATTTGAACGACATTCAATTTATCTTCAAGGAACTTTTCAAAAGGTGAAAAATTATGTCAACACCTCTGGAGGAAACTCACATCAAAGAGAATTATCAAATGGTAAACACAAGTCAAGGTTAACTAATCATGGTTAGAGTAAGGTCAAAATTATCTAGATCAACAAAGCCCAGTTAACCTCTTAATTCAAGAATCAACCATTAAATTAATAAAAACTCAAGAGTGAATTAAAACCAAGCTAACTAAAATTTGAGGGCCAATCCTATGAACAAGTAAACCAATAAGAGGTCAAGTCAATGCTCAAGAGGTATGGTCAACTCATTCTAAATCCAAAAACAACAATTTAAAAGAGGAAACATGCATAAAGGACAAAAATTAAAAGTGAACGATTCCCATGTGGGGTAAGTCAGTTTTTCATTTGCATAATTATATCTTCTTTAAATTTTCTGAACCTAGGTTAGGACAGAAATACACACAACAAGTACAATGAGTTAGAAAAACTCTACAGTAGTTAGCAGGACCGGACAGTGAAGAAGGGGACTGTTAGTGAGTTGAGGATTCTTATTGAATCAAGGGATGGTAAGTCATGATTTTTTAAGGACCTAAGGACTCATTGTGAGTCAAAGGGACTCATATTAACTTGATGATTCTTGTAAAAAGGTGCTTGATATGAGGTTGTGGTGACACATAAACTTTGGAGATGAGTCAACCCTATGTAGTCCAGAGTGTTTAAAGATGGATGAGGTTAAGTAGCTTGTCTTTTAGTGCTTTTAGGACCCATGCATCAAGTGGAGACAAATCTAATAGTACATATAAGATATAATTATATATGTAGGGATATGAACATGAATCATGGTTTTCAGAGACAAACTGGTTCATTAACAATGCCTTCTCTAGATGAATGAAGACCTCAGGTATCTAGCTCTACACACTCTCTCTCTCTCCAACTAGAGTGTGGCCATATAAAGGGCCTCCTTATGTAACCCTTATAAGACTGTTATTTTTGGGTAATGAGGTTGATAAAAATTTTGATTTTTTTTTATCAAAACATTGAATACAATGGAATACATTGAATTACATATTCAAAACATTGAGGCACTAAGAAAATATGATCGTATCATCTAGTATATATGAGAAAACATACTTATAGGGTTCATCTGAAGGAGTTCTTGAAGCTATTCAAGTATCTAGCCTCTAGTGGTATTCATATGGTCTCCGGATAGTTGGATCTCCTCTTGAAAGCTCTTAACCAAGAGAGATAGAGAAGAAATGAAATAATTCTCAAAAGGCTTGCATGGGTACCTTGAGTTGTGGTCATTCTCTTCCTATTTATAGATTTGGTATATAGATTTTTCATAAAAACCCTCATAATTATGTCTATATCCACCAACATTCATTGACCTTATGTGTGTGACCCTATAGGTCCATATATCTCACTAGTTAATAACTCTATAAACCAAATAACATCTTATTGGTCAACTTTAATTAATTATCCACATCAACTTATAGATTAATTAATCAAGGATCGATTTAACCCAATCGATAAGTTGAGTTTCTAGCTCTTTGGGTGCCAGAGCTACACGCTTACTATAAGAGATATGGAGTATGTCAGAACTCACTTATGGAACCTTCCATCATCGATTACCATGTATGTATAATCTTTCATTCACATGAGACTCATGAATGACTTAGGATATGGTCAATTGCCAAAACCTAATTGATCACTCAGATTAGTACTGATGCGAGTAGAAAATCATTGGGAATTTCATCTTCAATATTTTCACTACATTGGCCAAATATTTCATCGCATCTCATTCCTTGAGTCAATCTCCTCAAATACTGAGGGCAGATAATCCCATCTTGATCACACAATCATCTTCGTGGACTTCATGTGGTATCCAATATATGACGTTTTAGAGACCACATGGCTAGGGAGTCGTAAGTCATAATTAAAACACGATCATATATTCACAAAATGTCTTTGGTGTCTTAAGTCAAAGGATCGTATACATAATAGTGATATGAATCAACCTAATTGACAATTAGGTATAATAACCATTCACGGTTTCAAATGGATCAATTCAGTGAACTCTTTCTCCAAAGAGCACCCACTATGTATCATTAGTGTCTCTATACTGATGGTTACAAGATCAGCCATACTCATCATATGAGTCGGATTAGATAGTGTTATTCTTTATACAATTCGATGTCTTTATCAAATATCCCATGAATAAGAATATTTAAAGTATATGTTTAAAGACTAGTGATCATTTTATAATGATCTCATCATTATTCACGTAGTCATTGCATTTGCTCATGGACTTCATTGCAAAATATTTGGAAGTATGATTAGCTTATAGGCTATCTAATATCCATTAGTTACATCTTCCCATTATGTCATCATGGTATTAGAATAGGTTTCCTAGGCTTTTATGGAGCCAACATCTAGGGTGACAAAGATTTGCCTCGGCCACCTTACATCTCTCTAACCACCTTGTTAGTCTACCATCATTAACTCTTCTTCAACACCTTCATCGCCACCAGCTGCCATTATCAGTATTCAATGACATTTTAAAGATCACAAGTTGTCTGTCTCTGTGCGCTTGTCATCTCCTCTATGCTGTATTCCACTTCTCTCAGTGGCAACCTACCTGCACAGTAGGATTGGCGATGGTGGTTGCGCAAAGCTGCTATAGGCAGATCAAATGCATTGCAGTAGAATTTCTTTGAACACTAGTTCGGCCTTGGTGCATTCAATAGGTGGATATAATGTGAAAGCTATCGAGAATAAAAACTTTTGAACCCATTAATGGTCAATTCAAAGATTAAAAATTATGTTTTGAAATACTTTGTATGCTACATTTTGCACTCCCAATCAAGAAATGAGGCTTCTGTAGTTAACATCGATCCCAATCAGAATATGCTACAGTAACATCAGATCAGAGCACGTAAAAAACTGATAAACAAAATAAAAAATAGGGTATTATGCTAGGGACCCTGGTTCGTATCATATTAGATTGAATATTCACATGAATATTAGAAATATCCACTGGAGATTATTCTCCTCTTCTAATTAAGTTTTCTGCAGTGATATTACTATTTAAGGCACTCTGGGGGTTTTTCAATGATGGGAACTTTTGTTCTTGTATCTCCATGGACTTCTTAGAAGGGATTGATCGAGTTTCGCTGCATCCTTAAATCAGAATTTTGATATTAAAAACTGTTAAGGGTCCAACTGTCCTGAAGAGCGAGCAAAGACTGCCCTGTCTACAGCAACATCCTTAACTGCTGGTTCTCCCTTCTCAGAGTCTGGACTTCCTTCTGCAGTTCATCCAGCTTCTCCATAACCGAACTCATTAACCCTGTTACTTCTACCTGCATCAGAAGAAAAATGTCACTTAAAAAGATGCCAATAGAGAAAAAGGATTTGGGGCAGGAAGAGAGATAACCTCTTGCATATGGAACTGCCTTAGAAGTTCAATGTGGAGATTCATCACGTCTTCATGCATGGACAGTTGCAGAGAGCCGAGTGACTCCTCAAGAGTTCGTTGAATGAGCTGGAGAGAGAAAGAGGATGATCCCTGCACCTGCTCTGCAGTTCCCTGTAACAGTTTCCATCAATATCTCTCTCTAGAAATAAACTCTACAGAAGTAGTCGCCAGGTTCTGACCAGGGAAACAGTGCCATCTTCGGTTGGCTTTGGCTTAGGACAACCGTCAACAGAGGTGGAACATCTCTGAGAGAGCATCGAAGATAATGATGATGACAATGATGATGAAAATGATGACAGGGACAACGATGATGATGTCGACAATGATAATGATGAGGATGATGATCCTGATGTTGTGGAGAGTTCTGATGAGCTGAAGCTGGGTCCAATCAATGAGCTCTTCAGAGAGAGAGCCGGAAAATCAGAAGAGCCTGGTAAATTGTTGGGTACAAACCGTGACAGAGAGAGAGGCTGACGACGGGCAGGTAAATGAGTTATTTGATAGGATGATTCACTTGATGCAGAGAAATTGGTAGACCTCGAATCTTCCTGAAGAAAAGATGGCAATAGAATTAATCAAATAACTCGTCAAGAAATATAAATCAAAGTTTCTTACTTTTGTAGGAGAGAAGAATAACTAACCTGTATTGCAGAGAAGGAGCTGGATCTCCAGGCTGAGATAGGATGAGTGTCCATATTTCTGGCTGATGAAGAAAAATGCTGACTTTTTTTATCATTGGCTTCCTCTTTCTCATCCCATGAATTTCCAAGTGAAGGCGTGATGGGCTGGACATCGACAAGAGGGGAGAAGACCTCCATATCATCCTTTAAATTGAGGCTACTTCTAGGGGCCTGCAACTTCAGAATAGAGCTGCCAGTCCATCTTTGAGTCTGGAAGGGTGTTGCTTCCTGGGACGAGAGAGAAGTCAACCCACGAGCAGGGCTTGCAGCTAATGATGCACCAGTTGATGCTGATGATGATGCAGCTGCTGATGATAATGATGGAAGTGGGTCAGGCATAAGGACCGAGTCTTCTCCCCCACTTCCAAGAAGTGCAATCTCCGAAGCGCACTGCTCACTCACCACCACAGGCTTTGATCTTTGCCAACATAAATTCATAACCGCCTATGATTGCAAGAAGATGTTAGCATAGTAAAATATTTAAAATGAATAAATTTTTTCTGATCTTAAAATAAATCATACCTCAGAGCTATTGTATGCTCGAAGAATAGTCAGTGGCTGGGGTTTTCCTCCGAATGTCATAAAAATGACACGGCCAGAGTTTGTTCCAGCAGCAAGTATGAACCCATCATCTCTAAATGCCAATGAGGAGAAGGGCGATTCATGAGGAGTACATGAAACTGGTCTTTTAATACCAGATTCGACCACATATAACTTTTTATCAAGGCCAACACTGGCAATTAACTGCACGAAGAAGAAAATTTTAGATCATGGGATATATAAACAAGAGATAACTGTAACGAGAGAGAATGTTTACAAAAAACTAGACCTTATCATTAGAAGGGGAGCAGCACACTCCAGAAGTTGGAGCAGAGTGTAGCTTTTGCCAAGACATCTGTCACAATAGGTTTATTTAATGTACCAGAATGTAGATATTTCTGTAGGCATTATTTAACCCCAGAAAAACATTGAAGATATTTTTCTACCTAAATGATGAATCAAATAGAACATACCTTTGGGTTTCGGCCAGTGGTATCCCACAGATGTATAGAACCATCGTCGCCAGCAGTCACCAAAATGTGGCGACTGAGTCTCGAATAATCAAGAACCCTCAATGCCTAAAAAAATAATACAACTAAATTTCATGTCAAAGTTGTGAACAAAAAGGAAGCAAAAGGGTAAAATGTAGGGAAAAACCTGTCCATTTGGGTCTCTCAACTCTGTTGCACGAGAACCTGATGCAAGGTTGTGAACAATGATGTCGCCCTTCAGGCTAACGGAAGCCAAATGCTCGTCTCTACAGTTATACATGACACCAGTAATGGTGTCTGTGTGGCCACTTAACCATTTAATACAACGCTTCCTCTGAAGATCCCAGATTCTGACCATGTGGCTACTTCCTCCAGAGCACAGGTACCTCGACCCTTTGTTGCTGAAATTGATGGTGTAAATTGATTCCTGCGATACAAGCATGAGTTATAACTCAATTAACGGATTAATTTGATACTACCAATGGCAATGAATGCAAAGGGAAACACTTACACTAATATTATCACCAGAATCAACATCTGTAAGAGGCAGCGTTCCCACACTCTGCCCATTCTTCCGCCACAGGGAGATTTTTTTATCTTCTCCAGCACTAGCAACAACTAGATCTGGAAGACCATACAATTCAGAAATACTTCAGGGAGTTTTGTTCGATCATGAAAATAAAATACCTGATTCAGTAAATTTTAGTTCTAACTCTCGTCTATGAAAAAACAATTTAATGATGAACGGGATCTTCCCCATTGAACGGGAGTGAAGGTGATTGTATTGATTCTTAAGGATTAAAAAACTTCATAGAATCATATAGAGTGGTACACCTCCAATCTACGAAGAAATCGACAAATCAGCCACTGTTACGATTCAAAGAACGTCAGCCTAACACCATCGATTCAAACACTGTCATCCTAGTTGTTTCCAAAAATGACATTTCAGGAAAACTTCTTCCCTGGATGGAAATTGAGTAAAATTCTTCTCATAACGAAGCAAAAATAGACAATGTCGCGGTTCAGAGAGTGTGCAACAATTATAACGATAAATTACAGAACAAACATAGAAGACCACTCACTGGTGTGGTTCCCACAATGAAAGAAAATAAAAAATTCATTCCAACAATGCAACAAGTAGGACGTGAAAATGACATATTATGAAAATCAACGAAAGCACTCACTGGTGTGGTTCCACTTGACAGTATTTACTAGGGAACCCGGCGCCGGAGTGTAACTGAGCGCACATGGATCTCCAGATTCCTCCGTCAGATCGAAGAGCTTCACGGTGTCTCCTCCACATGTAACTAGAAGCGCAGTTGCTGGGTCCGCAAGGTTAACTCCCCCTATCCCTCCCATTGACAGGTCAAACCCTTTCCTTTTTTTTCTATTCACACGCAATCCTTCTTCTGATTACAGGATCCGTCAACATCCAGAGATTGCGGAGAAAAGATGCCCTAAATCGGAATGAAACGAGGACAAATGAATATAAAATTGCAGGCATTGAATGAAAAAATAGAAGAGTTCAACCCTTACACCACGCCGCGAGATACTTCACAAAACACAAATCATCTCGTTCGAAACAGGAGACGATCCCGCGCAAACGAACCTCGAAGACAAGAGGAAACGTTTATACACCAAACAAGTCTACAAACGCAAATATGAAAGTCTACTGGAACATTTGCAAGAAAGAGCAAGCAAGGAAGCCTAGGTACAGAGATGAGTATTCTTCATAGAGTTACTGAAAACTGTCATGGCGAGGTAAGCAAGCGATCCGGATGGCATCATCGATTCGGCTTGGATTGTCCTTCCCTATGAGGAGTTAGCCAAGACATAGAGCAATTAATGAACTTGCAAGGCTTTATCTTCTTTCTATTATGTTTTTGGGTTGTTAATGGGGATTCAATGGGATTCTGATTAAATCTTATTCAACATGATTAGCCTCTCATAGATTTTGTAATCAAGATCTTGACTCCTCTCTTTCTTTGTTTCTTCACTCAAGGATTCGAATTTAAGATTTGGAAAAGAAAATTTCAGCTTCATCATTCATGACTCTTGGTCTTGATATTGATTCTTCATAAGTTTTCTATTATATATTAAATATCGCCGCTCCAATTCATTGATTCTTGGAAAATTACTTTCAATATCTTGGATTTCTGAACCTTTAAATTGTCTCATGATCTCAATGCACCTCGTGTGAGATTGTTTAAATTTTGGAGTTAATTTTAGCATTTATTTTCATCAAATGGTGAACTCAGTTTGATTTTGGAAAGAAACTCACAAAGAGTTTAAAGGATCTAGAAAAGGATATCTAAGCCCATAGATCAAGAATCATCAGATCAACTAATTCTTCAATCTGAGCTATTCCTATTAAACCCTAAACATAGGACAAGTGATTCTCTATGACCAGAAATGGTTAATCAGAGTTTCACAAAGGGAATTATTTGTGGGCCATAACCTTTTTCCATGGCCAGGATACATGAAACGACAAATATTAATAAGAACCTTGTCTAATCACTTCACAAATGAAAGTCCACCAAGCACAGATCCATCTCATTTCAAGTTGATATATATTAATAGTGTTCTTCATGGGTGGCTTTTGGATTCCGGGATTCCCAAAATAGGGTATATATTGAGATATGAATCTACCTACAAATCCCAACTCAGCATCAACAGTCAAAAAAGAAAAGTGCTTCAAAGATATATAAACTGAGAGTTAATTCTTAGAGAAAAACTTTTCATTTTCCTAGTGGGATTAAATGCTGAGTTTGAAATTTTAAGAAGTTAGATCTTTAATAGAGGTAACAAATGATGAATCTATTTTGTATGCCTCTTATGAAGAGAATAGGTTGAATATTTTCATTCAAAAATATAATATTGATGCCTCTCTCAAATTTACCTTTCTCTGGGTTTAATAAATATTCTAAAAAAATGAGACTATGAATCATAATCATAATAAAAAGAATAATTGGAAAGGGATTAAAAAGGATCCTCAAGATTCCCTATGTTCTGACGATTTTAGAAAGAAAAGACTTGTGAATGAGATGTGTTAGAATTTGGATGGTTTTTAAAGAGAGAGGAGAGATGTGAGAGTGGAGGAAAAATAAGAGATTATCTCCTCCAAGGAGAGAGCCCAATATATAAAAAAAGGAAGTGGACTCGCATAAGTAGGCCCAACAAGGGTTTAATAAAATACAAGAGATATGCCCATTTGTTCATGCTCCCCCTCAATCTAGAGAATAGATGTCGATCATGCCTGTCTTACCAAAAATTAAATCATAAGATTTACTTGTGAGACCTTTGGTGAAGAAATATGCTAGCTGCTCCAAAGTAGCCGTATATAGAGCAACAATTAGGCCTTGAAGATCTTATCTCAAATAAAATGACAATCCACCTCAACATGTTTAGTGTGCCCATGAAACTTTGGTTTGTTAGCAGCAAAAGTGGTTGCTTGATTATTACGATGCATCTTCATGAGAGTTTTAACTAGAAAGTCAGGCTATTGACAGAAAGATCATAGTCATATCATCTTAAAAGTCATGTGGGCCATCTCTCACTATTCTGCTTCTTCGGCCTCCAAGTAACTAAATTATTATCAAGATAATTATGATACCTAGATAAAGAATTTTATCAGTGATAAGTCCAAAAATTGGGATTAATTATATCATTGTTCAGCCATTTGGACTCATGCAATAGAATTTATAAATTTCCCATAATATCTAAGCTATTCAAGGTATAGGGCTTAGTACAGGGTCAAATTTGAGGGAGGTTGTGCAAAATTCCAATTTTACCGATTTAAATTGATAATTATATTGCATTCATGAAATTCAATAAAAAACTGAAAAATTTGGCCAATAATTACTCTTTTTAGCACACACAAGGGATCTGCAAGAAATCACTTCTAAAAATGTGAGTTTGAGAAGATCTCATCATTTTCATGATGAGATGAGAATTTTTTTTTACTTTATCTCTTTAGTTTATGAGAATTCTTGGAAAAATTGATCATGAAATGCCAATTCAACCCAATTGAAGCATGATTTCAACAATACAGTGATTTTCAGCCATCATGCTAACCCTTTTTGTTATTTTTTATTGTATTTTATTTGTTTTCTTTGATTAGAATGAGAAAATTGCTATGAAATTTGCCTTTCTTTGAGCAAGAAAACCAATTTCACTGAAAGAGAGAAGTATGATAGAGACTTGACGATTGAAAATCCTAGAAGAGATTTTTAAGTTTAATTTGTTTTGAAATTAATGAAAATTTCTTTCCATTTGAGTTTATGAATGCAATAAATTCACCGTTTTTGTAAATTTATTCTTCTTTAGGAAAAAGAGAAAAAATGACTTTATAAAATTAGGCTAAGATAGGTATGTAAGTGGAGAACTAAAATGGCCTTCCAATCTAAGATGTTGCTTGGAATTAAGAACTAAAAATGTTTACTGCAAAGGTACCAAAATCAAAACAAACCAAAATTATATTAAAATCAGACATTCAAAGTATCAAAATCAAAAGAGAAGGAATTAATGCATTAACCTATGTAAGGATTCATACCTAAATCAACCTCCAATAGAACTTGTCACAGCTTTAAATTGCATTCATCGTGATCTTTGAGGCGGAAATTTCTGCTCAAACCTCTCTAATTGCCTACTCTCAGAGGTGATAGTTGTGACATTAAACTACACCAAATTATGCTAAAAAGTGATGCTAAAGGATCTTGGTGCCCGTTGTGTCCTCCAGGCTAATGATCGGTTGGGCGGACAATGATCGTTGTGTCAACCCCTGATTCTTTATATATATATTTGCTGAACCTGCAAAGGACACACTCATGATTCACTTATGTGCTCCCGTATGTGTCACGCTGCACGTGTGGCTGTACTTTGCACCATGATTGGTTCATGTTATTGGTTGAAGATCACATACATGTCTATGCCTCACACACATCAAGTGAGTTGAGCATTGAACACTCTCTATGCATGGCGCTTTGTACACATCCTTCTGCATAGACCTTTGATTGGCCTAGGTTGCTCGTGTGCGTGCCTTGTCTATTATCTCCAACACTTGTAAGTAACAACTAGCCCATTAAGGGCAGAAATTAAAATAAGAAAAATTTAATTATTGCAATTAAAAAGATTCTTTTATGCAGAGAGAAAATATAATTTTTTTTCTTTATTTTAAAAGAAAAAGATGAATCAATTAACGATATTAATGCCCTTTTGAATTTTTATTTATAAATTCACTGATTAAGCCTCTTTAAAATTTATTCATAGACCCAATTACTTTTCAATATCTCCTTTATCTCATTAATCAAGAAAAATATTCCTTTGGGAGTAAAATTATGATAACATGCAGGAATAATGAATGTCTTTGACATATTAAGCCCAAAATGTGACAAGAATGAGCACTTTAAATGCCACCTTTTGCATGTTATCAATCACCGTGATCTCCCGCATACTCAACATCTGAAAATTCTTTAATATTTAAATGAATTGTATATTTATAGATAAAAGTCCTTTCCAATATATTTTCAAATAGGAAAAAAACTCAAAGTGCACCCTTCCAATGAACCTCTTTAGGTTCATGCATAGATTGTCTCAATAAACCAATACTAAAAGAAATATTTGGAAATTCAATCAAATAAAGTAACCTTCAAGTCAGCCTTTGATATACTTTAACATCATTAAGTAATGGTGACATATCATCCCAAAAATGGACTCTTGAGATGATGTGAGATACCCCTCGCTTGCAGCCTAGAAATCTAGTCTCTTGTAGCAAGTTCAACACATATGTGCATTGAGATAACACCATGGTTTCCTATTTTATTAGAAAAAAAATACCCAAGAAATAATTTGTACAAGAAAATACAATTGAAACCATGAACTTCCATTCATTTCCATTAAATCCCCGATAGTGAAGCCAATTGATAACATGCAAATGAATGCATTAATATCATGTAGTTTATTCTTTTGTTTACATGAAAATGATCATAAATGCATATTAGAATGGTTTTAAATGATTATTTATCTATTTAAAAAGATATTTTAATTTTTCAAGATTGCTTAGTATTTTGGAAGGATTTCCTAACGTTGAAATCATTCAGAAAGTATTTTATTTAGTCAAATAATGAATTTTTTATTTATTTCAAATTTAAAATGTAGTCATTAACACAAAAATATTTTCAAATTCATGTTATCATGGTCTATAATAATTAAATATATTTTTAGAAGAAAATACTGATTTTTATGGATTTTTTGGTATTTTATGCCAATTTTATAAAGTCAATCTTCAAGAAATTATTTTTGAAAAACAAGAAATACCTTTTTTTTAAAAAAAGTTTTAAATGATTTTTAGACCTATTTATGTGATCTCGCTCAATGGCGTGATCACAATCGTTGGATTTAAATCATGGCCTCTAATTGATTGTCGCAATTTAAATGTCAATGTAGGAGACATCAAGCAAGGTGATGGCTTCCCTAGCATCGATGCTAATTTACAAGTAAATTTTTAGGGTTTCAGTGTGTCATTTTTTTGGCAAGTTGAACTTATATAATAATTATTTAGATTTTCACCTGAATCTCAAAATAACCCTATAGAGAGTGAGAAAAGGATCGAACCACAGAGAGGAAGGTCACTAGATCTAAATATGCATGATTTTTGGTGAAATTTGGATGAGATTAACGAAAAGGATGAAAAGCATGCGACGAGTAGAAGCAATGCATGCAAAAATTTAAAACACTCAGATCTCCTTTTGTAGATAAGAATATTTTAGATCACATATGATGTTTTTGGGAGTTTGATAAAAAATAAGGTTCAAGATCAAGAGTAGTGAAATCCTAATCTATTTCTAATCTATGTTCGATAAAGATCATACTCTAGAAATGCTCCTGATTCAATCACTCATTTGAGAACTCGTACATTTCACTTGGAGTTGGCATCTTGAATCTAATATGAAGAATGATAATAATAAGGAAGAAACTCACTAGAAATGATAATTTGATTACAAGTGATGGCCCATCATAGCCATCTTTCCTTCAGCTAGGTAATATGAGGGGCATAAGATAGAATGTCCACAAAGAGTCCTCTATCGCACCATGACTGGCTGGAACATAAGGACAAAACTACTTGTGTCATGCCAATCCCATGAACTAGTCCATGGATCATACGGTTTTGATTAGCGTGGCCAATTGGATGGCTTTGCTTTTGACACATGTCCTCCAAAAAGAGAGAAATTGTTAGTCTGACATCGCAAAAATGACTTTTAAAAACTTGTAAAAAATGAAAGGTAATAGGTGTTGTTTAACCAGCACATTATGTGTGTGACGTGTTCAATAAGCTATCATTAAAACCTAATGCTCCCCTTAGCATGTGACGAAAAAAATCTATGCGGTCTTTGAATACACACTTCCTTGTGTCAAGATAATTTCCAAACTCACTGAAATTAGAATTTAATTGCAAATTAATGAGGATAATGATAAGTAAATGTTGAATCCACATAGAATTATGGAAATTTTTAATATATATTTAAAATTTGATCAAATTGGACAATGAATTTAGGTGAGAAATTCGGGAAATTGATATTTTTTTGAAAGAAGACCAATACAAATCCATAGAATAAAAAATCCCCCAATTTTGATTATAATTCGTGGAGAAATCAAATAGAGAAATAAGGAGAGAAAATTCGATCACCAAGAGAGAGAAAATGAGTAAATTTCATAACATTAAACTAACCTATTGGTCAAAATTAAAATCTAATGATATATGACAAAAGATTAGAAAGAAAATATGTACTCTAACCTGAAATCGTGCTAGAAATCTGATCGAATTAATCACAGGATCAAGGCTTTTCATTTCATGTTTCAAAAAATAAAAATTTGGAGTTCAAGTAGTGAATTCTTCCTTCTCCCTCAATGAAATCTTGATTTAAACCACTCCTCAGATGAGGAAATGAGTCCAAAAGAGGAGGAGAAACAAGATATTCAAGGATTATGTTGTTAGAAAGGTTCGATCAATCGAAAATTGAAGAATGAGTACATTGTTCAAAGAAGAGTGGTGTAAATAGAGCTGAACTTGGGCATGGCTGTTTGATCGTCTCGACTCTTCATCTTTGATCAATGGCCACGATTAAAAAAAGGGGAGGAGAATCGGTTTCCTTAAATTGTGGTCATCAGACCTTTATCAAAGTGTCCATATTTTGTCGTGTAATCACGTGTACACGAATCGTTGTGAAACGCTTGTCATTTGATCTTCAACGGACACCCATGATGTTGTCATGCGTCACTCGGAGAAGCCAATCGATCATCACCTCCAATAAAACATAAAGAAACATAATCTCACATGGGAAAAATCAAAGAAATTTTTCGTAAATAAATACAAACGTTTGTACTTAATGGTTAGCTTATGCCCCTAAAGGGCGTTTAACAAGTAATGACATGCACACATGTGTGCCATGCGTGCGCCACGCGATGTGCACATACACCTCCATGTGGCGACATGCAAGCATGAATACCATGTCATCGTTGATAACATGCATTTATAACTTGAATTCTTATCCTAATTAACTCATATTCATGCTTATTTTATGTGAATATAATGCATGTTATCATACTTTTTAGGAATTTTCTCCATTGACATGTCATTTCACTAAAGTTGATATTTATGCATAAATTAGGGATAATTTCATGCTTAATAGATGATTAATCTTTTGTTAAGTTTAAATTAATAGAAGTTAATCTCTTGTATTGAATGATTTTTGACTTTAGTAAAAGTTTGGAAAGATAATTTCAAGATGAATTTATGATTTAGAATATTTAGTGAGAAATGATTTAAGTAAATTCTAATTCATCTTGATTTCTTCTTTTAAAATATATTTTAAATGACATGAAATTAAAAAGAAAAGAATTTTTGATCCAATGGAGAAAATTTGGATTAAAAAGGAGTTGTATATTTTAAATTATGAATTTCTGAAGTTTATACCTTTTTTCTGATTTTTATTTTATTTTTATTAAAAATAAAAATGTGGGTTTTTATTTTTATTTTATTTTATTTTATTTTTATTAAAAATGTGGGTTTTTACCTGCAGGTGTTGACGTGGCGAGGCGGGAGCTGCGGGGGCTGACGTGGTGCGCGGGACCACCTCGAGGTGCGACGTGGCACTGAGGCCACGTGGCAGAGCCCGGGTGGCCCGTGCGAGGCGCAGGTGGCGCTGACGCGTGGCAGGAGGCCACGCGGACGGGCCCACGCGGACGCCCGTGAGGGGCACCGCGTGGCGTGTGAGGGTTCGCAAGTGGAGGGCCCACAGGTATAGTGGGCCCTGGTAATAGTGGGGGGGGCGGTAACGCAATTGGATAATGACTGCGCCCCCCTATTTAACCGTGCCGTGTCCCGATATTTCTCCCGTGTGGGACTGTCCCACACGATACCTACCTTTTGCAGGCGACGTGGACGCACAGCGGGCGTCCGATTGCAGCAGAGCCGTCGGAGATCAACGCAAGGGCGTCAATTGCGTGGACGTGAGTCCATGCGATCGTCAGATCAAGCACGTGCGCTATATCCATTATAAGTGGCAGCAATTGAAGAGCTTACCAATCGCCACATGGCGACGCATGGAGTGTCCGATCTCCATCGAACGGACCGTGATCTTCATCGAATGGATGGCA
Organism: Lemna minuta; assembly: GCA_024174645.1. NCBI lineage: Eukaryota > Viridiplantae > Streptophyta > Magnoliopsida > Alismatales > Araceae > Lemna > Lemna minuta. The sequence goes on along the minus strand of CM044111.1, from coordinate 1,151,713 downwards.
TCGCAATCTTCATCACGATCTTCACAGATGGACGGCTAGCAAAGGATCTTCCTTATGATCGCGGATCGGGTGAATCTCGATCGTCCACCTCACCTGAAGCTCAATCCAACGGCGGAGAAAGCTCGTGGAAGAACTCCACGATCGCGGTCCGATCGAACCGCGACCGCGGCGCGATCGAGCCGCGATCAAGGAGTTTTCGTCGTGGAATCGTCTCCACTTGATCGGACGGCGATCGACGGATGACCAGGACCACGATCGTGGCCCGATCGCGGCGCGATCGTGGCGTGATCGTGGTTCATTTGAAGCAAAAATTGAGATTAATTTACCTCAATTCCGGGGGCCACGACACCGCCCGAGGGAATCGCCTCCACGACCCCGAAAAACAGCTCCCATGATCGCAGCAAACGGCCTCAAAATCGGGCCTAATTTTCCCTTTAAAAGCATGTATTTCCCTTCTTTGTTCTTCAACTTTTGATCGATTCGTGAAGAAATTAAGAGAATTTCGAGTAAGTTCTTAAGTTCTCGTGATCCTCTGCTTCCAAGTCTGTAGAGACGCATCCATTGAAGCATGATAATCACGATTTTATCTCTTGATTACATCGAATTTTCCCCTTGAATTCCGAACGTCCACGAGGAAGAATCCGAGCGAATTCGCTTCAATCCACGAGAATTGAGGGCCCATTCTTGTGGCAATCTGGTTAGTAGTGAGGTTCGATCACTTATCAAGAGGTAATTTGTATTTTTATTAGGTTTATATCTTTAATTTTGCAAAGTAGTTCATAGTGTTCTTCATTTTTCCTTATTTTTAGTCCAAAAAATTTCTGCTTTTCAAAATAGGATATCTCTCATATTATAATTCCAAATTACTTGATTATGGTTTTTTTGGATTCCTATTTTCATCAACTTTCCGTGGATAGCAAATTCATCGAATTCCGAGTTCATTTGACCCTCCAATTTGACGTTTGACTAAGGACTGTTCATCTTTCATCAGAAGTCAAATGTTTACTTTCGGGGTCAATTAATTTTGATTTACAAATCAGAATTCGATAATTTTGGTATTTTTATATTACTCTGGTTCTTAGCTTTCCAGTGACATAGAAATTTCAAGATTTGGATTTCATTTGTCAATTCAATTTGAAGATTTCCTCTGAGGTGTTAATTTCGGGGATTTTCTGATAGTTAATTTTCAATAATTCATAATAAATCCATTTCTTATCCAAAAATCACGAATTCTATATCAATAAATTTCATTTTCTCTCTAGTTTACATTTTCTATATCAATAATTTTCGTAATCTTTTGACTCTGTTTGATTCTCTGATTTTACAGAACACTTACTGTTGGTCAAAGTCAACGCTTTGACTTTGACTTTTGACTTTTATCTGTCAAACCCGAGAATTAAATTATTAAAACTTCTTATTTAGTCCATTTATATCATTTGCATTCATTACTTCTTATTATTACTTATTTAAAACCCTTTTTAAACCTAAGTTTGACCAAGTCAACTCTGCTCTCTGTGGATCGACCCGATAATTACACAATACTTGATTATTATATCTTATCTTTGTGAGTTCGGTTTTATAAATTTTTTTTGACCATCGTCTTTGTGATTTAACGACGCACGAAAATGATACGTCAATCATCCACATTAGCGCACACTTAAAAACATTTTTTTCATATTTTTAATTAAAATAAATTAATAAAAATAAAAATAATGAATTCTTTTAGAAAAATCCGTAAAAATTAAAAAAAATCCATAACTTTAAAAAAAACTCCTTTTTAATCCATTTTTTTTATTAAAAAAATAAAAAATCTCTCACTCTAAAAATTTTAATTTAGAAAATAACAAGAAAATAAATTTTTAACTCATAAATGTACTCATTTCTTTGAAAAATAAAACTTAGAAAAATAAATGAGTGTATATAAAAATGTTTTCTTATTATTTTGCATTTAAAGCTCAATTATAACCTCAAATTTAAAATGAGAATAATCTACTCTAAAATATAAAATTTTAATTATGCATGGTTATCCCTTAAAATAATGTATTTTGATAGTATAATTTTAAATTATATTAAATGATAAATATACACTCAAAGTATGATAACATGCATAAGAATGAAATATTCTATCCCTTAATTTGCATTAATAATCATGTAATTATAAGTGCAAGTTGCATGTTATCAGCATGTGACGAGTCGAGACTACGAGGTCATTGAAAACACATGGTCTAGAGTAAAAAAATTACCAAACTCACCGATTTTATCAAATAATCATGAATTAAGGAGTAGAGTGGTGAATAAGGGTCGATTCCACGGAGAATTAGGGTAATTTCATATGATCTTTTGAAATTTAATCAAATTGGATGATGAATCATGGTGAGAAATTAGGGAAATTGATACTTTTGGAAAGAGGACTTGAAAATAAATCCATAGAATAAAAAATCACTGATTTTGGATCAAGATTTGCGGAGAAATCATCAAGTGAATAAGAGAGAAATTTCTGAAATTGAAAATCACGAAAAACCGAAATTGAAATTGACTAAAATTACCATTTGAAATTGAAATATAAAGTTATATGAAGGAAGATGAAGATGAAACACGATCTCTAACCCAAGATTGCGCTGGAATTGATCCCATTAGTCATCGTATCAAAGGCTTTTCATTTCCCTAATTTGGAAAACAATCGTTGACGTTCAAGTGCCGATTTCTTCTTATTCTCTCAAGAAAACTTACTTTTAAGCACTCCATGGACACAGAAATGAGTCTAGAAGCGATTGGAAGCAAGAGATTTAAGGGATTTGGCATCTAAATAGTTCAATTACTCGAATTGCCCAGTAATTCTTTACAATATGAAGAACACCTTTATTTATTGGGCGAATTGGGCATAACCATCCGATTGAGCGTTTAATCTTCAATCAATGGCTCTAATGAAATGTAGATATGCAAATCTTTACGGTTAAGTCGTGGCCGTTGGATCTCAGATGGACCGTCGAGATGAAGCCACGCCGTGCGCGTTATAAGTAACGCATTGAAAGATCACCATTTGATCTTGATCCGAAACTCCAGATGCGTTTTCTTGGTTTTAATCTCAGCCATTATAACTCCCCAGATCGACGGCTGAGATTAAATCATTTTAAAATGATTCGCCAGCGAATAGAATTGTGCCATGTACCCCCCCTTTAAGTGATGATCGACAGTCGCGATTAATTGCACGATCGGACGCTCCAGATGTTGCCACATCACCTGTGCGATTATAAAATCAATTTTAAATTAAATAAATTTATTTTAAATTCATAAATATTGAGAAAAATTTAGAAAAATTCATAAGAAATCAGAAAAAATCTAAAAAAATCCCTAAAAACTTTGAAAAATTCATATCTTTCAATAATATAACTCCAAATTAATCCAAATTTGATTTCATTGTATCAAAAATTAAATTACTAAATTTAATAAATAATAAGAGAATAAATTTCTATTTAAAAAATACACATATTTCTTTTACATTTTAAAACTTAGAAAAATATATGAGTGTATATAAAATGATTTCTTTTATTATTTAACCTTAAAATCTAATGATAATCTCAAGTAAAGATGGGTTATTAAAATATTATCCTTAATTCATCATAGTTAACCCTAAATGAATGCATTTTGATATTATAATGACTTTTTCATAGAATGATAGATACACAGTAAAAAAATACAATAATATGCATTAGAATGGAATGTTTTCTTACTTAATTTGCATTAATAATCATGTATTTTCATGTTTCATTAGCATGTTATTAGTATTCCATGTAGGCATTATGTGCATCACATGGCATTGTCTAGCTACCAATTGAAGCACTTTGTGTCTACCATGTGTCTTGCAAAAAGAAGGAAGTTTTAGTGCCACATGGAAGAATGGTTCTTAAAACTATTATTAAATGAAAGATGATAATTTTTGTTTGATGGGTGTGTTATACATTAAACTATTATTAGATCTAATACTCTCCTTATTGTCCTGCAAAAGCATTTGACTCTGTATGTCTCACATGACATTTTCCAACTATGCCACATGTGCACTTTGCCACACAAGCTTGCCACATCGGCCATGTAATATCCTCCCATATCCTTGAGAACAAAGTGAGTTTAAAGATAACTTTTCACTTGAGAAATTCCATTCACAATCACTCAATAAAATATCACCAAGATGTATCCTCAATGCGTGATCTTGATGAAGACCGATGGACCCACTTTGCAGTAGTTGAAACCAAAAGAAGTCACCATGCAGATGATATTTCTCACAGAAAGCTCGTGGACTTTGTTTGAGACCATAAATAGCTTGATTGAGCTTGCAAACCTTGGTTGACTCATCCTTTACAATATACCCTTGATGTTTCTTTATAATAACTTATCTTGTAAGATCCTTGATAACATGCTAAATTAACATGATAAAACATGATTATTGATGCATATTAAGGCATAAATGATTTCATTTTCATGCATGTTATCATATTTATGTGTATTTTTCTATCATTCTATGAAAAGGTTATTATAATCTCAAAATACTTTAAATTAATGTTAAATATGATGATTTAAAGATAAATAATTTAATAATCCATCTTTACTTGAGATTATATATGTTTTTAGAGTTAAAATAATGAGAGAAATCATTTTATAAAACATTTATTTATATTTTCTTAAGAGAAAACACTTAAAGAATTATTATATTTATGAAATAAATATTAAAACTCTCATTATTTATCAATTTCTACCTTTTAGAATGACAAATAATTAAATTTTGGATCAAATGAAAGAAATTTGGATTAATTTGGAGTTATATATTAAAAGTTATGAATTTTCTAATTTTTAGGGATTTTTTCCATATTTTTCTGATTAATTTTGTGATTTTTAAATGCTAAATACGATTTAAATAAGCAAAAAGGGGGGTTTTATTTGCATGGGGCCACGTGGATGCGACGTGGACGCAGGGCCACGTGGCAACGCCACGCGGGCCCACGCGAGCGCCTGCACGGCGCAGAGGTGACACGTGGCATTATTTATATTTACTGGTATATATAGGGTTATAGTACATATAAGCCTTCCGATTATCAAAAATACGCTAACCCCTCTATTTCGTACTCTTTATAAACCCGACGGAATTCTCTTATTTTTTCCGTGTGGGACTAAGTTCCGCACGGAGTTTAATGTTCAGGTGACGTGGCCAATCGCGGTGCGTCGGATGGGACAAAGTGCGGATCATCGCGTGTCGATCGGGTGAGCTCACGGTCCCCAGATCACATCACAAACACGTGCTTTTTAAAGAGGATTATAATGGCTCAGATTAAATGCGCGAGGGAGCATCTGGATAGTCGGATCGCGATCTAACGGCAGCAATCTCATGCGTTTTTCAAACGCTTATTCACGCAGATTAATCTGAGCCCTTCATCAAGATCGAACGACTGCGACTTAATTGAAATGGTCCACAATGGACCGTTCCATCATAACTGTCGATCGTTTCGATCGGACGGCTACGCCCAAAGAGTGTATAAATAAGGCATGTTCTTTCGATTTGTAAGCATTCGAGTTGGAAATCAATCTAATTGATCTGTTTAGACACCTCCCTTCTCGAATCTCTCGATTCCATCCTCTTCTACTCTCATTTCCGCATCCACGGAGGGCTTGAAATCGAGATTTGGTTGAAAGAATAAGGAGAAATCGAAGCTTGAACTCCACTATCGTGTTCTTCCCGTTTTCAACGATTAAGAGGATTAATCGTGTTAATTTGATTGCTATTTGGGGTTAGTGGAGTCAGTTTTTGCTAATCTATCATCCATTCATGTTTAATTTTGATTTAGATTAGGATTTCAAGTTCAATTTAGTTTAAATTTTGTTAATTTGCAATTTACACGTTCGAAAATTTCTTCCCACTTCGATCTTCAATTTCTCCGCAAAATTAAGATCAATTTTGATGATTCTTGATTCCGTGGAAGCGATTTGAAGTTATGTTTCATAATATACCATTTTCCACAATTTTTACCATCGATTTATCATCCGATTTGATCAATGTCGATGAAAACATCATAAATTTCCTTATTTCCCTGTGGATTTGACCCTTATTTACAATTATACCCCTCAATTCGAGATATTTTCATCAAATTGGTAAGTTTGGAATTATATTTGACACGAGACCGTGTGAAATATATGACCTCGTGGTTTTTTCTCGTCAATCCCCACATAAAATTATTATTGATGTCAAGTTTGATGAGCATTTAGCATTGATTGACTCCGATATAAAATAGAATTCTAATAGAATTCAACCAAGCCACTTGAGAGAAAGTTTATGAGTTATCAATGCCATAAGATTGGGTAAATCCCCTAGGCATTAGAAGAGCTTTATATCGACTCACTCCACCATCTGAGTTATACTTGAAAGTAGACACCCATAAGAAAGTAACAATATTTGCATCTCAAAGTCGAGAAAAAAATTCTTGCTGAGAATTTATTGATAGGCATAAAATCACGGCCATTGAAAGCGCAAACTTAAAATTTTGAAAAGCGATTGGTCAAGGTCAAATCAACAAGGAGGATGATTAAATATTGAAATCTAGGAATACTTTTGGTAATTTCCTGATTAATAAAGTGGAAATAATTGATGAAATAGGGAGATATACACAAAAGATGCAATGAATTGATCAAACAGTTCAAAACTCCTTTGAACAATAAAAAAAATCCTTGATCAAAGGTAGAAATATGATTTTAAGTTTTGAATTATGGAAATATGGATGAAAAGATTGAGAAAAAGGAAAAAATTTGAGGGAGAATGATCCTAATCTAAAGATGTATCATGACAATTCATGCTAGCAATGCTCTCTGATCAAACACACCAACAACAACCTGTATATCTTTCTTGAACTTGTTATCTTGCATCTAACACAAGGAATGAATAGAAAAGAGAAGAAGCTTAGTGGAAATGATGTTCCATACACAAAGAATGATCAACTAGTGTCATCTTTTCTTTGGCTTGCCAATCCGAGAAGCACAAAATGAAATATTAAAGAACCTAATTTATCTTCCATGGAATTTAAATCAGCCATAGTGAGTCGTAGAGCTTAAATGAATATCATGCCCACTAAATTTTAACCTCTAAATTGATTGGTATCATGAGATAGCATGATTTCAATTTGGAGTATTTTTGGTAGTTGATTTTTTCTTAAAAATAGCTTGATTTGATTGCAAATGTTTATTTTTATCAATTTGATTGTCATAATGATTCAAATTGCACCACATGTCACTGTTTGATTTTCCTAGAGGAGAGAGAATGAGCAAGATAAGCAGAGGTCATCGAATTTCATTTATCAAATGTTGAATGGCTACAATCACAATATGTGTCACCTTAAAGTTCATCATGAACAGAGAGAAAAGCAAGAAAACTTAATACCATTAGATGTGGTGGTCTTGCAGTCCATTGCATCACAGCCTGCAAGGCGTTGCACCAAAAAGGATAGATCTGGTGGACTTGGTCCATTGGATAAAAATCCACCAACGTTTGCCACATGTAACTAAGATTTAGTCCCTATGAGCTTTATCCAAAATAAACTTCCTCTTCAAAAACAGGCAACATATTAATAAAAACAACATATGAAATTAATAAAAACAATAAAAAAATAATACTCCAATTAATGGTGCCACATGTGTGCCGACTAAGTGGCGTGTGGCGCCACACATCCATGATACAACGTTAGTGTTCCACATCAGCACATAAAAATAAAACTTAGTTTTTAATTTGTAAATTCCTAAATTTTCTTTTAAAAAAATCTAAAAATATGAATATCATTAAAAAAATTCAAGAAAGTTCATTAAATTAGAAAAACTTCAGAAAAAATGAGAACTATAAATACAACTTAAAATAACCATATCTTTTCATACAAATTTTCCTTTTGGATGATATTTTTGTCATTTCATCCTCTTTTTACCTCCTATTCCATCATGTCATCTGGCATTAAAATGTAAACAAGATATGGAAATTAATTCCTCATTCAAAGCCATTTATTTTCTCCTTCATTCATAGGTGTCCTCCTTCATTTATAACCAAGAATCATGAAACTCATCCACATGTGATTAAATCATCCTTGTTATACCTTGAAAAAGGTCAAACATCAAATATGCAAAAAAATGGACCTCAATTTAGTGTCAATTCAGTTTATGAACCATATTATAAGATAAATACAAAAAATGTCATCAAAACATGATACATGGATAATGATGACATGAATATGTCTTAAATCATCAAATAATAATGAGTGAAAATGCATGGAAATGCATGTTATTAGTGACATCAAATAATTGAAATATGGTATGCTACCAACAAATATTTAAGACGAGTAATGAATCCTAATTTTAGGATGACTAATCCCTCAAATCCCATCCATCTAATGCCCTTTTTCTGGAGCTAGAGGAAATGCATCTCAAGTATACCAATTCGTAGGTATGGGAGAATTGTTGTCAGATCCCCATGACAAATGGTTGATTTACACATTCAAAGAAATTTACACAAACGACTCTTTTTGATGGAACATAAAGTGTTTTGTGACAATAATGCATTGATTTTACTAATAATAACATGCAATCTTAACATGCAAAAATATGATTATTAATACAAATTAAGGCATAAAACATTCCATTTTTATGCAAGTTATCATACTTTGAGTGCATTTCTATCATTTCATGCAATTTTAAGTTATAATCTCAAAATGCACTATTTTAGGGATAATTATACATAATTAAGAATATATTTTAGAATAGATTATTCCCATCTAAATTTGAGATAATAATTAGGTTTTGATGTTAAATAATAAGAGAAAATGTTTATATACACTCATTTGTTTTTCAAAGTTTTGTTTTTCAAGAAGAAATGAGTGTATTTTTTAAATAATAATTTATTCTCTTTTTATTTAAATATTTTGACATTTTAGAATGATAGCTAATTGAATTTCTAATCCAATGAAACAAACTTGGATTAATTTAGAGTCGTATTTTGAAAGTTGTAAATTTTCTTATTTTTAGGGATTTTTGCATATTTTTTCTGAATTTTTCAGGATTTTTTAGAATTAATAATTGATTTTTTGGATTTTATAAGTGTGCAGGTGACGTGGCGCAATACAGAGCGTTCGATCAATCGCAATCGACGATCAAAAGTGGGAGATGACGTGGCAAAACATGGAGCGTCCGATCGCGCGATTAAATCGTGATCGTCGATCTTCACTTAAAGCGCGGGGTACGTGGTGCATTCTGATTTGTCGGTGAATCATTTCTAAAACAATTTAATCTCAGCAATTGATCAAAGGAACTATAACGGCTGAGATTAAAACTGACAAAAACACTTCAGAAGCATTAGATCAATATCCAACGGATGGCATTTTGCACGTTACTTCTAAAGCGCGTGACGTGGCGAAATCTTAGCGATCCATCTTCGATCCAACGGCCATGAGTTAACTCTAACGATTCGATTGATATGTTTCATCAAAGCCGTTGATCAAAGATGAAGCGTTTCATCGGACGGTTACGCCCAAATGGGCTATAAATTGAGATATTATTCGACATTTGTAATGTATTCTTAGATGATTTCGAGCAATTGAACTGTCTAGACACCACCATCCCTGAATCTCTTGCTTCTAATCGCTTCTAGACTCATTTTCGCATCAACAGAGTGGTTGGAAGCGAGATTTTATCGATCGAATAGGGAGAATTTGCCTCTTGAACACTAAAGATTGTTTTCGAAATCGCGGAATGAAAAGCCTTGAATTTGGTGATTAATTTGATCATTTCGATGGCTATCTCGGGTTAGATTATGTGTTTTCCTCCTAATATTTCATCATGTATCATTAATTTGTAATTTATGATTGTTAATTTAGTTAATTTAGTCTTTGATTTCGGATTTCTCTGTCTTCGCATTCGGAAATTTCTCTATAATTTGCTCGTCGATTTCTCCTTGAATCTTGATCCAAATCGAGTGATTTTTGATTCTGTGGATTTGTCTTTGAGTTCTCTTTCCAAATCTAACAATTTCCCTAATTTCTCAACTCAATTCATTGTCCGATTTGATCAAATTTCAAAATATCTCTTCAAAATCCCTTATTTCTCTGTGGATTCGACCCTTATTGACCACTATACTTTTTAATTCGGATTATTTTCATAAAATTGGTGAGTATGGTAATATTTTTGACAGAAATTGGTTTGCAATTAACGACCGCATCGATTCGTTCCATCAACAACCCATTGCACATTTTCAATGAGATATTTGTAATGCCTCAAGGAGGTTCTTGGGAAGTGATTCGGAGTCTAGTCTAGTAGAAAAGGCATGAAAAGGTTGAGGAAGGTGGTCATAGGTAATAAATTATATTGGGTGTTGAACGTTTGCCTCTCCAAAGTGTAATGGGAAGTTGGAAATCAATGAATAGAAATGATGATGACTCTAGTGGTAATGGCTCAAGTGATGTTGGATCTCAAGATGGTGAACTTGAGTCCGTGAAAGAAGGCTCAATAGGATCTAGAATTTGGCGTTGAAATTGTGTGGGAGAAACTTCATATGAAGACTAATAGGGTATCTTAATGAGGGTGGTTGGTGGAAAAATGGAATTGAAAGTAGGAGAAAAATAACAATTAGACTAAAAAAGGTAATATTTGAAGAGATAACATATTTCTAAGTGACAAGAAATTATAGATCAATAATCCCTTTTGATGTTGAGGATAGCCAACTAAAACGCCCTTGAGGGGATAGCTTATCGAGGTTTAGAGATGGGTCTTGGATATAAGTAACTCATCCAAATGTCATAAGAAGTAGAGCAAAGATCTCAGCTCCACAAAGAGACATCATAGTGGGATATCTCCACCTAGAGGGGTAGATGAAAGATCACTAAGAAAGTAAATAGAAATGAAAACTACATCTTCCCACAAAAAATAGGGAACCACTCACGAAGCGTTTTATGTGTTCGTTAAAACACACAAACGTCGGTCAAACAAAATTTATAATTCCGAACTCACAATAAAAAAGGTATAAAATCAAGTAAAGTGTAAGTATCTGGTCAATCCACAGAGAACATAACTTTTATTGTAAGTTGACTAGGCCAAAATTAGGTTAAATTAAGGTTTTAGAGACGTGATAATGATATTTAATTAATAGAGATGATTTGAATATATGAGATAAGATATTTTATGATTTTAGATTTCTGGTTTAACAGAGAAATGTCAACAGTCAAGGTCAAAGCGTTGACTTTGACCAATAGTTGACTTTCTGAAAATCAGAAAAAAAAAAATTACTAAAATTATATATTCAGAATCTATAGAGAAAATGGAATTTATGGATATAAAATTCGTCATTTTTCAGTAAGAAATGGATTTACTATGAATTATTAAAAATCAAAAATCAGAAAATCCCGAATTGAATACTTCAGAGAAAATCTTTAAATTGACTTATCAAATGATATCAAAATCTTGAAATTTATATATTAATAGAAACCTAATAATCAGAGGATTCCGAAGCGACCAAAATCATAAAATTCCAATTTATATTTTAGGAGTAATTGATCCCGCAAGTCAACGCCCAAATTTGGATTGAAAATGAACAGTTGTTGGTCAAACGTTAAATTGAGGGGTTAAATGATCTCAGAATTTTACAAATTTGGTATCCACGGAAAGATGATGAAACAAGGAATCCATAGAAACTATAATCAAGTGATTAGAAGTTAATATCAGAGTGATATCCTATTTTCAAAAGCAGCAAAAATCCGGACTGAAATTGGGTGAAATTGAAGAACACAATGACTTAAAACACAAAATTAATGATCTAAAACTAATCAAAACTCAAATTACCGTCAGATAATTGATTGAATCTAACTGCTAACCTGATTGCCTTGAAGATGGGGCTTCAATTCATGCGAATTGAAGTGAATTTGTACCGTTTATTCCTCGGCGGACGTTCGGCATTCAAGGGGAAAATTTAATGAAATACGACGATTAATCACAACGAATCCTGCTCCAATCGGATCGTGATTGAGTCTAAATGCAAGGGAATTGTGATGAACTCAAGATTTTCCTTCAAGTTCGCTTAATTACTTCACGAATCAATCAAGAGTTAAGAGAAGAATAGGATCTATCGGTTTTTATAAAGAAATTTCCACGAGCGATGTGGGCCGTCCATTTAATGATGAAAGTAGAGCCGTTGATCACGCGAAACCAAAGGGATCATGGCCCACGACGCGGTCCACAATCGCCTTTTATTAGAGCCGTCTGATGAAGATCTACGGCTTCTGATGCGTCCACGTTACCCACAAACTGCGGACACGATCCCACGTCTTGATGTCCATGATTGGCTTCAATCTCTATCGTCCGATCTTTAATCGAACCATCATAAAGCATCCACGTGTTTCTCCATGATACGCCAAAATCACGATGAGTCATAATCGTTCGATGAAGCCATGTGGTGGAAGATGACGCGTCGATCACGTTCACTTAAATCCTTTAAGCGCACGTGCTTGATTGATAGTCGCGTGGACCCGAGTCCACACGATGGACGCCTTGTGATCATATCCGACGTCCACGGTGCTGCCACGCTGCCTGCAAGAGAAGATTTTTGAGGGAACATAGTTCCACATGGATGAAATAAAGGAGAAGAACGAGTATATAACCTGGAGTGCAGTAACGCATTTGCGTTACCGCCCTAATACTCTAACCAGGGCCCACTAACCCATGGGCCCTTCACCTGCCAGCCCCCCAGCGACGTGGTGCCACTCGAGCATCCGCGTGGACTCACGTGGCCCCTGCTATGCATTCGCGCCACATGGCGCCACCTGAGCTCTTCGTGGGCTCGCGCGGCTCTGCCACGTGACCTTGCGTGCCGCGTCGCATCCGTGCGGGTGTCGCGCACCACGTCAGCTCCACGGTCCTGCGGTAAATAACCCCACTTTTTCGCGATTTTAATTAAGAAATAAAATTAATAAAATCAGTAAAAAATCAAATAAAAATAAAATAAAAATCAGAAAAAGTCTAAAATGTTCAGAAATCCATATCTCTTAAAATATAACTCCTTTTAATCTCAAATTTTCTCCATTGGATCACAATTCTCTTTTTTTTTAATATCATGTCATTTAAAATATAATTTTAAAGAAGAATACAAGATGAATTAAAATAACACTAAGGCATTCCTTAAGATTTAGATCTTTTAATCATCCAATCATTCTTTAAATAGAATTAATCCTTTAAATCTTCTACTAAAGTCAAAGTAAGGTAATTAATTTCTATTTATTTAACCTTTTAAAAGATTAAACATTCATAAAGCACAGAATTATCCTTAAATTATGCATAAATATGAACTTTAGTAGAATGGCATACCAATGGAGAAAATTCATAAAAATAAGATAACATGCATCATAATTACATAAAATAAGCATGAATATGAGTTAAATAAGATAAGAATTTAAGTTATAAATGCATGTTATCAACCACCATCTCAAAAAAAAATGACAAGTGATATCAAGGATATGAAGGTGCTTCCTTTCAGCAAGACCATTCTACTAGGATGTATGAGGACAAATATCCAATGATTCATTTATCGGATATAATCCAGCCCATTAAGGGCCTCTACTTATTCTCTCCCCTTATATAAACCAATGTAACTTTACCTTTACTCTCAATGCAATACTCTCTTTACTTCCACATGGCATCTAAGCAAGGTTATTGACTAGGGTTTTGTGGAAACATCATCTAGTTGCTTAACAAGAGAGGGATTTCTTCCCCTATCTTTCTTTCTCTCTCTTCTTGCTCTCTCTATTTCTCTCTCCCCCTATATTTTTTCTCTCTCTTCCCTCTATCTCTCTTCTCTCTCTACCCATGATGTTGGCATGGAAAAAATTGTCACATCAAAAAGTGCGGCATGACAAATCGATTTGACGTGTTCGTTGAATACACCCAAGTTGAGTCAAAACAATTACCAAACTCACCAATTTTATCAAATAATCACAAATTGAATAGTATAGTGGTGAATAAGGGTCAAATCCACAGAGAATTAATGTAATTTTGAGGGATCTTTTAAAATTTGATCAAATCGAACAACAAATCATGGTGAGAAATTAGAGATTATGATATTTTTGGAAAGAAGACTTGAAGACAAATCCACAGAATAAAAAATTACTGAATTTGAATCAAGACTGGCGTGAAATCATCAAATGAACAAGAGAGAAATTTCCAAAAAATCAAATCGCGAAAAACAAAAATTGAAATTGAAATTGACTCAAATTATGATTCGAAATTGAAATCTAAAGCTATACGAAGGAAGATTAGGATCAAACACGATTCTAACCCAAGATTACGCTCGAATTGATCCAATTATTTTCTGGATCCAAGGCTTTTTATTCTCGAATATGAAAACACGATTGTTGATGTTTAAGAGCCAATTTCTTCCTATTCTTTCAATGAAATATTACTTTCAAGCACTCCGTGGACATGGAAATGAGTCTAGAAGCGATTGGAAGCAAGAGATTCAAGGGATTTGGTGTCTAAATAGTTAGATTATTTGAATTGCCTTGTAAAGCTTTACAATGTCGAAGAACACCTCTATTTATAGGGTGAATTGGGCATAACTGTCCGATCGAGTTATAAATCTTTGATCAATGGCTTTGATGAAACGCACGATTGCAAATCGTTATGATTAAGTTATGGCTGTTGGATCTCAGATAAACCGTCGAGATGAAACCACATCGCGCTCGTTATAAGTAATACATTTAATCGCCGCCATTTGATCTCGATCGGATGCTCCAGATGTTTTTCATTGGTTTTAATCTCAGCCGTTATAACTACTCAGACCGACAGTTGAGATTAAATCATTTTAAAATGATTCACCAGCGAATTAGATTGCGCCACGTACCCCTGCATTTAAGTGATGATCAACGGTCAAGATTAACTGCGTGATTAAACGCTCCAGATTATGTCATGTCACCTGCGCACTTATAAAATTGACTTTAAATTCAATAAATCTATTTCAAATTCAAAAAAATTCAGAAAAATTCAAGAAAAATCAGAAAAAGAACCCTAAAAATCAGAAAATTCATAACTTTCAAAATATAACTCACAAATAATCTAAATTTATTTCATTGGATCAGAAATTAAATTATCTATCATTCTAAAATGTCAAATTTAACAAATAACAAAAGAATAAATTTATATTTAAAAAATACACTCATTTCTTTTAGATTTTTAAACTTAGAAAAATATGAGTGTATAAAAATGATTTCTCTTATTATTAAGCTTTAAAAACTAATTATAATCTCCAGTAAAGATGGGTTATGAACATATTATTTTTAATTCATCATAATTAATCCTAAATTAATGCATTTTGAGATTATAATGACTTTTTCATAGAATGATAGATAAACATTAGAAAATATGATAACCTGCATTAGAATGGAATGTCTTATGCCTTAATTTGCATTAATAATCATGTATTTTCATGTTTAGTTAGCATGTTATCACGACACTAAAATCGAAGTGCCACAATTTTTGTAATCAGAGAGAGGGTTTACTCCCTCTCTATATTTCCCTCTTTTTCCCTCTCCTTCTATACTTTGTCTCTCTCTCACATGATTGTATGATGTCGTAATCTTTAATTCATCTCACGCATGCTAAAGAAATGAATTTGTGTGGTTGTTGAATACACCCAAATTCGTGTCAAAATATATACCAAACTCATCAATTTTAAAGATTAATCATGAATTGAATAGCATAGTTGTGAATAAAGGTCGAATCCACTGAGAATCAAGGGATTTTTAGATATCATTTGAAATTTGATTAAATTGGACAATGAAATGTGGTAAGAAATTAGGGAAATTAATAGATTTGGAAAAATGACTCAAAGGCGAATCTACGAAATCAAAAATCGCAGAATTTGGATCAAGATTCGCGGAGAAATCAAGGACTGAAGTAGATAGAAATTTTTGAATGATATAATTGTAAAAAATTGAAATTAAAATTAAAATAGAGTAAATCTATGATTTGAAATTGAAATCTAATGTTATAATAAGAAAGATTAGGAAAAAAATTGAATTCTAAACCAAGATAGCCCTCAAATTGATCCAATTCCTCGCTGGATCAAAGGCTTTTCATTCGTGAATTTAAAAACGATTGTTGGCATTCAAGAGTCAATTTCTTCCTATTCTCTCAACAAAATATCACTTTCAAACACTCTATGGATGCGGAAATTGATCTAGAAGCGATTGGAAGCAAGAGATACAAGGATTTTAGTGTCTAGACAGTTCGATTACTCAAAAAACCCAAGAATGATTTATAATATTGAAGAACATCTCAATTTATAGGGCAAATTGGGCGTAACTGTTGGATTGATGTTTCAATCTTCAATCAACGGCTTTGATGAAACATGAGCCTTTGAATCATTAGGATTAAGTCGTGTTCGTTGGATCATAGATAGACCGTCGAGCTCTTGAAAATGTCACTCACGAAGAAGTAACGCGTGAAACACTTGCCATTTGATCTTGATCCGACGCTCTAGATACGTTTCATCGATTTTAATCTCAGTCATTATAACTCCTCCGATCGACGGCTAAGATTAATTTTTTTTAAAAATGATTCGCCGATGAATGAGATTGCACCGCATACCCCCCAACATAAGTGAAGATTGACGGTCTTCGTTTATCGCACGAATCAGACGCTCCTTGTGACGCCACATCACATGCGCGTGTTTTAAAACAAACAAAAAGTCCCATATGGTAAAAATTATGAAAATCAACGCGTATATAAGGTAAGTGAATCATATAGAGATAGCGTTATCGTGAAAAATAAGCTTTATCTCTCTCTTCACACGCGCGCAAACAAATACGTGAACACCTACGTGCTGCCACATGGCGATGCACTTTTTCATCCATGCCACATCACCAGCCACATCAGCACCGGCCATATATATATATATATATATATATATATATATCTATATTTAATGAATTTAATTCAAAATAAATCGAATTAAATTCAGAAAAATTCATAAAAAATCTAGAAAAATATCTAAAAATTCAAAAATTTGTATCTTTTAAAATATAACTCCAAATTAATCCAAATTTGTTTCATTGGATCAAAAAATAAATTATCTATCATTTCCTTTAGAATTAAAAACTTAGAAAAAATACATGAGTGTATATAAAGTCATTTTTCTTATTATTTAGCATTAAAGACTAATGATAATCTCAAGTAAAGATGGGCATATTCTGATCTTTAAAATATTCTTCTTAATCTATCATAATTAACCCTAAATAAATGAATTTTGAGATCATAATGAATTTTTCATAGAATGATAGATAAACACTAAAAAAATATGATAACATGCATTAGAATGGAATGTTGTATGCCTTAATTTGCATTAATAATCATATATTTTCATGTATAATTTGCATGTTATCACATGAACTGAGTTTGATGCAATTAATAAATCATTACGTCAAACATAAGTATGACCAAAAAACTCTTTAGAGGAGGGAGGAGAGAAGAGAGAGTATATGTGATGTTTTTTATTTTTAATTTTTTATGGTTTTACCTTAGACTACAACGTGGAGGCTCGCGGGATGTTACAAGGGCCAAATTTGAGATAATTGACAAGGAGAGAGAAACTTATCCATTGTCTAGATTCAAAGCTCCATACTCAAAGCTTGACATCTGATGATCCTAATGGAGTTTTGAAAAAAAATGTATGGGTAAGTTCATTTTTTCCTGCTCTTTCCATCACCCTTTGATAGTAAAACTTATGTTTTTTTACATTTCTTTGGTGGCTTCTAGCATTGGCTAGCTAAACAAAAGAGAGTAGCAACCAATTGGTTCATTATGTACTGACAAAATTATTTCGTGTTGTCATTGAATACACACGATCTCGTGTTAAAATAAGTTCCAAACTCACCAATTTAAAGTTATAATAACAAATTAAAGAGTATAGTGGTGAATAAGGTTCGAATCCACGGAGAAATAATGGAAATCTTTGAGATATCTTTAAAATTTGATCAAAGCAGATGATGAATTGAGATGAGAAAAAAGGGATTTTAGTATATTATGAAAGATA
The DNA here is from genome assembly GCA_024174645.1 of Lemna minuta. Taxonomy (NCBI): domain Eukaryota; kingdom Viridiplantae; phylum Streptophyta; class Magnoliopsida; order Alismatales; family Araceae; genus Lemna; species Lemna minuta. Next base: position 1,133,628 of record CM044111.1, on the reverse strand, counting down.
ACTCTAATACGAATCCACATAATTAGAAATCACTATATTTGGATTAGAATTCGCAGAGAAATTGAGATTTGAAATTGGTATAGAAATTCGATCGCAAAAAGTGATTAAAACCGACATTAAAACTAAAATTAACTTAATCTAGGTTCAAAATGTAAATATAATGCTAAATGAAGATAAATGAAGATGAAAACACTCAACCTAACCCTAAGTCACGCTCGAAATGATCCAATTAATCACTGGATTCAAGGCTTTCCATTCTGCGATTTCAAAAACAAAGTTTAGCGTTCAAGATGTGATTTCTTCCGATTCTTTCAACCAATTCTTGATTTCAAACACTCCTTGGATGTGGAAATGAGTCTAGAAGATGAAGAATTTAAGAGATTCTTAGATTGTGGTGTCTAAATAGTTTGATTTGCTCAAAAATTCAAGAAAAGCTTTCGCGTCAAAGAACAATTGAATTTATAGGCAAATTTGGGCGCAACCATTGGATGCGGCGTTTCGTCTTTGATCAACGGCTGAGATTAAACGATGATTCATGAATTGACTTCTTTAATTCGCATCTTTCTGATCCACGATGAGGCATCCAGATTGTGTCACGTCGCGCGTGAAGAAGAAGTGTCTTTGATTTCGTCCGCTCAATCTTCATCAGACGATCGCGATAAGTCCACGTGTCCATCGCCTAAGATTAAATCATCTTTAATCAAATTTTCGCCTAATCAGATGTTGCCACGTACCCCTACGAGTATCTAACTTATGTATTGCATACGAAACCAAATCTAACTTATGTAGTCTATGTATTAGTCCAATTCATGCATGCTTGAGAACCTCTCATATCAAGGTAGCCCACAAGGTGTTCAAATATCTTGAGGGGGCTGTCGGTCATGGAAAATGTTCCAAAATGAGAAATTATAAGTATATATATTGCAGATTTTTTTAGCTCAATAATAGATTGATGATTAACAATAGGCTTGTGTTCATTCGTTGGAGGAAATTTAGTTTCATGGAAACTCAAGAAGTAGAAGGTTGTCTCAAGATCAAGTGTTGTGTCAGAATTGAGGGCATTAGCAACTGGTGGGTTCTGAGGTAGATAACCCTTCCAATATTTTGATCAAAATATCGAGTATAGTGCAGTACATTGAATTGGATATTCAAAATATTGAGGCACCAAGAACATATAATCCTATCATCTAGTATGTATGAGAAAACAGACTTAAAAGGTTCTCTTAGAGTTATTAAAGTTATTTCAAGTGTCTAGCCTCTAACGGTATCCATATGTTCTCTGGATGGTTAGATCTCCTCTTCAAAGCTCTTCGCCAAGAGACAAAGAGAAGAATTGAGAGAATTCTCACAAGGCTTGTAAGGGCAACTTGAATTGTGATCATTTTCCCCCTATTTATAGACATTTCGTATGTAGATTTTTCATAAAAATCCTCATAATTATGTCTATATCCCCCAAGATCCATAGACCTTATGTGTGTGACACTCTAGGTTCACACATCTCATTAGTTAAAAACTCTATAAACCCATTAATTCCTTATTGGTTCACCTTTATTAGTTATCTTTATCAACATATAGATTAATTAATCAAGGATTGATTTAACCCAATCGAAAAGTTGAGTTGCAACTCTGTTGGGTGCCAAGCTATACCACACACTATAGGAGATATGGAGTATATAAGAAATCTCTTATGGAACTTCATTCGTTGCCATACACGTATAATCCTTCAGCTGCACAAGACTCATGAATGATTTAGGGTATGGCCAACTATCAAACCCTAATCAGTCACTCAAGTTAGTACTGATGCATGTAGGAAATCATCGAGACTCCTTCTCCAATATTTCTACTATCTTGGCCAAGGACATCGCATCTCATTCGTTGAGTCAATCTCTTGAAATACCGAGGGCATATGATCCCATCTTGAACACACAATCATCTTCACAAACTTCATTTCGTATCTAATATATAGCGTTTTAGATATCCCGTGTTTGGGGATTCGTAAGTCATAACTGATAAGTCCAAAAGTATAGATCTTATGTCATTATAATGGTTCTATTGGGCTTATGCAATGATATTATTTTCTAATCATTTCCCTTAATTTCTATCTTCCAAAAGTATAGCTTAGTGAGGGGTCGAATCCAAGGGAGGTATTTCTAATCCTTCTCTTACTTGTGAAATCTTCTCCTAATACACTTTCACTTTTGTAAATCTACTTAGTCATTCTCATTCATAACTAACTCCTAGTGCTACTATCAATAAACTATTTGAATAACTGAGAATTATTTCTTTTCCATTTTTTTTAAAGAACACTTCTCTAGATATTACTGTGGATATCAATCTTATACTAATTCCTCACTATTTTTTCTTTATGTTATAATCCTATTACTAAATTTTTTTCTTATCCTATTACTATGTTTAGGTATTTTATTATTATTCTTCCTAACTGGACTAAGTCACCAAGGATCTTATCTTGGTGTTGAAACTTCTCTACATTCATTGTATCCAATCTTATTAAATTTCATGCGCAGTTTTCTTTAATCTAAGCAGAAAATAGAAATAATGAGGAAGACTTTCAGCTATTTAACCTATGTTTAGTGTAATTTCCTATTTATCTTTTCTAAATCAATCATACTTTGAGGCTTTCAGTGAGATTTCTCTTACTGTAATCTACCGTAACAGAATTAAAGAAAGGAGAGGTTTATGAGAAGATGATCAAGAATATTTCCTTTGTATATACTAATCTCAGAAAAAACAACTCACACATTCACAAAGAAAAGAAGAAAATTAAAACAATCACTTAGTTGTAAAATAAAATGAAAACCATTGAAATTAAATTCAGTTGCATTATCTCAGACAATGAAGAAATTAATCTTGAAAGTAATGTGAAACTGAGTTTAAATCCAAGAAAATAAACTGAACAGAAATAAAACGAAATTTCATGATACCTAAAACTCAAAGTAAAATTTAACCGCTCCTTCATGATCACGTCGCAACTTTGAATTGAGGGTAATTTGATGATTGCTTTGCTTCGAGATCTTTCCGGATCGATTCTAGGCTCTTCTCCCTTTCTTGGGTGGGAAATCACGAACGCATCCTTCTTCTTCGTTTCGCCTATTTAACCTAACTGGTTCGCACTTTAGTGAATATGCGAGTCGTTAGAATATGCTTTATTCCCATAGGTAATTAGTCATAATCTGAGCTTATTGGTGGTATGTCATTACCGTGAAAAGCACCAAACACCTCGCTTTACACCCAACATCGTGCTTTCATCCTGTATTGGTCGATGATTTCTGCATACATATCCTGCTCACAATGCTACTAAAGCCCATTAGATCTAATGAGCCCATTAAGGCCTTAAGTTAAAAGCAACATATTATTTAAAACTTCCCTTAAAAAGAAATTACAGCAAAAGAGAGTTCATTCATTTAAAGAAAACAAAGAATTTAAAAAAATTAAAACTATCTGTAATTGTTGTAAATCACCTCTTCAAACACTTTTACTTCATTTATCAAAAAGATATTCATTTCAGCATAATCATATGATAACATGTGAAAAATATAACTGATTTTGACTCTTGTAACTATATTTTTACAAAGATGAGCATTGATAACATGCATTTATAACTTAAATTCTTATCCTAATTAACTCAAATTCATGCTTATTTTATGAGAATATGATGCATGTTATCGTACTTTTTAGGAATTTTCTCCATTGGTATGTCATTTCACTAAAGTTGATATTTATGCATAAATTAGGGATAATTTCATGCTTAATAGATGATTAATCTTTTGTTAAGTTTAAATTAATAGAATTTAATCTCTTTTATTGAATGATTTTGACTTTAGTGCATGTTTTGAAGGATAATTTCAAGATGAACTTATGATTTAGAATATTTATTAATAAATGAGTTAAGTAAATTCTAATTCATCTTGATTTCTTCTTTGAAAATATATTTTAAATGATATGATGTTAAAAAGGAAGAAATTTGTGATCCAATGGAGAAATTTGGATTAAAAAGGAGTTCTACATTTAAAGTTATGAATTTCTGAGTTTACACCCTTTTTCTGATTTTTACTTGATTTTTAAATTAATTTATTTCTTATTAAAATGGAAAAAAAGGGATTTACTTACCGCAGGAGCTGATGTGGCCTCGGGATCACTTCGCGAGCTGACGTGGCGCGCGGACCACCGCGCGGGTGCGACGCGGTGCTGAGGCCAAGTGGCAGAGCCATGGGTGGCCCACGCGAGGCACAGGTGGCGCACAGGGCGTGGACACGTGGTAGGAGGCCACTGATAACATGCTATTTATGCATGAAATTACATGATTATTAATGCAATTTAAGGCATTAATTATTCCAAATATATGCATGTTATCATATTTTAAGTATAATTCTATCATTTTATATTATTTCATGTTATGATCTAAAAATATATTAAATTAGGGATTATTATAAATAATTCAATATTATAATCTTTAATCCTAATGATATTTAGGATCATAATCATGTTTTAAGGATGAAAATATGATGGAAAAGATTTTAATTAAAATTTATGTGTTTATATAAATTTATTTTATATAATAAATAAATGTATAAAAATAATTAAAATTTATTCTCTTAATATTTTAATAATTTGACTTTTTATAATGATAGATTATTCAATTTTTGATCCAAAAAAACAAATTTGAATTAATTTGGAGTTGTATTTTGAAAGTTATGATTTTTACAATTTTTATAGAATTTTCTAGAATTTTTCCTGAATTTATATGAATTTATTTCGAATTTTTATCATTTAAAACAAGTAAATAAAGCGCAAAAGGGGGTATTTTACGCGCGGGCCCATGTGGATGTGACGTGGCACGCAAGGCCACGTGGACGCGTGCGTGTGCCTGCGTGGCGCGGAGGTGACACGTAGATGCATATTTATATTTACCATATAGTATTTTATAATATGTTTATAGGTCTTCCGATTATCAGAAGACAATTTATTAACTGTATAATACTGTTTACCTTATATACTGATGCATTTCACTAATCTTCTCCGTGTGGGACTATTACACTTCATTTTGTTTTGATTTCAGGGCGACGTGGCAGCATTCCACACGTTGGATCAAGATCGCGATGATCGCATAGTGTCGATGCAGTGGACCCAAGAATCATGCACGTGTCGATGATCGCATAAATCACGCACGTGGTTTAAAAAGGACTTAAGTGAATCAAGATCCACCGTCCATCTAAAGAGCTATAACGGTCACGATTAATCGCGATCAAAAGATCTTCCGATTAATCGTGACCATCAAATGGAGATCGAACGGATAATCTCAAATGAAGTCTCTCCTCACACGCTCGATGAGATCGCATCTTGACCCTTCAAATGCGATCGGACGATCATCAATCCAAGGCATCGTTTCGATCAAACGGCGTGTCATCTGAGCCGTTGATCACGATGCATCGTGTCATCCAACGGCTGCGCCTCTTTCTCGTTCTTTTAAATGCAGTTCTTCGCGACGAAGAACAAGCCCGTGGAATTTTGCCAAATTCTCCTTGTTTACTCCACCATTTCACGCGTCGTTTGTTTCCTTGTACTCTTGACTCATTTCTGCACCCATTGAATGTATGAAATCATAGTTTAATCTAAAGAGAAAGGAGAATTCCCATCTTGAACTTCAAACTTTGTCTTCGGAAACTCGGAATGAAAAGCCATGCATCCGGCGATTAATTGGATCATTTCAAAGGCTAATTTGGGTTAGATTGCGTGTTTTCATCTTAATCTTTCATCATTTAGTGTTAATTTTACATTTTGAATCGTAGATTAAGTTTAATTTTTGTTTAATTTCTATTTTTAATTAAAATTGCGATACGTATTTTCTTCTAACTTTAAACTTCGATTACTCAGCGAATTCTAATCCAAATCACCTGATTTTTTATTCTGTGGATCTATTTCCCGCTCTCCGCTAAATTCAATCTCCATTCCTTCAATTTCGAATTTTTCTTCATTCGATTTTATCTTCATTATCTTCCATTTTATCTCCCTCGATTCCTCCCTCTATCTCTACATTCTCTCTCATCTTCCACATTCTATCTGTCTCTCTCTTCCATTTTCTGAAGTCATCTTCATCCTCTCCCTCACGATTTCTCTCTGTTCTTCTCCTATCGTTCTCAGTTCTTCTTGTATTCTTCTACATTTTCTCATTTTTTTGTTATTTTGTTTTGTCATTTCAGTATGCTCCCCCTCTCTATTGTCTCTCTCTCATTCTTTTGTCGTTTCTATTTTGAACGCTCGTCTCCATTTTCTTACCTCCATTTCGCGCTTGTCTTCCATCATCTTCATTTTCTCCCTTCCGTCTAATCCATCTTCTTCCTTCTTCTGCACCATACTACCCTTTTTCTTCACCCTCTCCTCTCGGTTGTTCTTTCATTCTCTCCCAAGTTTTCCGATTTCATCTTTTACGTCTCCCGATTTCGTCCTCTCTCTCCAGTTTTCCACCTATTTTCTGACGTCTTTATCTTCCTCACAAGCTCTCTATCTTCCGAACGTCTACGTCTCATTCATCCCTCTCTCGCGATTTCATTTGTCCGCTCCCTAAATTCCACCATATTCGCATTCTCCTTCTTTTTCGCGTCACATATCCTCTCCATTCTCTCTCTCTATTCCTTTGTTTCACCCCTTTTGAGTTTCCCAATCTTCTCCTAATCTTCTTCCACAATTCCGCAACCTGTATTCTTTCTCTCTCTTAAATTCAATTCTTCCATTTTATTCCATCTTCCGTTGTGTACTTCTCTCACACTCACCCTCTCTATTTTCTAACACTCCTCTCTATTTTCTTTTCTACCGTTTAAGCTCTCTCTAGTTCTGCTCTCCCTCTCTCTCCCATTTCTTCGGCAATCTCTCTCTCTCCAGTTCTCCTCTAATCTTCGCCCCGGTCTTCCACTAATTTTCTCTCTCACCATCATTTCTTTCTTTATTCTCTCTCCTCACGTCCTCACGTCTTCTCTCTCACCTGCCTCCTTTCTTCACATCCTCTGTCTTATTCCGTTTCTCGCTTTATTTTCTTCAGTTACGTATCTTTCTCACAATCTCTCTCTTTCATCATCTCTATCTTCCCCTCTCTCTCTCAATCGCTTTTCTCTTTCTCTATTCTCTCTCTTTATCACACTAATTCCGCTCCCTCTTTATCTCTCTATATCTCTCTTAATTTCACTCCCCTCACTTCTTCCCCTAATTTCGGTCTCCCACATTCCCCTACTATCGGTTATTTTCTTCCCTCATTTCATTCTAAATCACACACTCTCTCTCTTATCTCTCTGTCCCCTTTATTATAGAGCTAGCTCTCTCTCTCTCTAACTCCTTATCTCATTCACTCCAATTTCTCTCTTGCATCTGTTCCCTTTCTCTTAACCTCTATCACTCTTTCTCTTTATTTACTCCCCCCTAAAAACATCCCCACTCTAGCTCTTTATTCTCTCTAATTCCCTCTCCCTCTTATTTCTTATGGTTTAGATTTCCTTAGTTATTCATTCTAATACTTTCTTGTACTCTGAATTTAGCATCTTTGTATTTGTAGGTTCACCTTAATCATCTATCAAAATTCCTTTCCTCCACGGTCAACTCGAAGAGTTGACCACCAATCCTTCATCTTTATCCTCATCTCTACTTCTATTTATTGATATTGTCGTGCCCTAGAATCCCTGTGGATCGACCTAGAAAGCTATATGCCTTCATTAGCCCCATCCGGACTTAGTTTTCTCGAGTATAAATAGTAAATTTTTCGAGCTTAAACACACAACGACTTGAGCCTATCAAGAAGAAGAGAGAAAGAGGAGAGAAATGAGAGAGAGAGAAAGATAGCGTAAAGAAGAAGAGAAGAAAGAGAAAAAGGAGCAGCACAAGAAAATCTCTTGTCGTGTCATAGAATTTTTTCCCCGCATGAGGGAGAGAGACACAGATGGAGGCGGGAGAGAGAGAGGGGGGGAGAGAGAGAGAGGGAGAGAGGGAGAGAGGGAGAGAGGGAGGGAGAGAGAGAGAGAGGGGAGGGGCAGAGACAAATAATTTAATGGGGGAAGGTAATGCACGGGGGAGAAAAAATTGTGTTCTTCTTTTGCCCAATGAGAGAGAGAGAGAGGGAGGGAGAGAGATATAGGGAGAGAGGGAGGAAGGGAGGGAGGGAGGGAGAGAGACAAACGATTTAATGGCAGATGGTAATGCAGCGGGGGGAGAGAAAAAATTGTTCTTCTTCAGCCCCAAAAGATAGAGACGGAGAGAGAGAGAGAGAGAGAGAGAGAGAGAGAGTGAGAGAGGGAGACAGAGGAGGAGAGAGAAAGATAGAGGGAGAGTGAGTGAGAAAGAGAGAGAGAAATGATTTTTCTAATTAGACTTGTGAGAGATGATCACATAAAACTATATTATTTCTATTATTTTTATCAATTTTTTTAATTGTTGAAGTTTATCTATTTAAGACTTTTATCTTGAATTCTTGATTTATTGTATTTTTTTGTTGAGAAGTGTTAATATCTTATCATTTGTTTGTGAAACATGAATTTATATATTTGTGAATTGTGTAGTCACAAAATTTTATACAATTTATGTTCAGTTCAACTGACACATCACCGAAAGTATAGGTTTAACCGAACCGACAATGAAAAATATCGTCACAGATACCAAAGTGAAGTTAAGTATAGATTTAGGTTCTCACAAAAAATTGATACCGACATTGGAACCAAAGAACCTTATCATCAACATAAGAATGTAACATGAGAACTTAATAGATTCAAATTCTAGACTATAATTAACAAGCTTTAAATGTTGGATATTCATTCTTTGCTTGGGGGGAGTTTCAAGACAAGGAATTAGCATTTGGCACTGAGACATAGGAACTTGTCAGATTTTTTCCTTTCTCTTTTTCTTCTTAGGTAGTTAATGGGTATTAAATTGGTTGGTATTCTATATAAAAATATTAACTTTGCCCGTTAACTTGTATAAATCTTTGGGGAGTTCTTTTGTTGTACCAGGAATAATATCAAATCCTCGTATTTGACGTTAACTCTTAGCACAGTCATTGAAAACACATGAATGTATGTCAAAATAAATACCCAAACTCACCAATTTAAAGTTTTAATCAAGAATTAATTAGTATAATCGTGACAAGGGTCAAATCTACAGAGAAATAGGGAAATATTTTAGGTATTGTTCAAATTTGATCAAATCAGATTATGAATTGAGGTGAGAAATTATAGATTTTAGTAAATTTGGCAAGAAAACTCCAAGATGAATCCACAAAATAAAAACTTACTTGATTTGGATCAGTATTCATGGAGAAATCAAGGAGAGAAATCTATATATAGAAATCAATCGCGAAGAGAGAGAAAAACAAAGAAATTTTGTAAAAATTCAACTAATCTATTATTCAAAATTGAAATCTAATGTTGAGTAAAGATTAGGAAGAAAACACATCATCTAACCCAAAATTGGGCTCAAAATGATCCAATTCATCTCCGGATCAAGGCTTTTCATTCTGCATTTTGAAAAATGGAAATCCGATGTTTAAGAGGCAAATTTTCTCAATTTTCTCGACAAAATCTCACTTTTCAACACTCCTTGAATGCGAGAATGAGTCTAGACAAAGAAGAGAAAGAAAGAAAAATATTCGTGAATTGAGATGTCTAAATAGTTCGATTTCTCGAAACATCCGATAATGCTCTTTCCATAAAAAAACAGGGGTATGAAAAGGCTAATTTTGGGGATGACCGTTCGATTCGCCTCTTCATCTTCAATCAACGGCTCAGATGTAATGCAAGAATGCAAATCAATATCGTTAAGTCGTAGCCGTCAGATTAGTGATGAAGCACTTAGATTTTGCCACGTCACCGCATGAAGAAGAAGCATCACGTAAAAATCATCATGTGATCTTCATCGAACACTCTAGATGTGTACACGTGTTCATGAGAGTCCATCAGGGACGATTTAATCTCACCTATGATAACTCCTTAGATAAACGGTTGAGATTAAAATATTTTGAAATGATTCAGCGACAAACCGTTATGCACCACGTTCCCCATGCTTTAAGTGAAAATTGACAATCATGATTAATTCATGCGATCGAATGCTCTAGAATGCACCACATCATCTGCGCATAAAAAGAAAGAAAAATAGTCTCACATGGAAAATATCGATGCAAAAATCATATATAAATATGCAATGCTCTTTATGGTTTAGCTTATATCCTTTAAAGGATGCCTATCCCACTAATGACACGCTGATAACATGCATTTATCACTTAAATTCTTATCCTACTTAACTCATATTCATGCTTATTTTATGTGAATATGATGCATGTTATCATAATTTTTATGAATTTTCTCCATTGGTATGTCATTACACTAAAGTTCCTATTTATGCATAAATTAGGGATAATTATGTGCTTTCTTGATGATTAATCTTTTTGCAAGGTTAAATTAATAAGAATTAAGTACTTTCCTTGAATTATTTTGACTTTAGTAAATGATTTAAAAGATTAATTATAAGAAGGAAATTATTGGATGATTAAAAGAGAGAGATCTTAATGAATGCCTTTAGGTTATTCTTAATTCATCCTATATTCTTCTTTTAAAATTATATTTTCAATGGCATGATATTAAAAAGAAAAGAAATTGAGATCCAATGGAGAAAATTTGGATTAAAAAGGAGTTGTATTTCTCAGGTTATGAAGTTTTGAATTTTTAGATATTTTTCTGATTTTTATCTGATTTTTATTCTGATTTTTCAGGATTAAAATCACGCAAAAGGGGGGTTTATTTTTGGTAGAGCCAGCGGATGACACGTGGCGCGCAGAGCTGACGAGGCGCGTGGGACCAGCGTGGATGCGACGTGGCACTGAGGCCACGTGGCAGGGCCGCGCATGGCCCACGCCAGGCGCAGGTGGCGCGCGGGTGGAGCGCACACGTGGCAGGAGGCCATGCGACTCCACGCGGATGCCCGTGAGGGACGCCACATGGCGAGTGGAGAGGCTGGCATTTGGAGGGCCCACTAGTTAGTGGGCACTAGTTATAGGTTTGGGGCGGTAACGCAATAGCGTTAAACTGCCCCACCTTATATACTCACTGTTTCCCGTTTTTTATTCCGTGTGGGACTATGTTTCCGCGGAATTTATCCTTTGCAGGTGACGTGGCCGTACGGTGGGCGTTGGATGCGATAACGATGCGTCCATCGCGTGGACGCGGAGTCCACCGGATCGATTGATCAAGCACGTGCGTGAAATGGGCATTTAAGTGAAGTGATCGACGGCCTCTTAGGCGACACGTGGCTTCATCAATGATCAGGATTCACCATCATCAACGAGACAACAACGACGATACGTGGCTTCATCGGACAGTCGCGATCCATCGCGATTTCGGCATATCAAAAGGGCAACACATGGACTCATATCAACGGGTGATCGAGATCGGACGACAGAAACAAATCGTGGCGCATGATCGTGGCTCACGATCACTGCTCGATCGTGGCCCGATCGCCGCGCGATCGTGGATAATTCACCGCCCGATTAGGGCCACGATCTCCTCTAACTGATGGCCATGATAATCGTGCGATCGTGGCCATCAAATCCACCTCTCCACCGGATCAAATGGCCGAAGATTTTCGGGCGAAATCATCTTTAAAAACCGATGTACTCTCTTGTTTTCTCTTAACTCTTGATTGAATCGTGAAGGAATTAAGCAATTTTAAAGCAAGATCTTGAGTTCTTTGTGATCCCCCCGCGTTTAGACTCGATAGTCATCCAATCGGACCGGGATTGATCACGAATTTCCATCGGATTTCATCGAATTTTCCCCTTGAACGCCGAACATCCGCGAGGAAGAAATTGAGCAAATTCGCTTCAATCTGCATGAATTGAAGCCCTATCCTTGTGGCAATCAGGTTAGTAGTAAGATTCTATCAATTATACAGTGGTAATTTGAGTTTTGATTAGTTTTAGATCGTTAATTTTGAGTTTTAGTTCATACTATTCTTCAATTTTCCCTAATTTTAATCCAAAATTTTTCTGATTTTGAAAATAGGATATCTCTCTGATTATAATTACAAATCACCTGATTTTGATTTCATTAGATTTCTTATTTCATCAGCTTTCCGTGGATAGAAAATTCGTCAAATTCCGAGATCATTTGACCCCTCGATTTGACGTTTGACCATGCACTATTCATTTTCAATCCGAATTTTAGCGTGAACTTTCGGGGTCAATTACTTTCAAAATATAAATCAGAATTTGATAATTTTGATCTCTTTAGAATCCTCTGGTTCTTAGCTTTCTATTGATATATAAATTGCAAGATTCGGATATCATTTGACAAGTCAATTTGAAGATTTTCTCTGAAGTATTCATTTCGGTATTTTTCTAATCATTGATTTTCAATAATTCATAGTAAATCCATTTCTTATCGAAAAATCACAAATAGTATATCAATAAATTTTATTTTCTCCATAGATTCTGAACATATAATTTTTGTAATCTTCTAACATCTTTTGGTTCTCTGATTTTACACAAATTTGAGTGTTGGTCAAAGTCAATGCTTTGACTTTGATTTTTGACTTTTTTATGTCAAACCAAGATCTCAAATCTTAATATTCCTTAAATAGTATATTTATATCATTTGCATTCATAAAATCTTATTTCTACTTCTTTAAAACCTCTTTTTAACCTAAGTTTGACCAAGTCAACTCTGCAATAAAACTCAACCTTGTTGTCTGTGGATCGACCCAATACTTACACTTCACTTGATTTTATATCTTTGTCATTGTGAGTTCGGTTTTTTTTATTTGACCGACGTTTGTGTGTTTTGACGACCGCATAAAACGCTTCGTCACACGCACACACACACACATGCGTGGGTCTCATGTGGCGCATGGATACATCGTCATGTGCAACATATAAGTATGCTCTGCCACATCAACTGCCAGAGCATACATGATTAAAAAATAGTTTTTTAATTATTTATGTATTTTTATATAAAAAATACAAATAAATTCAAAAAAAATTTAGAAAAATTCTGAAAAAATCCCTAAAAATGAGAAAATTCATAAATTTTAAAATATAACTCTAAATTAATCCAAAGATGTTTTTTTTGTTAGAAATTAAATGATCTATCATTCTAAGCAGTCAAATTTAATAAATAATTAGCGAATATTTTTTTATGAAAAAAATACTCATTTCTTTTAGAAAATAAAACTAGAAAAATAAATGAGTGTATATAAAAATCTTTTATCTTATTAGTTAACATTAAAACCCAATTATAATGTCAAATATAAAATAAGAATAATCTAATCTCAACTATCTCCCTTTAATTATTTAGAATTATTCCTAAAAATAGTACATTTTGAGATTCTAACTTAAATTTTCATAGAATGATAGATATGCACTCAAAATATAATAACATCCACTCAAAATGACTTAATTTGCATTAATAATCATATAATTGCAAGTATAAATTACATGTTATTGATATTCCCCTTGTTCATGTTACAATAATTCAAGAAAACATTATCTTTGAAATCACTTGGTTATCATAGATAATTAGGTTAGAGATTTCTATTCTATGAGCAAGTTTTATTCACTAAGTTTTAGGTAGATCGTTTTTTGCATTCATGAAGGGTTTTTCTGGGAAGGAGATTTAAATATTTTTCTATAGGATTAGCTTTTCTCTTTGATTTGATAATTAAGATCTGGGTTCTTCTCTTCTGGTATTTATTTACCCAAGGATTTTATTTTAAGATGTGGGAAATAGATTTCTAGGTTTATCCTTGTCGATTCTCAATCTCGATATTAAGTTTTTATAAGTTTCCTATAACATAGCAAATCTCTCTACTCCAATTCATCGTTTCTTAGAAAATTCCTATGAATTTCCACGATTTATGAGCCTTAAAATTGTGACAGAAATATTATTATATTCAGAATTACTTAAAAATGTGCACACTGTGTGGACTAGTTAACCCCCTAGTTAACTGCGGTGGTTAATGGGATATTCGAGGAATCTTCTCAAATCAACTTTCTTGCTAAAAAATTGTGGATATACCCTTCCCTCCGAAAATAATCGAATGAGCTAGAGAGATGAAAATAATTTAAAACTGGGAAGAGGGAGCGATGCAATCGAAAGGATTTTTTTATATTGCTCCGTAAATTTCACGGGGTCTCTACATCAACTAAGCCGTACGGCAACCGCAATTTATTTTATTCAATAAATGGAAACTCTCTTTCCGGACAGTCAGAAAGGAGAGACGCGACCGGGCATGGACGGCGTGAATGGACGGTCAGATATCGGACTCCTGAACTCCGGAAGGTATTGACTGTCCGATCGGTGCTATTGGGTTGGTTTGTGGGTCCCCCGAAGTTAGAAGGTGACGAAATCGTGGCGTCATTGAGAGGCTCGTGTCCTCCGCACGCGCTGATACTTTCGATTTCTCTTATCCGTTTCTCTCCTCTTCTCTCTCTTCTTTCTTCCTTTTTCCCACCAATCGGACGTAGCCACGTATGATAACTCGGGGAATGTGGACGCAACCGTGTCTGACTGTCCGATTGGCGAGGTTCTGGGTAGACTAATGGGCCCATGAAATAAGTATTATTCGGCTCGAGAATGAGCAAATCGTGGGGTCATTGAGAGGCTCCTCCGCGTGCGCTCCTACTTTTCTATCTCTCTCCTTTGCTTGCTTCTTCCGTCTCCGAGCGGGAGAAGAGGATCCAATTTTGCCGTCTTCGCGATCAGGAGATCGTCGAATCTGTTGTCTGGTTCTCTCCCGCGCTCTCAATTTCTCTGTTTCGACTCGCTCGGATCCCGGATTGAAGAGAGGAGGATGGGATCCTGCGGGAACAACAGCGGGGTGTGGTTCGTAGATTACGGAGGCCTCGACGAGGAAGTCCATGGCGCGGATTTCATCTGGCAGCCGCACATCGGTGGTGATCCCTCTCAAGGAAGGTAACCTCGACCCCCTAAATTGCTTCTTTCGTTGACGAATTCTGTATTGAAGAATCATCTGTCTATTTGTTTCGAATCGGGAATTCCTCGGTTTTTGTTTTCCCTGTTTCTATAGTAATTAATTGTTTCCTAATTTTTGCTGAATACTTTCGACAGCGTGCTTGGGATTGACTTTTTCATCGAGAGAAGATAACCGGGATCTTGCTTCTCGGAAGCGGTAAGGACCGTAGAAAAACATAATTGGACCTTTCCATCCAGACACAATTCGATCGAGGAATGACGTTTATAACCTTTTTTTTAATCGATGCAGACCTCGCGCCGTCTCAAGTGCCAAACCTGGAACGAAAGCCTGCAGGGAGAAGATGCGAAGGGACAAGCTGAACGACAGGCATACCTTCGACTTATAATTTATAAAAAATTTATAGATCTTCAAAAGTTTGTACTTGTACTTGTAATAATGTGGATTTGATCTTTTTCCATGAACAGATTCTTGGAGTTGTCATCGATTCTTGAGCCAGGAAAATCTGTGAACATGGTGGACAAGAGCGTCGTGCTCAATGAAGCCGTCCACCGCCTCGCTCAGCTCCGCCTCGAAGCGGATAAGCTTAGAGCATCGAACGAGGCTCTTCAGAATAAAATTAAAGCTCTCAAGGTTAGAAATTAGAAAATGATCAAGGTTAGATACTGATGATAGAATGGCGAAATTATCACGAGAATAGCGATCGTGAAATGTGAAACGGTGATGAGTGCGAAGGATGGGGAAACGATCACGAGGTTGATGAAGTGATGATGATTCTTACATAATCGGGAAATGATGATGATGATGATGATGATGTTCTTTTGGAATGATGATGATGTTTTTTTTGGAATGATGATGATGATGATGATGATGATAAAGTTAGAATAATAAACTCGTGACGGCAGGAGAATGAAAATGATAACGGTGATCTTGATAGAATGGTGCATTGATGGTGATGATCATGATAGAATGATGTATTGGTGATGTTGATTCTGATAATAGAATGATGAAGTAATGTTGGTCATGGATTTCTGCAGACAGAGAAGACAGAGCTGAAGGATGAGAAGATGAAGCTGAAGGCAGAAAAGGACAGAATGGAGCAGATGATGAGGAGTGTCGACACCACTCCACAGCATGCTCCATCATATCCGTCGGCAGTGCTGCCGTTCTCCACTGCAGCATACAAGAAAGCACCTTTCACAAGCTATCCACCGCCACCGACATTGACTATGTGGCAATGGCTGCCAGCTACCGCCGTCGACACCTCCCAAGATCATGTCCTCAGGCCTCCAGTCGCCTAACTTCCTCTCTCATTAACTAGATTTCATTATTGTGACATGGTTTCTTAATCAAGTGGTCTGTGGAGAGGTCGGAGTGATAATCATTGCTACAGTTGTACCTTAGTTCTGAGGAGTGAAAGCTTAGATTTGACCAGGAATGTCGGTAACTCCGAGCTTTAACAGGCGTCAACATGGTCAACTGACAAAGATCTGACTCTTCTCTCCCTCTCTCTCAATAATTATGGGCATTTTTACCCACGGAATAACTAATGAAATATTTCAAGACAGAAAAGCCGAGCTTCATGAGCTTTACTTTGCACAAAGGCATCAGATAAAGAATCTTCAAGTCCCAAAGCATCGATCGCCAGCATCACCCAGCCCGGGAATTATAAACCTGATAGTCACAGCATACCACGTCATCAGCTGAAACCAGAGAAAAGCAAGTGCTGAAGTGGACAAAAAAGTCAAAGGTACGGACCCCTTCTCGTTTACTTCAGGGTCAATGATTCCCGTGTACACGTGCACTCTGCAAGGTCAACGCCGTGTAAGAAAAGTGACCCAGAGGGTTGAGATGGAAAGATAATGCAAGATTTAACTATTTACCCCGGAAAATTCTCACTCAGCTTCGTAAGTGCTGGCGGGGCAGCGACCGCAGAAATCTTATGGAAAACAGCCAACCAGTGTTAAATGCAGATCAAACGTTGACTTCACAAATACATGTTAGGTCCACCAATTTTTGGACTTACGATCTTTATTTGCCCATTTTCGATTCCTCGATCCTTTGACCAAGTTTACAGCAGCTACGATCGTGCCACCTGCAGTTCAACGGGGAGAAACTCTAAAAACTTATTTTCTATTTGAAACAAATAAATTATTTGAGAAAAAGACGCGTCTACCGGTCGCCAGCATCGGATCCAACAGGAGTACTCGAGTGCCCTCTGGAAATTTCTCCGGCAAGCTGTTCAAGAAAATAAATTAAACAAGTCATTTTTAAATCAACAAATTAGTTATCACCTTACTTGTTCAAATAGAGCGACGGCAAAAGCGTGTTCTCATCCCTCCGAAATCCTAATAAAAATAAAATTAGTCGTTTAAAATTGGAAAACTCGAAATTAAATACAATTAAAAATCAAGTATTGTAATCACCCAGATGGTAGGTCTTCGTTGCTGGGAGAATAGAAGGTGCGTGCTCCACAAGAGAGAGACCGGCTCTCAGAATCGGAACAACCTGCGGTTTAAGAGAGAGAAATAATCTGATTCTAGAGAGAGAACCCAAAACTTCCTAAACTTATTGAAGTTAGACAATCCGTACCATTACAGGCTCTCTTGGATCGATAAACTCCACGGAAGCAACTCCCAAATGGAGATAGAATCTCTCCGGTTATCGTCGGCTGTTAAAATTGAAAAAGACACTAAGTAACAAGCACTTACACGAGACAATCCATGAAACTCACCAGCCACTCCCTTGATGCTTCGTAAATGAGCAGTCTTCCCAGCTCAGCCATCGCATTTTCTAAATTAAAAGCACAAACCAGGATCACTAACTAATATTAACTCAACGAAACAGTACAAACCAGGATCAATCACCAATATTAACCCAACTAATGTCATTCAAGCTCGGAAGCTCGTCATTAATTCATATGTTATTGTCTATGGATATGAAACCGAGCATAGGATAAAATTAGAATAAATGTTATAGGAGGAAATTCCGAAATGAGGATGAATAATATTTACTGACTGAAGACGGCGGAGGGAGTCTCCGCATTCCTCAGAACCGAGACCCAGTGCTTGATAAGCGGGTGAGGTGGCACAAAAACCTATAATTCGTCCAAACGCACATCTTAAATTCCAGAATCACGCTCGGAAATAAGAGAAAAGTCTTCTTCGAATTACCAGCATTCGATCTTTGGAGACGGATTTTACGGCCACTGCGGGGCGTAACGCGGCAGCGGCGCCATCTCCTCTTCGATACCACCACCGCCGGAGACTGGCAAGTTTTTCAAGTGAAGATTCTAACGGGAAGGAAGAGGTAATTCGAGTGCGAGTACCTTCTCGTGCAGCAAGGCGGAGTTGGATGGAGGAGAGAGGAATAACGATCCGAGATTACGCGCTCTGGTAGGGAAGAGACGAGCGGCCGGTACTTGCGGCGACTTCGCGCTCAGCGCCATGAATTTTCAGAGAGGTGGCCAGCTGAAGAGCTCTGCTTATCTCTACAACGGAATCGGCCGTCAACGCAACTGCCTGAGGAATAAATACTTGTGAACAAAAATCTGTGTTTTACAGGCTGGGCCGTAGGCTTCGGCCCATTGATGGAATTATAAGGCACCCCTCCATTTGATCCTATATAGGGATAGGCAAAACCTGTCGGTTCAGCTCGATTGATCGATACTGGACTTTCAAAAAACTCAATTTGCAGTTGATCACCAATCTAGCAAAAATCGATCGATAATATGGGGATGGCCACCCTGAATGGTAGATCAGTAGATCCTACGGCTCAAAGTGGCCAGACAGTTTGAGTCATATTGAGTCAAAACCCTGGTTTCTATCTTTCCCTGTCTCACTCGTGAAGCTGCTTCTGCATTTTTTTTCTCATGAAGATGATGGCACTGACGCCTCCTGTAAGGAAGGATAGGATGATCTCTCAAAAAGCAGACAAGAAGCAGAAGGGAAGATTCTGGTTTGCAGTCTTGAAACCTCAAGTTTTCTACTTTCATCGATTGATTGCCAACTGAGATTATTTTTTTTCTTGAAAAAGAATGTAGGATCACCCCTAGGCAGTGGTCCATCTAGTATGATTAAGGGTAAACATCTTTTTGTGGCGTGACCTTTCATTTTAGGTCCAGATTGTGGCACCACCTTTTTCTATGTCCAGATTGTGGCACCACGTCACCATTCCCGCTGAGGTGGACGGTTTTGTTATTCCGTCCCCCACCTGGCTGCCACGTTTTTGTCCACGTCCTTCTTCATTCTCTCTCTCTATATTTGTTGTTGAGAAGTGTTAATCTATTATCATTTTTTTGTGAAACATATATTTATATATTTACGTATTATGGAGTCATAAAAATCGTATACAATTTATTTTCAGTTAAAATGACAAATAACCGAAAGTATAGGTTTAACGGAACCAACACAAAAAAATACCGTCACCAATACCAAACCAAAGTTAGGTATAGGTTAAGGTTCTCACAGAAAACTGATACCGACACCGGAACCGGAGAGAGAGTGAGAGAGAGAGAGAGAGATAGAGAGAGAGAGAGAGAGAGTGAAAGATGGAGGCAGAGAGAGATAGATGGAGGGAGGGAGGGAGAGAGAGAGGGCGGAGAGAGAAAGATAGAGAGAGAGAAATAATTTTGCTATTTAAACTTTTGAGAGATAATTTTGCTATCTAAAGCTAAATTGTTTCTATTATTTCTTTAAATATTATTAAAAGGTTAAATTTATATATTTAGGATTTTATTTTAAATTCTGGATGTATTATATATTTGTTGCTGATAAGTGTTAATCTATCATCATTTATTTGTGAAACATATATTTATATATTTACGTATTATGGAGTCATAAAACCTTATACAATTTATTTCAGATAAAATGACAAATCACCGAAAGTATAGGTTTAACGGAACCGACACCGAAAAATACCGTCACCAATACTGAACCGAAGTTAGGTATAGGTTTAGATTCTCACAGAAAACCGATGCCGACACCGGAACCGGAGAACCCTAATCAAGGGCATAAATGAGCAAAGACCCAATCTATTTCAGATCGGGTAGCCACTAGTCATACATAATTGAAGTTAAAATTTTTAGAATAAATTCTTCTCATTTTATATTTAATATTATAATTAAGTTTTAGTTACAAATAATAACAAAAAATATTTTTATAGACACTCATTTATTTTTTTAGTTTTATTTTCCAAAGAAAATGAGTGGATTTTTAGTTAAAAAAATTTATCTCTTGCTATTTATTAAATTTGACTTTTTATAATGATAGATTATTTAATTTCTGATAAAATAATAAATATTAGATTAAAAATGAGTTATATTTTGAAATTTAAAAATTTTCTAATTTTTAGGGATTTTTATGAATTTTTATAATTTTTTCTCGATTTATTTTGAATTTATTTTATTTAAAATATTTAAAAAATAGTTTTTATTTGCACACTCACTTGACGGATGACATGGCATGGGTGCCTATGCATCACCAAATGGCAGTGTGCACGCATGTCACGTGACGCTTGCCATGTGGTGCACGCATGTGCATGTAGTTAGTGGTTTAGCACCTGTTAAGGGCATAAGCTAACCATTGAAGTCGCATTTATATTTATTTATTAAAACTCTTATGATTTTTCCAATGTGGGACTATTTTTTTATGTTTATCGCAAGTGTCGCGGCATCATGAAGGGCATTCAATCTTCGCGATTTAATCAACACCGTTGATCTTCAATTAAAGCAAGGGGTATGTGACACATAATAATTCATAATTGATTCATTTTATTTAAAACATGCAATCTTTGTGCCCAATGAAGATTAATCACACGTGGTGGACTCTTGTGGACACGTGTTTGCATCTATAGTGTCTCATAAAGATCAAATGGTGGCAGTTACACGAGGATTTGTGTGTATGCAATAATGTGGCAAAATCTGGACGCTCTGATGAAGATCTGACGGCCACGACTCAAAAATGACGATTTGACTCCAAGCGTTTCATCTGGGCCATTAACCAAAGATCAATCATCAAATCAAACAATCATGCCCAATTTGTGCCTATTTATACTCTATCTCTTCAATGGTGTGAAGCATTATTGGATGTTTTCGATCAATGAAACCTTTTGGACATCTCCATCTTTAAATCTCTTGATTTCTTCCTCTTCAAGACTCATTTCTACATTTGAGAAGTGTTTGAAATCAAGATTTTATCAAGGGAGAAAGAAGAATTCCCCACTTCAACTCCAAAATTTTGTTTTTCGAAAACGCGAAATGAAAAGCCTTGATCCAACGACTAATTAGATCATTCTGAGTGTGATTTTGGATTAGATTATGTGTTTTCTTCCTAATCTTTCATCATGTAATATTAGATTTTAATTTAGATGTTTAGTTTAACTTTATGAATTTTAGTCATTTTCTCTCTTCACGATCGAATTTTTCTCTTCATTTCACTCCTTGATTTCTCCGCAAATACTAATCCAAATTGAGTATTTTTTTATGATGTGGATTCTTCTTAGAGGTTTCTTTCCAAAAAAATTAAATTTCTTAATTTCTCACCTTAATTCATTGTCTGATTTGATCAAATTTTGAAATATATCAAAAAAATTCCCTAATTCTCCATGGACTCAACCCGTATTCACCATTATACTAATTAATTCATGATTAAATCTTCAAATTGGTGAGTTTAGAAATTATTTTGACACAAGGAAGTGAGTTTTTAACGACCGCACAAAAATCATTTCGTCAAAGCCCACCTCCTTGGGGAAGCGGTAAGGTTACTACTTCTTACATAGGGGTCAACCCACTATCTATCCTTGTTGTCTCCACACCGATGGCCATAGGATCAATCGTACTCATCATATGAGTTGAATTAGATAATATTTTCTTTATAGATAGTTTGATGTCCCCCTCGAATACTCCACAAATATGAATGTTTTGAACATATATTTAAATATCATATATTTATTATATTATTATCTTATCAAAATTCACCTAGTCATTACATATGATCATTGACTCTTGAAACCATCACACAAGAATGACAGCGAATAAATTTCAATTCAATAAACATAAATGAGATACATAGAAGTGTGATTGGCTTGTAGGCTACATAATATGCATCAGATAGAAGATATTATTCCGGATGAAAATGACATCTTGATTATTTTAATACATAGGCATAGCCTCTTGTGGGAGAGTACCAAGTTTATGAACTAAGGAGTATATCCCATGTCATCTCTCAGGAAGCATGAGTTGTAGCCCATTACTCAGCTTTCACATGGGAGAGAGATATGAATCATTACTGTTGTTTCCTCCAATTGACAAGATTTCCCCCAAAAGTAGATTTCTAGTCACAATGATCTCCTACTTAGCTAGGTTGTAGTCTGCTTCAATTCCAAAGGGGATAATGGCATTAATATTGAAGGCTGCACCTAGGGAGCATGCTTAAGATAAGATAAACATTGAAGAGCATGATACAAATGAATGCCTTGGGGTGAATGCATAAATCAACTGAGAACATCCACCATATAGGAGATATTTGGGTGAGTAGTTGTATGACTGAATGAGCTTCCCAAAAAGGCAATGATATGTGTTAATATTTCCACTAAGGGAGTAGAATCCCAAAATTTTGGCTTACTATCAATGGGAGACGACCTGGGTTTGTAACCAAGTAGGCTGGTCTCTTCAAGTATATCAAGCACTTCTTCACATTGGTTAAGAAATAACTTGTATGACTGATAAGCATACTCAGTGCCCAAATCACGAATAGTGAGGTGCTTCTACAAGTAAGTCTAGATTTGAGCAATCTCAAAGTTGTCACTCTCGCTGACAGGGATATCATCAATATAGATTGCTAATATAAAGCTTCCTGCTAGGGTACACGATGCACATCGTTACCCATTAAGTAAGCATATGCTAGATGAAATTGGAAAACTAGGCTTTTGGGCTCTACTTTTAGGCATAATCTATACTTCATAGATGACATACCCAGTCAATCTCCCCCTAAACAACAATGACAAGAGGTTGCTTCATAAACACTCTCTTAGTGAGCTCTCCATAAAGAAAGGAATTGGAGAAATCAAGTTGGTGGAGAGACCATTCTTATTCAAAACCAATGAAAGAATAATGCTCATAAAATTTAGACAAACCAAGGGGGACAAAGTTTCCTTGTAATCAATGTAGTATGTCTTAGTGAACCCACGAGCTGTTAGTCATGCCTCGTGACAATGAATTGTGTCATCTAGGTTGTACTTTAGAGTAAACACACATCTACATGTAATAGTATTGGTCAGGGTAGGCCAAAGACCCCACATGCATGTGTCGTGCTAGACAAGCCCTTCATACTCCAAGTCCATAGTCGCCTTCTTGGGAGGTAGCTGCATAGTCTTCACGTGCAACTTGGGTATTGACCTGGTGGCCAAGGAAGAGAAAAAGGCCCTATAGCTAGGACATAAATCATCATATAGAAAAAATGGGAAATGATGTGAAGAGTGCATACTTGGTTACCTTTCTTAAGAGCAATAGGCAAGTGAAGATCATTTGAGGGAAATGTATCAAGTGGTGTACTTGAGCATGAGGCCGAGAATTTGTCGAGTGAAGGCACAAACGCAGGTATGCACAAAGCTGGAGAAGGAGGGGACGGTGGTAGTGGCAGTGGTAGTGGAGGAGTAGGAGGATCCTCTAAACCAAGTGAAGGAGGTGAGGTCACCACAAGAGATGGCAAGGGAGTAGGAAGTGGAGATGAGGAAGAAGGGGAGAAGTAGCGAATAGATTTAAAGAAGGTGACATTGGGAGAGACACTATACTTGTGCTGATTTGAAAAGTAGACATGATTACCTTTTTGTGTGCGCCAGTATCTAATGAGACACCAACTTGGATGTGCTCAGAGTGTGATTATGGTTGAATGTCACACGCCCAGAACATTTGAGGTGGTGGAGGCGACGAAGGGGAACTTTGCCACTAAGAGGAGCAAAGGTATGAAAAGCATTTGTCCAAGGGCAATGAGGAACTGCCACATCAATAAGAAAATCACAAGTCATGTCTAAAAGGTGACAATGTTTGCACTCAGCAACATTATTCTGCTTAGAGGTATGAGGGCACGTTATTTGGTATAGAATGCCAAGGTTGAAATAAGGGTCTTGTAAGTAGAAATAATTGTTAAAAAAATTACTAACATTTAATAAGAAATACCTTCCTCCTCCTAATATTATTGGTGTGATTGGCCCACATAAATTAACATAGACCAACTCCGGAGTCTTTGGGGCTCAGAATTCAGATGATGACGGAAATGGAGTTCTTGCTTACTCCCCTAATACACAATAGCTGCACTTATGAGCATATTTTTCAAGATGTGGAAAACCTTAAAAACTATTACCTTTACTCATGTCTTGAAGGAGATGAAAACTCTGACAACACGTCCTCTTATGCTATAACCATGCTTCCTCTTCATTCTTTTCAACAAGAAGACATTTTTCCACTTGTCTTGAGAGTTTTAGTGAGAAATCTTCCATTCTTTTCTTGAACAGTGAGGAATCCATCTTGCAAAACAGTGTTGCACCCTTGATCATCAAGCTTTACCAAGCTCAAAATGTTAGTCTTCAAGTTAGGTACCAAAGGAACACATAAGAACATCATGGGTTCACCATTTGTACATAGTTGATACTTGATACTTGATACTTGTACATCACCTTTGCCTTCATACTTGATTGAAGATCAATCGCCAAACCTCACAACGTCATACTGGATAAGGTTTTCAGTGATTTACCTAGTGAATGACTACTATATGAATCTCATATTCAATCTTGAGATGAGCACATGTTTTATCTTATTATATCATCTTTCGCATAGTTGCAGCACAGGAGGATCCACAATGTTTTCTCGTAGTAGTGAGCCATAAAGCTAATCTCTTGAGCTCTGCGATGGAACACGAGTTCAAATAATACTCCTCCGAGGAAAAGAAGCCCCGGATAAACATATCGACGGAGCCCGAGCAAGCCTCAGATCTCCAGAATATAGTCTCTAGGGAAATTCATAAAGGATCTAGGATCCAACCGGCTGCTCAACTTGCAGCACATGGGAAAGAGAGGAGAGGGAGAGGAGATGACAAACAAGAAGGAGCTCAAAAAAACGACAAAGGGAAAACGTGGGAGCATGTGCTGAACTGGCTGGGCTGCATGAAAAGTGGGGAAAAAACGAAATAGAAAAGGTCATCGTTTAAATCGCACGATTCGTCCGCTGAACTGGAGCGCGTCAGAGATTAAATCCCTACAATTTAAGGCCAACAGCGGTTTGGGTAAGCGGATGATACAAGTCATAAAACCCATAGCATATTGAAGAAAATACGAGCTTCTTTATTGTCGTCGTCGTCTCCTTTCACTCAATTAGCAGCGTGGAAGATCATCTGGCGGCGGAGGAAGCTTGGAGGAAGAATCTGGGCCGTCCTCCACCACGAAGATCATCCCCAAACCCCAGGGCATATGTCCATCTATGTGGCAGTGCATGAACCAGACACCTGCAATTTCATCATCGTCATCATCATCATCGTCAGTATCTGAGCTCCTGATAACTCTCACATTCCTGGGACGACCATCCTCACCTGGGTTATCTGCGACGAAGCGGATGACTGTCCAGCCTCCAGTCGGCACCGCAATTGTGTTCCTTACTAGTGGGTTCACCAGCTTGAAGCTCCTCCTGGCTATCGCGGGCTCGTAGTTTCCAAAGCCTTGGCCCAAAACAAAGAAGTTGAATCCATGAAGATGCATAGGATGACTCTCAGCCGCCACCATGACCGTGCTCTGCAGCACCACCTCCACTACTGCGCCATATTTCAGTCTCTTCGCCTTCGTCGTCTTCACCGGGTACAGTAGCCCCTTTGACACGTTGGCGCTGGTATAGTCGAACAAGTTGACCGGACGATCAGGGAAGTCTTCCGTGAAGACGCCTGAAACGTTAAAGAAATGCGCCTGCAGAAGAGAAATATCATCGGGGAGCTGGAAAGAAATGTTGTTCATGGAGGCGGCAAACTTGTCCCCAAATGGGCCTTCGCAGGGGGCGCCTCTTCTGTCGCAGCGTACGACGCCAAGCCCAACAACGACGAACATCTCCTCGTCGACCTTCAAAGGAACCTCAGGGTCCCCTTCGCGCTTTAATGCAGACAAGCTGGAGTAGAACTTGTAGGCGGCGGACGTATCGTTGAAGGCAGGAAGAAGAGGAAAGATCGGCGAAGAAGGAGAAAAAGAGGACGACTCGTAGTGCAGTACGGCGGCGGTGGTGCCCTTATGGAAGGGCACTCTCATGTCAGGCGAGTAGCTGCTCGCCGCCATGTAGTATTTTCCCGGCGCCGCGTCGGTCAACAGAAGGGCGTCAACTGTCTGACCTGGCGCGATCGCCACTACTTCTGTAAAATAGGGCACCGTATAGCTCGCGTCGACGGCGACGACCTTCACTTTGTGCCCGGCGACCATGAAGAAGAGCTGTTCATTGAGCGCGGCGTTGATGAGCCTCAGCAAGTACGTCTTCCCGTGTAAAACTTTCAGCTTGAAGGCTTTTCCGCGGGAGCAGGGGTAAAATGGTCCGGGAATTCCGTTGATGGTGTACGCGTCGGAGGTATTAGGGCCGCCGCCGCTGACGCGAGCTATTCTTTCCACGTCGACTGGATTCTCGTTCCACCACTCTCCTGCGAAGCGAGATGCACCATTGCGGTCAGAGAGGACATTCGATATATGGAGATGGAATAAGCGTACCGAGGATGAGTAGCCTCTCGCCGTAGGGTCGGGGGAAAGGGTAATATCCTCTGCGGGGTTGGATGATGAGGGAACCGTAGACGGTGGCGCGGAGATAGGAAGAGTGGGCGTGCCACCAGAGAGTCCCCTCCTGCCCGAGAATGGTGAATCTGTAAGTGTATCGGCTCCCCGGACGAATCGGGCACTGCGTCACCTGCTGCGGGCCGTCCGCCCACGCGGTCAGCTTTTGGAAAATTCCGTGCCTGTATCAAAGAATCGGTGACCGATGGGGAAAGTCGAACTGTGACTCGTGGATATCTGTTACCAGTGGACGGTGATGTTGTATGGAGAGTTGTTGATCACGTCGATGACGAGGGAGTCGCCCTCCTTGACCTGGATGGATGGACCAGGGAGTTGTCCGTTGACCACCACCACTGTTCTCTCTTGGCATAGTTTTCGAACCTTAAGATGTCCAACCTAGGAGCCAGAGAAAGAGACACAGAGATTGATAGAGAGAGAGCTCTATTTACATAGTTTTCGAGCCTTAAGAGACAGAGAAAGAGATCCCGAGATTGATAGGATGAGAGAGAGGGAAAAAGGCCGAAAGATAACATATAATATATGTTATTTTTATCTGTGTAGTCTAAAGAGCGCGACTAGAACGGCGCAGCGCCGTCAGGGGCTGCAAGTGGACCATCATATATTGGGAGAGAATAAGGGGGGACGAAGAGAGAGAGACAACGGGAAAGGACACACAATGTGACAGAAAGAGATAGGGAGAGAGATTTTCCAAGAGAGGAGACCGTGAGAAAAAGATTGAGAGAGGAGACAGTGAACAAGAGCTACTGCGAAAGAGGAGAAATAGTGAGAGAGACAGAGATTCCTCGATGGAGACGTACTGAGAGTTGATACTTGTGAGAGAAGAGAGAGCGAGACGGATACTGCGGAGAGGAAACTTAGTGAGAGAGGGATACTGTGAGACAGCGAGACAGATACTACGGAGAGGAAACTTAGTGAGAGAGGGATACTGTGAGAGAGCGAGACAGATGCTACGGAGAGGAAACTGAGTGAGAGAGGGATACTGTGCGAGAGCGGACAGAGTGAGAGTAAGAGATAGTTGGAGAGATGCCGCGAGACACGAGACATTGTAAGAGGGATACTGCGAGGAAGTAGACATCATGAGAGGAGTGATAGATATACCGTGAAAGAGGAGATACTGTGAGAGAGAAAGAGAGAGAGATCATCATGGAAGAGTGTGAGTCGTAACGAGAGAGTGGGAGAGAGAAGGAGGGAGTACCTGGAATGTGTGTTCGACGAGCTCGCCGCGTCCCGGTCGGGAGAGAAAAAGAAGAGCGAAGACGGAGAGACACCAAAGGCCAGCGAGCTTCATCCCGGAAGCAAACACAGAAGGTGAGATTTTGGAGAGATGCAAGAAGGGTGAGCGGAGGAGATGCAAGCCGATACAGCTCCCTTCTAAGCTTATAAAGACTTTCGCTCTCTCTCCTCCGTCTCCCACCGGGTGCAGTTGGCCGCTTTTGCGTCTGCACCCGGGTATCGACACCGCTCCATTCTGCCTTTTCAGGGCCCGGAAGAGTATATAATATTGTCCGGGATAATCGGAGATCTCTTCAGATCATTATGTGAAGGAGAATGGCCATTGAATCACGTAGCTTTAGATCCTGCCACGCGTAGGGAGCCTTATAACTCATTTGATGGACGGCGAAGATTGATTGATAAATCGCAAATAAATCTCACATACATCATCTCAAATAAGTTACACCATGTACTCCATTCTTTAAATGAAAATTGATAACCTCAATCATCTCAAGAGATCAAAAGCCCCACGTCGCACCACATTACCTGCAATAAACCTAACTGAGGCCTACATTGAAAATCAATATGAATTTTGAGAGTATAAATATTTGAAAATTTTGAAACCTTAGTTTATAAAAATAATTAAATACTAATACTCTTCTTAAGTGGAACTCAAAGATGGGCTTTTTTTATAATTTTAAATAAAATAATTTTATAAAGATTCAAAAAAATTTAAAAAAATTCTTTAAAATCCTTAAAAACTCGAACATTCATGATCTTTTGAAATACAACTCTTTATTAGTCCAAAATTGTTCATTAAATTAGAAATTAAATAATCTATCATTCTATATAATTTAATTTAATAAATAAAAATAGAAATTCAAAAGTAGACAATTTTAAAGTTTTCGTTAAAAATATTTTTCTCTTATTATTTTGATATTAATCTTAAGATCTCAAATAAAATGAGGCTAATCCAAGAGAATTTTAAATTTTACAAATTGAACTCACAAATTCTGAAAATTTAGCCTTTAAAATAACATAATTTGATAATCTGCTGATGTAATTTGTATAGAATGATGAAAATGTAATGAAAATATGATAAAATGCATAAAAACCTATGTAGTTATAAGTATATATTACATGTTATCAACCAACAACCTCTTTGTCATGGTTAAAATTCAAGAAATAAGTGTCTTGGTCATTTTTGCTTTTCATAAACCCAACAATCATCAAAGTATGATTCAACTTTACATTCCATGCTCTTGGTGCTTAATCGAGTCCATAAAAAGAGTTGTCTTTTAACTTTAATATATGATCTTATTTCTCCTCTTTCACAATAGGAAACATAAATCTCCTATTTGGTTTCACCATTCAAGAAAGCAGATTTCACATCAAGACGATGAAATTTCTAATTCTCTTGGGCAGTCAATGATTGCTATTTTTAATTTAATCAAATTGGGAAATGGGAGATAATACCTCATCAAAATCAATTCTAAATTTTTTCTATGTACTTTGACCAAGAAAATCCGTGAGTTCGTTGAAAACACATAGACACACGTCAAAACATTTACCAATCTTACCAATTTAATGAAATAATCACGAATTAGGTATTTTTGAGGTATTCTTTGAAATTCGATCAAATTGGATAATGAATTGAGGTGAGAAATTAAGGATTTTGATAGATTTGGAAAGAGAACTCAAAGAAAAATCCACGGAATAAAAACTAACTCGATTTGGATCAAGATTCGTTAAGAAATCAAAGAGCAAATTAGATAGAAATTTCCGAACGCGAAGAGAGAGATATTCAAAATTAAAAAAATTGATTAAATCTATGATTATAAATTACAATCTAATGATACAAGACGAAAGATTAGGAGGAAAACACATAATCTACCCCGAGATAGAGGTCAAAATGACCCAATTGATCACCGGATCAAAGGCTCTTTGTTCCACGATTTTGAAGACGATCCTCGGCGTTCAAGAGGCAAATTCTCCCTATTATTTCGACGAAATCTCACTTTCAACCACTCTATAGAAGCGGAAAATGAGTATAGAAGAAGAGAAAAAGTGAGAGATTCAAGGATGGTGGTATCTAGACAGTTCGATTACTCGAAAACATCCAAGAATACATTTTCCATCGAAGAACATTTCCAGCAAATTTGGGCGTAACCATCAGATTTGGCGTTTCATCTTTGATTAACGCCTGAGATGAAACGCCAGGGTTGAGACCTTTGCGGTTAAGTCATGTCCATTGGATCAGAGATGGATCGTTGAGATTTCGCCACATCATACGTGAAGAAGAAACGTGTGAGACGCTCGTTGTCCAATCTTGATCTAACGCTCTAGATGCGTTTCGTCAATTTTAATCTCAGCCATTACAACTCATCAGATTGACAGCTCAAATTAAATCATTTTCTAATGATTTTCCGACGAATAAAAATGAGCCAAGTACCCCTTCACTTAAGTGAAGATGGACGATCACGATTAAATCGCGCGATCAGACACTCCATACGACGCCACGTCACTTGTGCACATAAAAACATAAAAATAGTCCCACATGACGAAAATCCACGTGAATGCACGCGTATATAAGTAATACGTGAATAAGTAGATAGAGAAAATCCTTAACAAGATGGTTTCTCCTTAATCACACGTGCGCGCACGCACACACATGAGCACACACGTGCACTCACACACGCGCGCACATATACACGTTGTGTGACACGTGGCGGTCTCATATGTCCCCACCTTTCGACGTCTTCGTCCGCACCACATC
Source organism: Lemna minuta (assembly GCA_024174645.1). Classification (NCBI taxonomy): domain Eukaryota; kingdom Viridiplantae; phylum Streptophyta; class Magnoliopsida; order Alismatales; family Araceae; genus Lemna; species Lemna minuta. The sequence continues at coordinate 1,102,859 of CM044111.1, read as the reverse complement.
AGCTGTCACATCAGAATGCAATAAAAAATTTCTTCATTTTATTTAAAATAAATCGAATTAAATCCATAAATATTCAAAAAATTTTAGAAAAATCCTTAAAAATTAGAAAATGCCTATCTTTTAAAATACAACTCCAAATTAATCCAAATTTATTTCATTGGATCAGAAATTAAATTATTTATCATTCTAAAAAGTCAAAATTTAATAAATAACAAGAGAATACATTTTTATTTCAAAAATATACTCATTTCTTTTAGAATTTTAAACTTAGAAAAATAAATAAGTGTATAAAAAGTATTTTCTCGTATTATTTAACATTAAATTATAATCTCAAATAAAAAATGGGGATGATCTAATCTTCAAAATATTTCTCTTAATTTATCATAATTAACCCTAAATTAGTGCATTTTGAGATTATAACTTCTTTTTCATAGAATGATAGATAAACATTCAAAAATATGATAACATGCATTAGAATGGAATGTTTATGCCTTAATTTGCATTACAAATCATATATTTTGATGTATAATTTTCATTGTATCATACTTTCAACACTAACCTTGTTTTATGCTTCACCACTTCACCCCCTTGATTCTTCTTGATTATGTAAACCCATTTGAGACTTACAGGCTTATACACCTTAGAAGCTATCACAAGGTCCATGTGTTTTTCTTCTCAATTGAAGCTACCTCCTTCATAGATTTCCTCTATGCTTCCTCTTTAGAGACCTTAATATAGGTGATAGGCTCTGCAAATGAGACAAGACACTCTTCCTCACTTATGGGATCAGTAGCATACTAGAGAGATTAGACTAACCAAATCCTCATTTTCCTTTCTTCAGTGGATGATGAATTTTCTCTTTGATCAACATGTTCACATGAAGTGTCCTTAGGAATAAAATTTTCACATTTTCCATCATCTTCACCTTCACCTTCAAGCACATCATTAAGACTTGTAATTTCAGGTCATTAGAGATCATGACTTCAATTGGTTGACTCTTCTCAAATTTCTACCTCTTTTCCACATCAAAGATCATTTCCCTGCTCAAGTTCACCTTCATAGAGGTTGGTTCAAGACACCCATATTATTTCGTGCCTCTCTCATGCCCCAAAAATGTCATATCCTTGCCTGGATCTTCAAGTTTTGCAGAGCCTTCCCTTGGTCAGTAAATGCAAAATAGAGCCAAAAACCTTCAGATAATCAATCTTGGTCCTCTTCCCACTCCACTTCTCATTGGGCATCTCCCCTTGCAAGCTCTTTGTAGAAGATCTACTCAACACATAAACACATATATTCACAGTTTCAGCCCCAAAGTTTAGGAGGTAAATTTTGTCTCTTGAAGCCTTACTTGCACAAGACCCATGACAAATTTTACTCTTCCTTTCCATCACTCCATTTTTGTTGAGGAGTATAAGTGATGCCGGACAGGTTGATAAACCCTATCGAGAAACCGAACAAAGGGGAATCTAAGGACAAAGAACTACGCAATCTAGTATGATGAGATGCTCGCTCTAATTACTTGACATGCTACCTCCTCGCACCTCACTCCATAGATCCTCGGGTGCACCATGTAGAGACAATCTAGGGAAAAACCTTCGGTCCATGTCCTCATGGGCGTTGGGCCTTGGATCGTCGATGGTAGCTCGACAGTCAACAAGACGAATCAGACCTCAATCTCGATCCGCTCGTATCACCCTACCAACTAACCTAATCTAGGTCCCGAGGGCGGTGGAAACATAAGCGAGAAATACTGCAAGAAATAAAGGAACTTTCAATTAAAGAGGAGGGGATGAGTGCCTAACCTGATGGATATTATGTGGCCTATAAGCCAATCACACTTTCATGTATCTTGTTTATGTTCATTGAAATAAAATTTATTCATTGTCATTCTTGTGTGATGTTTGTAATGAAGTCCATGAGCCTGTGCAATGACTATGTGAATTATAATGAGATCATAATATAGTGATCACTAGTCTTTAAACATATGTTCTAAATATTCCTATTTCGTGGGATATTCGAGAAGGACATCGAATTATCCGGAAAGAATAGCACTATCTAATCTATCTCATATGATGAGTATGGCCGATCCTATAGCCATCGGTGTGGAGACACTAAGGATAGATAGTGGGTGCTCTTTGGAGAAAGAGTTCACTGAATTGATCCGTATGAATCCCTGAATGGTATTATACCTAACTTTCAATCAGGTTGATTCATGTCATGGTTGTGTGTGTGGTCCTTTGACTTGAGACACCAAAGATAGCTTGTGGATGGATGATCGTGTTTTGATTATGACTTACGAATCCCTAGCCACGGGATATCTAAAATGACCTATATTGGAGATGACATGAAGTCCACGAAGATGATTGTGTGATCAAGATGGGATCATCCACCCTCGATATTTGAGAAGATTGACTCAAGGAATGAGATGCGATGAAATCTTTGGCCAAGGTAGTAGAAATATCGAAGAAGGAGTTCTCGATGATTTCTACACGCATCAGTACTAACTTGAGTGACCGATTAGGGTTTAACAGTTGACCATACCCTAAGTCATTCATGAGTCTAATGTGGATGAAGGATTATACATACATAGTAATCGATGACGGAAAGGTTCCATAAGTGAGTTCTTACATACTCCATATCTCTTAGTGTACGTGGTGTAGCTTGGCACCCAACGGGTTGGCAACTCAACTTATCGATTGGGTTAAATCGATCCTTGATTAATTAATCAATATGTGGATGTGGATAATTAATTAAGGTTGACTAATAAGGTGTTATTTGGTCTATAGAGTTATTAACTAGAGAGATATATGGACCTAGAGGGTCACACACATAAGGTTTATGGATGTTGGTGGATATAAATATAATTATGAGGGTTTTTATGAAAAAACCTCATTCTAAATGTCTATAAATAGGGGGAGAGCGACCACAATTGAAGGTGCCCATGCAAGCCTTGTGAGAATTCTCTCCTGTCTTCTCTTTCTCTCTTGGTGAAAAGCTTTCAAGAATAGATCCAAACATCCAGAGATCGTGTGTTTACCGCTAGAGGCTAGACACTTGAATAGCTTCAAGAAATCCTTCAAGGAAACCTGTAAGTATGTTTTCTCATTCATAGTACATGATAGGATCATCTGTTCTTGGTGGCTTGATATTTTGAATGTCCGATTCAATGAATTCCGTTGCATTCGATGTTTTCATCAAAATTTGGGAAAGTTTATCTACCTCAGATCCCAACATAACCTGAAAGGCATCAGCCCGAACGATGGTGACGAGGGAGATTGTTCGTACGTGGCATGGACGGTCGGAAAAAGTGGGACGAGTCAAGTGACATCGTGGGATCGAGGAGTCCATGGCATGGGCGGGGTGGCAATGACCGCAAGCACGAAGGCAGTCGAGTACCTAGCGGTGCACTGTTGGGACATGGTAGGCTGTGAGGTGGGCACAAGCAGGGCCCACGACGACTGCGAGCAGGGCACAGGGACACCATAGGCGAAGGCATAGGGGCACTGCAAGTAGGGCACAGGACACCACGAACGGGGCACAAGATGCCGCGGGCGCGGCACAAGGGCGTCGTGGACGGGGCACACGGGCACCGCAGGCACAGGGGCGTTGCAGGCATAGGGCGCAGGGCGGCACAGACGAGGCGCAGGGCACCGCGAGTGAGTGCTGGGGGCGCTGCGGGCGGAGTGCGGGGGCGCCGCGGGCAGAGCGCGGGGGCGCCGCAAGAGGGAAGTAGGGGTCGACACGGGTGAGGCACAAGGGGGCACCGCGAGCAAAGCGCAAGCGAGCGGCGCCGGCAGTGGCGTGTTGGGTGGTGGCAACGGCAGTGGTGGTGGCAAGGATAGGGCAGCGGTGGCGGCTACGGTGGCAGCAGCAGGTTAGCCTTCGGAGGCAATGGCGGTGACGACGATTGAACCCCTTCCTCAACTTTCCTTGAGCAGTCACTCGAGACGGAGTTCATTCGTTTCTTTCTTCAAATGACAGCTAGGGTTTGTGGGGGGGTCCCTTCCCCTCATATAGATCCTAAAATGGGCTGAGAGGGGAAAGGGCTCACTTGAGGCCCACGAAGCAAATAGCCCAACATAAATAAAATGAAGCAAATGCAACTCCGTCCTCAGAAGCTCTAATATGGGGATCTATGGCACTAAGTCTAGAGGCTTGCGAGGTAATAAGCCATGGGCAATCTCAAAAGAACTCATGCATGTGGTGCAGTTCGCCAAGGTATTATAGGCAAACTCAGCACGCGGGATTACTCGATCCCAAGTGGTCAGGTTATCTCCCACCAAAGATCGAAGCAAGTTTCCAAGGCTTCGATTGACGACCTCAGTCTAATCGTCATTCTGCGGGTGATACGTGACGATGCGTTTTCGTGCGTCGTTAAATCACAAAAATGTCGGTCAAAAACAATTTTAAAACCGAAATCACAAAGATAAGATATAAAATCAAGTAATGTGTAAGTATCGAGTCGATCCACAGAGAGACGGGTTGACTTTAATTGCAGAGTTGACTTGGTCAATCCTAGGTTTAAAAGGGGTTTTAAATAAGTGAAAATAAGAAATAATGAGTGGAAATGATATAAATAAACTAAATAAGAATTTTTAAGAATTTAATTCTCGGGTTTGACAGAGAAAAGTCAAAAGTCAAAGTCAAAGCATTGACTTTGACCAACACTAGGTGTTCTGTAAAATCAGAGAATCAAAAAGAGTCATAAGATTACGAAAATTATATATTTAGAAACTATAGACAAAATGGAATTTATTTATATGAAATTCGTGATTTTTTTATAAGAAATGGATTTACTATGAATTATTGAAAATCAAATATCAGAAAGTCCCCGAAATGAACACCTCGGAGGAAATCTTCAAATTGACCACACAAATGAAATCCAAATCTTGACAATTTATATGTCAATGGAAAGCTAAGAACCAGAGGAATCTAAAGAGACCCAAATGATTGAATTCTGATTCGTAAATTGAAAGTAATTGACCCCGAAAGTCAACGTTTGACTTCTAATGAAAGATGAATAGTCCTCGGTCAAACGTCAAATTGAAGTGTCAAATGAACTCAGAATTTGATATCCACGGAAAGCTGATGAAAATAGTAATCCAAAGAAACTAAAATCAAGTGATTTGGAATTATAATCAGAGAGATATCCTATTTTCAAAATCAGCAATTTTTTGGACTAAAAATTGGGGAAAATGAAGAACACTATGAACTAATTTGTAAAATTAAACTTCTAAATCTAATAAAAACTCAAATTACCTCTTGATAATAGATTGAATCTCACTACTAACCCGATTTGCCACAAGAATGGGGCCTCAATTCTCGTGGTTTGAAGCGAATTTGCTCGGATTCTTCCTCGTGGACGTTCGGAATTTAAGGGGAAAATTCGATGAAATCAAGAGATTAAATCGTGATTATCATGCTTCAATGGATGCGTCTCTACACACTTGGAAGCAGAGGATCACGAGAACTTAAGACCTTCCTCGAAATTTGCTTAGTTTCTTTACGAATCGATCAAAAGTTGAAGAACAAGGGAGAAATACATCGGTTTTTAAAGAGATTTTGGCCCAAAAATCGTGGGCAATTGACGCGGTTGTGGGAGCTGAATGGAGGCGTCGTGGGAGCGGTTTCCATTAGACTGCGTCGTGGCTTTCAATCCCGCGATGAATCCGCCCCGATTTGGCGGTGATTAAGCCTCAATTTCGCTTCAAAAGAACCACGATCGCGTCCGCGATCGTGCCATGATCGCGCGTCGATCGTGATGTTGATGCTCAAACGATTGCCGTCTGATTCAGTGGGAAGGATCGTTCTTCTTGATTCCACGCTGAAGGAGCACGATTGTTGCTCGATCGCGGTGGGATCGCGGTTCGATCGCACCGCGATCGTGGATTGCTTCCAGGAACCTTCCCAGCCGTCCGATGGAGATCAGGTAAGAAATGCATGGTCCCAATCGCGCGATCACGCATCCCTGTCGTCGTCCGTCAGATGGAGATCTGACGCTCCAGGCATCTCCACGAAGAGAAGAGGATCGCGCTTCACCATGGCCGTCAGATCGATGATATTCCCGTTGATGACGATAAGCGCTCCTCGTGATGCCACGTGGCGCTCGGTGAGCTCTCCGATCGCGGTCACTTATGCGGTTTTTTAAGCACGTGTCTTGATTGGTGATCGCGTGGACTCGGGTCCATGCGATCGATGAATTTCTCCTCTTCGCGATCGAATCTGACGCCTCTCGTAGCGCCACGCGTCCTGCACAAGTAATTTCCGTGGGGACATAGTCCCACACGGAAGAAATAAATAGAACTGGCGCCTATATAATGTAGAGGGGCGGTAAGCATTTGCGTTACCGCCCCAATAAACTTACTAGGGCCCACTAACCCGTGGGCCCTCCATATGCTGACCCCCTGCCACGTGGCGCCCCACACGGGCGCCCACGTGGACTCGCGTGGACACGCGTGGCCTCCTGCCACGTGTCCGCGCCCTGTGCGCCTCTCATGGGCCACCCGCGGCCCTACCATGTGGCCTTAGAGCCGTGTCGCATCCGCGCGCCACGTCAGGTACGCGTGCCACATCAGCATACACGGTTTTGTGGACCAAAATACCCCCTTTTTCGCGATTTTAATAAGGAAAAATTAATTAAAAATAATATAAAAATTGGAAAAAGGCATAAACTTCAGAAATTCATAATTTAAAATATACAACTCCTTTTTAATCCAAATTTTCTCTATTGGATCACAAATTTCTTCCTTTTTAACATCATGTCATTTAAAATATATTTTCAAAGAAGAAATCAAGATGAATTAGAATTTACTTAACTCATTTCTTCATAACTATTCTAAATCATAAATTCATCTTGAAATTATCCTTCAAAACATGCACTATAGTCAAAATCATGCAATAAAAGATATTAACTTCTATTAATTTAAATTTAACAAAAGATTAATCATCTCTTAAGCATGAAATTATCCCTAATTTATGCATAAATATCAACTTTAGTAAAATGACATACCAATGGAGAAAATTCCTAAAAAGTATGATAACATGCATCATATTCACATAAAATAAGCATGAATATGAGTTAATTAGGACAAGAATTTGGGTTATAAATGCATGTTATCAATACGATGTCAAAACCTTAAGCTTGGTCTTAAGCATGCTCCATAGTGTCCTCCAGAAGTGGCTCATGAATCGGACGTCGAGATCCAATACAATGGATTTGGGTAATCCATGTAGTCAAACTACCTCTCGAAAGTACAACTGAGCCACTCATGTAGCGTCAGAAGTCTTTGAACATGGCACGAAATGAGCCATCTTCGAAAAGCTATCCATGACGACCATGATGGAATCATGGCAGCGGACTATGTGGGGGAGCCCGAGCATGAAGTCCATACTCACATCATCCCAAGGTCGTGTTGGCACTGGAAGTGACGTGTAGAGGCCAGCATTCTTCCGTACGTTCTTGGCAAAGACGCACACCCTTTACTAAGCGACGATGTTCCCAACATCGCGGTTCAGGCTTGGCCAGTAGAACTGATGTTCTACTACTGTAATCTTCTTGTCACGGCCAAAGTGGTCAGTAAGACCCTTGGAATGGCAGTCCCAAGTGAGCTGATCCTGGAGAGACATGCGTGGGATGCACAACCTATTTTTAAAGAATAGGTGACCCTGTGTCCAGAGTTAGTCGCGGTGCTCGTGGTCGATGCCTAGGTCTAGGGCATGGACAATGGGACCAAAGTCAGGACACATCGTGTAGGAGTCTTTTAAAGACTCGAAGCCGATAACCTGCACCTTCACCAAGTGAGGAGATGCGTCTGGTGGCTCAGCGCGTCGGCTACAACATTGTCCTTGCCCTTCCTGTGGCAAATGACGAACGTGTAGTCCAGAAGGTACTCCACCCATCGTACATGTCTGTCTCTCAACTTCTGCTACGAGTGGAGGTACTTCAGGGCTTTGTGGTCTGATAAGAGCACAAACTTCTTGGACAGGAGGTAGTGGCATTAGTGCCTCAGTGCTTGAATGACAACATAGAACTCCTTATCATACATAGAGTACAGGAGTCTAACGTCATTCAGCTTCTCACTGAAGAACTCGACGAGGTGGCCATCCTGGCTAAGGACACCCCCTATGCCGATGCCAAAAGCATCGTATGCAACTTCAAACACTTTGTTGAAGTCGGGTAACCACAGGACTGGTGCATCGGTCATCAGGGCCTTCAATCTGTCGCAGGCCTAAGCAGTTGCCCCAATCCACTAGAATGTATCCAGCTTGAGGCATTCGGTGAGGGGTGCAATCACAGAACTAAAGTTTTGGACGAACCGACAATAAAACTTCACTAACCCAAAAAAACTCCGAAGGATCAATTAGAAAACTTGTTTACAAAGGCGTTGAGAAGAGTTAAGTTTGAAGAGCTTAACCAAAGATTGGGCATATGTTAAGTCATCAAGCACTGACGCCTTTTTTAGATTTTTCTAAATAGTCGGTGAGCATTGATGTGTCATTTTCGTGCGTCGTTAAAACACAAAGACGATGGTCAAAAAAAATTTATAAAACCGAACTCACTAAGATAGATATAATAATCAAGTATTGGTTAAGTATCGGGTCGATCCACATAGAGCAGGGTTCACTTTAATCGCATTTGACAGAGAGCAGGGTTAACTTTAATCACAATAAGAATTTTTAAGAATTTAATTTTCGGATTTGACAGAGAAAAGTCTAAAGTCAAAGTCAAAGCATTGACTTTGACCAGAAGTAGGTGTTCTGCAAAATCAGAGAATCAAACCGAGTCAGAAGATTACGAAAATTAGATATTTGGAAACTAGAGAAAAAATGGAATTTATTGATATATAATTCGTAATTTTTGGATAAGAAATGGATTTATTATGAATTATTGAAAATCAATGATCAGAAAATCCCCGAAATTAACACCTCAGAGGAAATCTTCAAATTGAATGCCCAAATGAAATCCAAATCTTGCAATTTATATTTCAATGGAAATCTAAGAACCAGAGGAATCCAACAAGACCTAAATTATCAAATTCTGATTTGTAAATCAAAAGTAATTGACCCCGAAAGTCAACGTTTGACTTCTGATGAAAGATGAACAGTCCTTGGTCAAACGTTAAATTGGAGTGTCAAATAAAGTCAGAATTTGATAAATTTGCTATCCACGGAAAGCTGATGAAAAGAGGAATCCAATGAAACCAAAATCAAGTGATTTGGAATTATAATAAAAAAGATATCCTATTTTCAAAATCAGAGAAATTTCAGACCGAAATTTGGGGAAAATGAAGAACACTATGAACTAATTTGCAAAATTAAACTTCTAAATCTAATAAAAACTCAAATTACCTCTTGATAATCGATTGAATCTCACTACTAACCCGATTTCCACGAGAATTAAGCTCCAATTTGCGCGAATTGGAGTGAATTTGCTCGGATCCTTTCTCACGGACTTTCGGAATTCAAGGGGAAAATTCGATGAAATCAAGGAGGAATTCGTGATCAATCCCGCTCCAATCCCTTCGGAATTGAGTCTAAACGCAGGGGGATCACGATGAACTAAAGATCTTCCTCGAAATTTGCTTAATTCCTTCACGAATCGATCAAAAGTTGAAGAACAAAGAAGGAGTACATGGCTTTTTAAATAGGGAAATTGGTCCGAATTCGTAGGTGGTAGAGGCGATCGTGGAGGTGGTTTGATGTCTTCGTGGGAGCGATTGCTTGGGGCGACGTCGCAGCGTCCGTATTGGCCATGAATTGGCCTCAATTTTTGGCATGATTTCCGCTTCTTCCTCGCCATGATTTTCGCCGCGATCGACCGTGATAGACCTCGATCGTGGCATGATCGTGCGTCAATTGGGCTGAAGATAGACGCCCCTTTGATTCCGCGATGCTACAGCTCCATTTTGGCTCTGAATGCACCACGATCGCGCACGAATCGGGCCACGATCGTGCGACGATCGGGCCACGATCGCGCGTCAATCGTGGTTCTTCGTGAGGCGCGATCCACCGTCCGATCTTCAGATGTTGATTTGGACAGTCCAGATGTGTCCGCGTGATGCTCTGAGATCGCAGAGGATCACGATCGTCTGATGAAGCATGATGAAATCGCGACGACGATTGAACGTGTGTGGCGCATCCACGTGTCATCAGGTGAGCCGTTACTTATGCATATTTTTAGCACATGTGTTAATTGCTGATCGCGTGGACTCCGGTTCACGCGATCGAGGGTTCCCGCCTCGATCTGACGCCCGCCGTGCCGCCACGTCACCTGCAAGGTAAGAACCGTGTGGGACTTAGTCCCACACGGAAGAAAAAAAAGAAACGCGCCCCTATAAATTAGGGGGCGGTAAACGCCTATTGTGTTACTGCCCCTAAATACTAACCAAGGCCCACTAACCCGTGGGCCCTCCACTATCCAGCCTCTCTCGCCACGTGGCGCCCCTCACGGGCGTCCGCGTGGCTTGTCCGTGTGGCACCCCGCCACGCGTCAGCGCCACACGCGCCACACGCGCCCCGCGTGGGCCGCTCGGGCTCTGCCTTGTGGCCTCAGTGCCGCGTCGCACCCCGAGGCGGTCCCGCGCGCCACGTCAGCCGCCACCTGGGCCCGCTGACGTGTCGTTTTTGTGCGTTGTTAAAACACAAAGACGATGGTCAAACAAAATTTATAAAACCGAACTCACAAAGACGATATAATAATCAAGTTCTGTGTAAGTATCGGGTCGATCCACAGAGAGCAGGGTTGACTTTAATCGCAGAGTTGACTTGGTCAAACTTAGGTTTAAAATGAGTTTTAAATAAGAGAAAATAAGATTTAAGATATGGAAATGATATAAATAAGGTAAATAAAAAGTTTTAAGATTTGAAATCTCGGATTTGACAGAGAAAAGTCAAAAGTCAAAGTCAAAGCATTGACTTTGACCAACAGTAGGTGTTCTGCAAAATCAGAGAATCAAACCGAGTCAGAAGATTACGAAAATTAGATATTTAGAAACTAGAGAGAAAATGGAATTTAGTGATATATATTTCGTAATTTTTGGATAAGAAATGGATTTATTATGAATTATTGAAAATCAATGATCAGAAAATCCCCGAAATGAACACCTCAGAGGAAATCTTCAAATTGAATGCACAAATGAAATCCAAATGTTGAAATTTATATGTCAATAGAAAGCTAACAACCAGAGGAATCCAACAAGACCAAAATTATAAAATTCTGATTTGTCAATAAAAAGTAATTGACCCCGAAAGTCAACGTTTGACTTCTGATGAAAGATGAACAGTCTGTGGTCAAACGTTAAATTGAAGAGTCAAATGAACTCGGAATTTGATGAATTTGCTATCCACGGAAAGCTGATGAAAATAGGAATCCAATGAAATCAAAATCAAGTGATTTGGAATTATAATCAGAGCGATATCCTATTTTCAAAATCAGCAAAATCTCAGACCGAAATTTGGGGAAAATGAAGAACACTATGAACTAATTTGCAAAATCAAACTTTTAAATCTAATAAAAACTCAAATTACCTCTTGATAATCGATCGAATCTCACTACTAACCCGATTTCCACGAGAATTAAGCTCCAATTTGCACGAATTGGAGTGAATTTGCTCGGATCCTTTCTCACGGACTTTCGGAATTCAAGGGGAAAATTCGATGAAATCAAGGAGGAATTCGTGATCACTCCCTCTCCAATCCCTTCGGAATCGAGTCTAAACGCGGGGGGATCACGATGAACTAAAGATCTTCCTCGAAATTTGCTTAATTCCTTCACGAATCGATCAAAAGTTGAAGAATAAGAGAGGGAAATACATGCTTTTAAAAAGGGAAATTGGTCCGAAGATCGTGGCCAATTGAAGCAGTCGTCGAGGTTGATTCATGGCTTCGTGGGAGCGGTTCCTTGGGGCGATGTCGTGGCTTTACTTCCAAGGTGCATCGGCTTCAATTTCGCGGATGAATCGCCATTATTTTAGCCACGATCGGGCCACGATCGGGCCGCGATCAGGCCACGATCGGGCTGCAATCAGGCCACGATCGGGCCACGATCGGGCCACGATCGGGGTCAGGATCGTTCGACGATCGCCTTCATTTCATCGTAGAGGCGATTCCCCCACGTTTGCTCTCCGATCGCGGCTCGATCGCGCCGCGATCGCGGTTCGATCGGACCGCGATCGTGGAGTTCTTCCACGTTGTGTTTGCGCCGTCGGATCGAGATCCAAGTGATTGTGATCTGCACAATCACTGTGCTCCGCGCGATCCGCTGCCGTCCGCATGATGGAGATCAGACGCACCAGGAGACTCCACGCGCGTCGAGAGTTCGCGAACGATAGCGGCCGTCCGATGATGATCAGATGATCGCGTAGTGCCTCCAATCGCGAAAAGCTTCAGCCGTCCGATGCCGATTGGTGCCCCCTCGCTCTGCCACGTGTCGCGCATCCAGGGTACTACTTAAATGACTCTTTGCGCACGTGTTTTGATGCTGATCGCGTGGACTCCGGTCCACACGATCGATTGTTTCGATTGCTTCCCGCCTCGATCCGACGCCTGCCGTGCCGCCACGTCACCTGAAAGGTAAGAACCGTGTGGGAACATAGTCCCACACGGAAGAAAAAAAATGCATGCGCCCCTATAAATACTTACCAGGGCCCACTAACCCGTGGGCCCTCCACTTACCAGCCTCTCTCGCCACGTGGCGCCCCTCACGGGCGTCCGCGTGGCACGCGGCCACACGTCAGCGCCACACGCGCGCCCTGCGTGGGCCACACGCGTCCTGCCACGTGGCCTCAGTGCCACGTCGTAACGGCGCGGTGGTCCCGCGCGCCACGTCACCGGCTTGCCACATCAGCTGGTCGCCTAGGCCCCGCTTGCCACGTCAGCCGACGCTTGCCGCGTCAGCCGCAGGTAATTTCTCCCCTTTTTTCGCGATTTTAACTAAGAAATTCCTTAAAAGAATCAATTAAAAATCAAATAAAAATCGGAGAAAATAGTATAAAACTTCATAAATTCATATTTCTCAAAATATAACTCCTTTTTAATCCAAATTTTCTCCATTGGATCACAAATTCTTTTCTTTTTAATATCATGTCATTTAGAATATGTTTTCAAGAAGGAAATAAAGATGAATTAAAATTTCATTAAATAAGTTCTAATTAAACATTCTAAATCATAAATTCATCCTAAAATCATCCTTCCAAACATTTACTAAAGTCAAAACTCATTTAATAACTGAGATTAACTTCTATTAATTTAAACAAAAGATTAATCATCTATTAAACATGAAATTATCCCTAATTTATGCATAAATATCAACTTTAGTGAAATGACATGCCAATGGAGAAAATTCCTAAAAAGTATGATAACATGCCTCATATTCACATAAAATATGCATGAATATGAGTTAATTAAGATAAGAATTCATGTTATAAATGCATGTTATCACCCGCTCGCCACGTCAGCGCCGCAGGTAAGAAACCAATTTTTTTGTAATTTTAAATATGAAAAATTCGTAAAAATCAAATTTAAAATCAAATAAAATTCGGAAAAAAGGCCTAAAACTTCAAAAATTCATATCTCTCAAAGTACAACTCATTTTTAATCGAAATTTTCTCCATTGGATCATAAATTCTTTCCTTTTTAATATTATGTCATTAAAAACATATTTATAAAGAAGAAATCAAAATGACTTATAATTTACTTAAATCATTTCTCATTAAACATTTTAAATCATAAATTCATCCTAAAATCATCCTTCCAAACATTTACTAAAGTCAAAACTCATCCCATAACAAAGATTAACTTTTATTAATTTAAACAAAAGATTAATCATCTATTAAACATGAAATTATCTCTAATTTATGCATAAATATCAACTTTAGTGAAATGACATGCCAATGGAGAAAATTCCTATAAAGTATGATAACATGCATCATATTCACATAAAATAAGCATGAATATGAGTTAATTAAGATAAGAATTCATGTTATAAATGCATGTTATCAAGCATCTTGAAATGACATCTAAGCAATGTTTAGTTTCTAAAAGCTATCTCTCACACAAAGTCTCTAGTTTAGTCTAGAAAATTCTTATTATGTCTATATAACCATAATAAGATCCCTCATTATTAATAAAACTTCAAGGAAATAAGTCTAGAGAGTTGTTTTTCTTAGAGACTCCATGTGTGTGTCTCAAGTTAGAGAAGGTTAAGGTCTTAACATTACAAGTGTTTTGGTGTCTATAAATAGAAGGGCGTCGACGGCGACAACCTTGACTTTGTGCCCGGTGACCATGAAGAAGAGATGTTCATTGAGCATGGCGTTGATGAGCCTCATCAAGTACGTCTTCTCGTGTAAAACTTTCAGCACAAAGGCTTTTCCACGGGCGCAAGGGTAAAATGGTCTAGAAATTCTATTGATGGTGTATGATAACTTGTCATTGATGAATTCATTTTCATCATTATAAATGGGTTTTAACACATCATTCATATAATTATAATGCAAGTTATCATGTTTTTGTGATATTTTTGCATTCATCATTTCATTCCCCTCATATACTCAACGTGAAGCTATTTAGTGTTAATTTGTCAAAAAAATAATAAATATATCCTATCATACATCATTCTTTTTAATAACTTATATCATGAGACTAACCCCATTTGAGTCTTTCAAAATCAAGTGGTTAAACTCTCACATTTTATATGAGTTATTTGGATGTAAGGACATAGGTACGTGAGTAGGAAAGCATGGATATGAATGACGATAAGAGGGAAGAGGAAAAAACTCTCCATTAAATTTGAACACCAAGACAACCATATTTTTATGAAATAAGTGGTATATGAGGTTTAGGATTTGATAGAGGAATCATCATAAGGTTTTTAGGATGATCTAAAATTGATTTAAATTGAATATTGGGTCAACCTCTTTATTTTTTAGGGTAAGCCAAACTTAATTTTTACTAAATTAGACCTTAAATTTTTCTTATGATTTTAGATTTTTTTTTGGATAAAAAAGTAGAGGATTAAATTCTTGATCCAATGGAGAAATTTTCGTGGAAAAAAGAGTTTTATTTTATGAGATATTAAATTTCTAAGTTTATGAATTTTTCTGAAATTTTTCTAAATTGCTTAGGGACTTTTCCCCATTTTGAGCATATTTACAAAAATATCCCTCCAATTTCTTAGTAGAAATTTAAAAAATACCCCTCAAGTTTTTAAGTAAAAATTTATAGAAAAGCCCCTCCTCACTTATAAACGCTAACACACCTTTTATGGGTGCAATAAGAGGGTGCCACGTGGCACATTTGCAATTCCCGAATGAGATGGTGAAATTACTAGGGGGTGAATTAGTTTCTTTTTAATATTTACATTTTTCTAATCCCCTTTTTGAATTCGTTGATTATCACTCAAATTTCTCACGTCACTCGTATGCTTGATTTTTTTATAGTGGATAAGGTATCATAACCCCCTGTGCTAGTTCGAGGAGGAGACAGTCCTCCAAGAGTCACTCCTCACCAGGTTAATCCCCCAGTAGCAACTACTAGCTGGCCGGGATCATTAGATCAAAGTTCTAATACGATCTTTCGATTTGACTCACTCACGCTCTCAGTTAGTAACCTTACTTCGATGTCGTCCTTCGGTACCCCTCTGCTCATCTCGTCTCCTAGGCCGACTCCTAGAGCTCAGCGCGCCGCTCCCTACTCTCTGAAGTAATTGAGTCTCGTCACTGATCCATGTACACACCAAGTAAGTCGCTCATCCCTAAGTCCGAGTAATCCTGCAAGGTGAAGAACAACGTACCTCGAGTTGACTTTCTAGTCAACTCCCTAGAGTCGTCCCGACTCGCTACGATACCCAAGGAATCTCCCTCTTACTCTCGCGGGTAAGTACAACTCACCCAGAGTTGACACAAGTGCGATGGTAAATCTAATTTTCCTAGTTCTTCAATTTAGCTCACAAGATAAGTAGATATGTAAATAAAATGAAAAACTAAACTAATCACGAAAGCTAACAACGAATAATCTAAATATGATATGCATAAAAAATTATTATTAAAATGAAACAAATTAAAATAACCCCCTAATTAGCTGATTTGACTTTCACTTTGACTTTGACTATTTGCCTTTGACTTTAACTGTCTACTATTGACTTTGACTTCTACCCTGACTTTGACTATCTACTATTTACTTTGAATGTCTATTTTTGACTTTGACTTTCTTTTGTTGACTTTGACTTCTTCCATGACTATGACTTCATCCCTTAAATGTAACACTGATACACACATACACACACACACACATAATAGCAACATTGCCTATCTCTAGCTCAACACTGCCTATTCCTACAAAGATATGCTCATGTGTATCTTTAAATTACCAGTAAAAGTTTACCTAACAATTTACCTTGAAGATAGTCACCTTAAGTCTCACCTTCGAGCAGATTTGTTCAATTTTCTTTCTAATTCCAAAAACAATACTCCTCAACAGTGTAATGAATCAGGAAAATAAAGATTAAACTTGGTTTAATCTATCCTTAAAAATAAGGTGGAGGCTAGACTAAAAATTGACTTAAAATAACAAAAAATTAAAACAAAAAAATTCGACAAAGTTATGTCTCAATTTTCTTCTAAACCACAGATTCAAATGATTAATAAAACAAATTTGACCTACTGGATCCTAAAACAACAAAAATAGATATAAAAAAATAGATTAAACAGATTTGATAGAAAAAAAATGAAACAAATAAAAACAGAAGAAAAATACAACCGATAATTGCTAAACAAATGTTGTGATAAAAAATAAAAACAGAACTTACACGAAATCACAGAAACTCAGATTTAAAAAAATATAATTACAAAGAAATTAGGGAAACAGAAAATCGGATTAAAAAAACAAATACAATGAAATTATGTAAACAAAAAAATCAAAGATGAAATTTAGAAAACATGAAATCAAAATTTAGAAATTTGAAATTCAAAAATAAATTCAAAAAATTGCAAATCGAAAATGAAATTTAGAAAACAAAAATCAAAAACAAAATTTAGAAAATTGAGAAACGAAATTTACAAAACAAAAAAATTGACAACCAAATTTATAAAACCAAAAATTGAAAACCGAAAGGACCTAAACGAAATTCAAGATAAAAAACACGATCCTTAGGAACATGATAACATGCATAGTTAACTCTTATTTTCATCATAATTAACTGTTATTGATGCATGATTTCGATCTATGTGATGCATGTTATCATCTTAAAATGAAATTTCTTCAATTTAGGGCCAACTCACTTAATTCCATATTTTTTATCAATTGAGAATTCTTATGTGTTTTAAGTGTGTTTGACCCTTTTAAGGGTCAAACCACTTATGTTTGATCTAAAATTTTGTTTTTAAATATTTTTGGATTTAAGTGAATGCATGAAGTTTAAGAAGAAGAAGAAAAGAAGAGTAAGCAGGGAATTATCTTAGTTGACTCTAAAAGTCAAATAACAATTAATTCACTCATAATTTTGTTTTATGTCTAATGTCTTATTTAAGGGCATAGATTTAAAGATGATCAAATTCTTAATCCAGTGAAGAAAAAAATTTATGTAAAAAGAAGTTCTAGAAATGAAGTTATGATTTTTTTAAGATTAACCATTTTTTTGGATTTGAGTTCAAATCAATTGAGTTTTATTAAATTCCTTGTTCAACCAGCTTTCGGTGGATATCTGATTCATCGATTTTCACCAAGGTTTGGCCCTTCAATTTCTCATTAATCTGAATTTTGGCATTGACTTGCGAGGGCTATTACTCCAAATATAAAAGGTGAAATTGAATAATTTTGGTGTCCTTGGAATCCTCTGATCGTAAGCCTTCTACTCATAGGTGATTTACTAGATTTGGATATCATTTGATTAGTCAATTTAAGGATTTTTTTCTGAAATTTTTATTTCAGTGATTTTATGTTTACTGATTTTAGAAAAATCATAGTGAATCTAATTCTTCTCTAAAAATCATGATTTTTATATCAAAATTCTCCTTTTTCTCTTTATATTCTAAAAATATAACTTTTCGTAATATTTTCTGACCTTTTTCCTCTCTGGTTTTACAGAAAGTCAAAGTCTAGTCAAAGTCAACGTTTTGACCATGAGCATTAGGTTTTTTCAGAAAGAGAGAGAGAGAGAGAGCTCAATGAAGAGAATTTGACGCTTCCTTTTCAAACCTGTTGAAGAAAATGTTCTCTTCAAAAATCGTCTTCTAATCAAATGCAAGAGAGGAAGTGTGGAACGCTTTTCCCTTGATCACTTTTTGATGGAGAGAAAACCTAATTTCTTCCTTTCACGCAAGACAAAGAGTGTGTAAATCTATCGTTTTCCTTGTTTTGGCTTTTAACGGGTAACTTGGGTATATGTGCAATTTTATAACTACTTGAAAAATGAAAAATATATTTAGATAGTATAAGTTTAAGAAATAAGAAAGTAAGACATGAAGATATATAAGAAAGCATATTAGTGATAATAGAAGAAAAACAATGGCATGTTTTTATCAATGAATACTAACATTGATGTTCTAAAATGACATTGATGTAAAATTAAGCATAGAAATTAAAAATATTGAGAATAATAAGGATAATTAATGGTTTTATGAAAGTTTTAATCCTATCTTTAGCAGTTATTATTCAAATTTTTTAATAGCATATTAGAAAATAGGTAATCTAAATCTTATTTTTAGCAACGTCTGTATTCCAAAGTTGAACTAGGTCAATCTCTCAAACCATTGATACCTGCACTAACACGAATATACCCTTCTCAAATCATTTTGACGAAAAGCTATTAATCAAAATCTAAAACCTACTTGGTGGCATACGACCCCTTTCGCCATCAAGGCACGACACCACGGCACCGAAGGAGCCGACACCCACGCGTGTCCAGCCCCCACGATAGGCGAAGACGAAGGATGCCGATTTTTGCTATAACTCTTGAGGACTTCATTTCGCCACCCTTCGAACTCGCGCGCCTAGACCTATCTTTCCTTTGTTCCTTATGAACTTTTCAAGCCGCACGTGTTTAGCGGATCCGCGTTTATCTCTCTTTCCCCTTTGGGTTTCTTAGTGGACCTTCCCTTTTGGGCCCCACTTAAGAAGTCCAATCTTTGTGAACCCATTATGTTCGTGGGCCTCAAGTGGGCCCTTTTCCCTTTGGGTCCCATCTTGGGCCTTATGAGAGGGAAAGGGACCCCCCCCCAACAAACCCTAGCCATCATTTGAGTAACAAAGGAGTGATCTCCCCCCATGAGTGACCGCTCATGGAAGATCAAGGAAAGAGACTGACTGCCGTCGCCGCTGCCACCGCATGCCCTCGTGCCGCCGACGTGCCCGCTGCTGTTACCCCACCTCCCCTTGCAAAGATCACACCAACTCCGCTGTAAATGCCGATGCCGCACACCTTGTGCCGCCGCCACCAAAACCGCTACCGCTACTGTGCCTACTACTGTAGCCTATGCCCAATGCCACCACTGCCGCTCAGAACCACCGCTGCCGCTACCGCTGACGCTGTTGGCCGCTATCACCACCGACACCCTAGGCCACCACCGCCGCCCTCCGCACCACCAACCGCAGCTGCCCGCCCATGTCGCCACCGTCGTCCACACGAGCCGCAGCCTCTGTTGACGTGAGCCGCCGCAGCCCCCCGCCCCCAACCACCACCTTGAGCGCCCCTGCGCGCCCCGCCCTTGGTGTCCGCACACGCCCTGCCTCGGCACCCCTACACGCTCTACCACCGGTGCCCGCGCGCCCTGCCCACAAGCCCCCAAGCCTAGCCAGCACACCCACATGCCTTGCTCGTGCGCCCGCGCGCCCTGCCCGTGTACCCTACCTATGCGCCCGAGTGCCCCTGCCAGTGCGCTCACACACTCCTGCCTCTGCACCCATCCTACGTACGATGTCATTACAGTCGTGTCGGGCACTCCATCATGATCACAACGTTGCTGATTCGGCCTACCTCTGCTGACCGTCTGTGCAGCGTACAAACGACCTTCCCCGTCACGATTAACCGAGCTCGTGCCCCGCAGGTTTGGCATGTATTCCCTTTCTTTAATTTGAAGTCCTTTTATTTCTCTGAGTACTTCTCCCACTTGCTTCCACTGCCTTCGGGACATAGGTTAGGTTAGACAATAGGATGACTCGAGTGGATTGAGACCGTGGTCCAACCCGACGTGTTGACCATCGAGCTCCCCTCGACGACTGAAGGCCCAACGCCCACTAGGACATGGAATTGGAGGTTTCCCAAGCTGACACTACTCGGAGCATCCTAAGAGCTACGAAGACAACGTGCGGCAAGACAGCTTGTTAGTCTACATTGAGAGAGGATAGCATCTTAGTAGGTTGCCCTAGGACCTCCATCCCTAGAGTTCACCCATCAATATTTGTATCGCGGTTGGTTTATCCACCCCGTACGGCATCACTACTTAATATAATATCTCATAAACATTCAGAGGGCATCAACTTAAATTATCAAACTTAGATTAAACTAACAACATTCTTATTGCACAATCTCAATCAACGACTAAGATTTCTCTAAATTAAAAACATGATATCTCATGATCTAGATGGAGTTTTGAGCTAAAATTTTATGGCTAGATTCATCTTTTAACCCTCTATCCATCCATAACCTTGGATCAAAAAAATGACTTAAATGATTGGACTCTTTTATGCCCTCTTTACACTCAAACCCTAGGAACCCACCCATAAATGCCTTCATTTTCTCTCTCCTTACATTTTTCGCTCTCTCTTAGGACCAGACTACTAGAAGGAAAGGAAGAGGAGGTCAAGGCCCAAAGAGGAGCATTTTTTTATGCTCAATCATGTAGTGATGAAGAGAGCAATCAAGGATCATGATTAGAACGGATCGAGCATCACCGGGCCTAGAATGGGCACACCAACAAGGTTTGTCCAAAGAACTAGATTAGATTTGAACTTGTAAACATCTCTATATACAGTAGACATGTGTTTTATTTTACTTTTTATGTTCCTTTTATTGTAGTAGCTTTGACATCATCTATGTATGCATCTCTCACTCTCACCCTTGCCATGCCTTTATCTATTTCTACCGCCATCTATTCTTCTCATCTTTCCATCATATTATCTCCATTTTCATCTCTATTAATCTAATTATCTCATATATTTTCTAATTTATATCTTAATTCTAAGAGAAACTCAAAATTATCTCTCATACTCACCTCCACGTACTCCTTTTCAACTCACACATCTTCCTCTGCCCTCATCTTTCTTTTGAACACATAACCTCATTACTTTTGCTCCGTGTGGATTCAACCCTTGTTGACACTATACTGATTAAGGAACTATATTTTATTGCAAGAAATTGACGCACAAAAATGACAAAAAATACACGCGATCTAGATCATCAATGTATACGTGAGAGATTTTAGGGTGGTCGTTGCTGAGTTTAGGGCTATTCTTTCCACATCGACTGGATTCTAGTCCACCACTCTCCTGTGAAGCAAAATGCTCCATTGCAGTCAGAGAGGACAATTGATAAATGGAGAAGAAATAAGCATAGCGAGGAGGAGTAGCCTCTCGCCGTAGGGTTGAGGGAAAGGTTAATATCCTCTATGGGGGTGGATGATGAGGCAGCTGTAGATGGTGGCGCGGAGATAGGAAGAGTGGGCCTGCCACTAGAGAGTCTCCTCATGCCCGAGAATGGTAAATCTGTAAGTGTATCAGCTCGTCGGACGAAATCGGGCACTGCATCACTTGATTTGGGCTGTCTGCTAAAGCGGTCTGCTTTTGAATAACCCTGTGCCTATGTCAAAGAATTGGTGACTGATGGGGAAAGTTGAATTTTGACTTATGGATATTTGTTACTAGTGGACGGTGATGTTGTATGGAGAGTTTTTGATCACGTACATGATGAAGTGGATGGATGGACCAGGGAGTTTTCTGTTTACTGCCGACATTGTTCACACTTGGCATAGTTTTTGAACCTTAATATGTATGACCTAGGAGCTAGAGAAAGAGAAAGAGAAATTGATGGATAGAGAGAGAGAGAGAGAGCTTTTCTGGCATAGTTTTCAAGCCTTCAGAGACAAAGAAGTAGATATCTAGATTGATGGATAGGTCGATAGAGAGAGGGAGAGAGTGCTCTATTTGCATAGTTTTTTTAGCCTTTAGAGACAGAGAAAGATATCGAGATTGATAGTTTGAGAGAGAGAGAGAGAGCTGAGAGAAAAACATATAATATAAGGATGATCTATTATTTAATATCACTTGTATATATGTAGTCCAAAGATGGATTTTGTGAAGGATTAGTTTGTGAGTTTTTAGTGGTTTTAGTGAATTCCTTCTTATTTTCTCATTCTTCTCTTCTTTTGAGTGTGTGTGTGCATTTGTGGAGTTTACTCATCATCCTTTTGGAGTGACCCTTGAGGTGATCAACAACCAACAAGTGGCATAAGAGCATTTTTTGTCTTAGGCTTGTGAAGATGTCCAAGAGAGGGAGGACTTCTACCATATCTGATGATGGACACTCTTCAACACCCTTCTTGCAACCACCGAAGATGGACACAGGTATGTCTACCTCTTCTTTAATGTTAACTAGTACAAATTGTCATCATTAGGCTATAAGGATGAAGGTTTTATGGAGGCTCATGACTTGTGGGGAGTCATTGATGGAAGTGAGGAAAATCACAAGAAACATCGTCTTGCCTTGTCGATGATCCTCAATTCCATCTTGAAATATCACAACAGCCAAATTGACATCAAGAAGAGTTCCAAGGAGAATTGGGAGGTTCTCCATACATTCTATATGGGAATGAACCTTGTGGTGCAAGGAAAGGTGCAAGCATTGAAGGAGGAATTTGAATGAGAAGGTGGATGACTACTTGAATCATTTTGCTCAAAATGACACCAATTTGAGAGATTTGGGAGAGAATCTTTATGAATATGGTGTTTTTTCAAGACTATTTATGTCAGTCCCAAAATAATTTGATGCTCTTATTCTTCTCATTGAGTAGACTAGCGATTTAAAGTCCATAAGACTTGAGGAGGCATTTGGGCAACTCAAGGTGCATAAGTTGAGACTCCAAGAGAAGAACTCAAGAGAAGACGAACTCAAAACCCCTCTAGGGATTCCAAAAATTCCAAGAAGGACCAAAGGGGGTCATGTTCAAGTGGGAGAGGATGTGGAAGGAAAGGAAAAGGCAAAGATCGTGGTGGTAAAGTAGATGGAGGAATGAAGAAGAAGCATTTTGACATATCCAAGGTAAAATGCTATAATTATCAAAAGCTTGGGCATTTTGTAGATGAGTGTGTAACTTCCCAACAGGGACAAGTCCAAGGGAAAAGAGAAAATGTACATGGCCCAAGAAGAAGAAGATGAAGACGAAGAATCACCGTTTCTAATGGTGATAGCCGATGAGCATGCAGATGTGTTACTTCAAGGTATTAGTGGCTCTCCTATTGATGACGTCGTATCTAGACACGAGAGCAAGCAGCCATATGACTGGTATGAAGACTTTCTATCAGTCCCTTGATGAATCTCACAAAGGAGTGGTGAGATTTGTTGATGGTTATTCATTTAGGTATGAAGGCAAAGGTGAAGTACATCTAGATTTTAGAAACAGTGAACGCATGATTTTGAAAATGTCCTTTATATATCAAAATTGAAGACTAACATCTTGAGTTTGGGAAATCTTGATTCTCAAGGTTGTGACATACGTTTGAAGGATGGTTTTCTCACTGTTCATGATGGCCAAGGAAGGTTGCACACCAAGACTCCCAAGACAAGGGAGAATATATACATATTATGCTCAGCATTGTTGAGCATTGTCTTCTTGTGGAAAAGAACAATGAAGAGGAATGGATGTGACATAGAAGGATGTGTCATCAGAGTGCCCACACTCTCCATGATACAGTGAGAGATAACCATGCAATTGGATTACCTCATTCTTCAAAATTTGAGCATAGGTGCAGTTGTTGTGTGGTCGGGAAATATGCTAGAGCTCCATTTCCCACAGCAACTAAATTTAGAGCCTCAAACCCCTGGAATTGGTCTATGTCAACATTTGTGGACCAATCACACCATCAACAATCAAGGGAGGGCAGTATTTTTTGCTAATTTTTTATGATTTTTCTAGGTTGATGTGAGTGGCAATTTTGAAGAACAAGTTAGAAGCCTTTAGAGCCTTTTAAAAGTTCAACACTCATGCGTAGAGTGAATCCAACAAAGCAAAGATCAGTGCTTGAAGACTGATTGTGGTGGAGAATTCACTTCGGAAGAATTCTCAACGTGGTGTGAAGAGAAAGGCATCCAAAGGCAACTCAGTACTCCACACACACCCCAACAAAATGGAGTAGTTGAGAGGAAGAATAGGACCGTTGTGGGTCTTGTGAGAAGCATGCTCAACGTTAAGAGTTTGCCTCTTGAATTGTGGGATGAGCCTATAAATATTTGTGTGTATATGTTGAATAGGTCCTCGACAAAGAGCTTGTATGGGAAGATGCCCTATGAGATGTGAAGCGAGAAGAAGCCTAAGCTGAGTCATGTTAGGATGTTCAGCTCAATTGTACATGTGAAAACTCCTGGAGCTTTGGGGAAGCTTGAAGATAGGAGAAAGGATATGGTGTTTTTAGGGAATGAGAGAGGTACTAAGGGTTATCGGTGTTTTGACCCTACCACACACAAGGTTCGATTTGAGCCGAGATATCATCTTTGTAGAAGAGTGCAAGTGGAACTTCAAGGAAGAACAAGCGAGTGAAGGTATGCCTATTAAAGAGTTTTGTGCTTCAAGTGTTGATCTTAGATTTGAGAATCCTAGTGAGAGGATGGAAGAAGGTGGAGCAAATATTTAAGGTGTGTTTCATGATATGCATTCAAATGAAGAAGTGGGTCAAAGCCAAGGATCAACATCAACAAGCAATGAAGTGATGACAAGATATCGGTCTGTTCAAGTTCTCTACAAAAGCTATTGATCTGATTAAGGAGGAGTGTCTCATCTCATTTGAAGAACATACCACTTATACTAAGGCCTCTCAAGAAGAAGCATGGAGGAAAGCTATGGAGGAGGGCATTGCATCCATTAAGAAGAATGATACGTGAACGCTAGTGAAGGCTCAAAAAGCATGCAAACCCATTGGTGTGAAATGAGTAAACAAGCTAAAGAAGAACATGTTGGGTGAAGTGGTGAAGCATAAAGCGAGATTAGAGGCAAAAAGTGTATCGCCAAAGATAAAAAATTTATTATAATGAGGTATTTGATAATGCTACTCATTTTGAATCAATTTGTATCTTGATTGCATTGGAAGCCCAAAAGTGTTAGAGTTTGCATCATCTAGATGTGAAATCCAGCCTTCTTGAATGGTGAAATCAATGAAGAGATCTATTTCACCCAACCAAAGGGCTATGATAAAGAGGGAAAAAGAGGAATGGGTGTTCAAGCTTAACAAATCTCTCTATGGACTCAAGCAAGCACCAAGAGCATGAAATGTAAAGCTTGATGACACTTTAAAGAGTATTGTCTTTTGTGAAGAGCAAAAATGACCAAGGTGCGTACTACTTGTGAGAAAGCCCAATTGGATGGTGAATTAATTGGGGGGTGAATTAGTTAAAAAAAATATGTTTTCCTATTTATTCTTATATTCGTTGATTTTTCACTCTAAAACTCATGTCACTCGTACACCAGATAGTTCAATACTGGACAAGGTATCCAAACCCCCTTGCACTAGTCCCAAGAGGAGACAGTCCTCGTAGAGTCACTCCTCACCTTGTTAACCCCCATTAGTAATTTCTAACTAGTTGACATAGTCAGACCAAAGTTCAAGCACAATCTTTCGATCTAACTTGCTCGCACTCTCAGTTAGTGACTGATATGCGTAAAAATAGGGTCGTTGAATGCATAAATTACGTATCAAAAAAATTTATACTCAACTCTTCAAACATGATTTTTAAATTAGAACATTGACGAGTCTAGGTTGAATCCACATAGAGGAGGGTTAAAGGATCAAAATCAGAAGATATTTTTATATTTAGAAAGTGGAAATCATCAATGGAAGGAAGAAGATGTTTAAAAAAATAAGATAAACCAATCAAATGCTTCCAAACTCCCTTCAAATATTGAAAACCCTTGATCGATGGTGGAAAAGTGATTTTAAGGTTCTGAAAATGAGAAAATAATAATAAATTGATGGGGAAAATAGAAAAGATGGATACAAAAAGGATCATAATCTAAGTATTCATGATGAAAACACATCTAGTGATGTTCTCTAATCAAAACATACCTTCGAGAGCCCGTCCATTTCTCTTGAGCTAGGTGTCTTTGCAACCAACACAAAGAATGAAAAGAGAAGAGAAGAAACTCACTAAAAATGGTGTTCCATACATGAAGAATGATCAATCGGTGCCTTCTTTCCATCTAGCTAGCCAATACTAGAGGCACACAATGAAACATTCATAACCATAATTTTTGTCTTAGAACTTAAATCAGCCCTAAAAATTTGTGAAGCTTGATATGATGATCATGCCAACGAAATTTTAGCCCCTAACTTTATAAGGATCATGAGATATCGTGATTTTAAGTTGGAACATTTCTAGTCGTTGATCTGGCATTCTCTCTCTTCACGTTGAGTCACACGCTAAAAAAAAGTTAAATCCTTTCACTCTCTCTCTCTCCTCGCTCTTCTCTCCTCTCTCCCTCTTGATGGCAGAAAATGAAGGAGAGGAAGAAGTGAGGGGGAGTGGGAGAGAAGTGAATGAGAGAGAGGAAGATGATCTTCTCTCTCCCTTATGCATGCCTACGCATGCGGGGAAGGGAAGAAAAGAGTGAGAGGAGAGGTTGTGCAAGTGCGCCTCTCCTCGCACTTCTCCTCGCGACAGAATTTCCGTCGTGAGAGAGAGAGAGAGAGAGAAAGATTGAGACAAAGAGAGATCATGGGAGAGAGCGAGAGAGGGCGAGGTCGTGCGAGAGAGAGAGAGAGCGATCAGAACAGGAAAAAGAAAAAGAGAGAGGAGGAGAAAGAAAAGAGGGAGCGCAACCCTCCTCGCCACGAAATTTCCATCGCGCGAGATAGAGAGAATGGTGCTCCATGAAGGAAAATTCCGTCGGGGAAGAGAGAGAGAGAAGGAGAAGAGAAGGAGAAGAGGGGGAGAGAGAGAGTGAGGGAAAAGAGAAACAGAGAGAGCGAAATATCTCCTTGCGATGGAAATTTCCGTTGCGATAGAGAGAAAGATAAAGAGAAAGGGAGAGAGAAGGAAGTGGAGGAGGACGAAGAAATTTTCCTCCTCCACCACCTTACTCGCGCACACATGTGTGTGCCGAGGAGGAGTGAATCTCTCCTCACAACGGAAATTTCTGGAGAGAGAGAGAGAGAGAGAAAGAGAGATTGGGAGAGAGAGAGTCTCTCTACTATCTTTTTCTCTTTATTGTTTTTTAATTAATTTTCATTATCAAAATATCATTTTTCAATGATTTTCATTTCTAAAAATCTCCAAAGAAAAATCTCAAAAATAAAAAGAGGCTTTATTTTTTTAAAAGTAATATTCTTGATATACAATCAATGTCGTTAAATGCTTATAAAATATTATTAATTTATGCAAAAATCAAGAAAATTGTTATTTAAATCATTTTAAATATTCTCTTAAACATGAAAATTATTATTTTAATCATTTTAAATCATGATAACATGCATTTATGATTAGATTTTTAAGAAAAAGTGCATAAAATGTATGATATTAATGCATGAAATTGCATGTTGTCAATGACCTCACTCGTCCTTGTCCTTCAAGTACGCTACCGCTAGTCCCGTCTCCCACAAGTCGACTCCCAAAGCTCTGCACCCCTGCTCCTTACTTCTCTTCGGGTTGGCTTGCCTCTTGGAAGTCTCCAAGACTCGTCACCCAAGAACACTCCAAGTAGATCGCTCGTCCCTCAGTCCTACATGATCATGCAAGGTAGTGAGCGAAATTTTCCTCAAGTTGACTTTTTCAGTCAACTCCCTAGACTTGTTCCGCCGACCACCAATTCTCTAAGAGACTCTCCCCTTACCCTCCCGGGTAAGTACAACTCGCCCCATAGTCTACATACTATATGTAATGATAATGATTATCCCTAGTTCATGAAATAAATTCACACAATACTAAGATATGAAAGGAAGATAAAATATAAAAAAATATCTTTTCATGATGAGAGGCGCTAATAATCAAAAAAATAAATATAAGGTATGTAAGTTGATGATATAAGGTATTTAAGTTGATGATATGTAAGTTGATGATATAAATTAAATATAAGGTATTTCAAGCGTACCTACCCTTAAAAAATCTGATGATATATTGAATAATCGTATATGCAATTGATCCTATAAATGTGTGTAAATGATAATCTTCAACCTATCTATATGATGATAAATGATTTATAGACTTCTCACCATGTGAGTGCAGTAATCCTTCTTTCACTAACCTAAAAACTGATTTTCCACAAATACTCAACCTAATTTAAAGAGTGAGAATCATATTATGACGAAGCGAATCCGCGAGGTCATTGAAAACACACAGATAAACGTCACCAATTTAATGAAATAATCATGAATTTAATACTATAGAAGTAAATAAGGTTCAAATCCATGGAGAACTAAGGTATTTTTTATGTATTCTTTGAAATTCGATCAAATCAGAGGATTAAATGAGGTGAGACGTGACGAAGTGATTTATGCGATCGTTAAAACACACAAACATCAGTTAAACTAAATTTATAATTCTGAAACTCACAATAACAAAGATATAAAAATCAACTATAATGTAAAGATTGAGTCAATCCACAGAGAACACGGTTGACTTTGATCGCAGTAGTTGACTTAGTCAAACTTAGGTTTAATTACGGTTTTTAAGAAATGAAAATGATATTTTATTAATGGCAATGATATAAATATACTAAATAAGAAATTTTAACAATTAAGAAACTGAATTTATGCATAAATGTCAAAAGTCAAGGTCAAAGCGTTGACTTTGACTAACAGTTGACTTTCTATAAAATTAGAGAATAAAAAGGTCTTAAAATATAACAAAAATTATATATTCAGAAACTATAGAGAAAATGGAAATTTTGTGATATATAATTCATGATTTTTCGAGAAGAAATTGTATTTATTATGAATTATTGAAAATCAAAGATCAGAAAAATCCCGAAATGAACACTTCAGTGTAAATCTTCAAATTGACTAACCAAATGATATCCAAATCTTGACATTCACATATGAATAGAAATCTAGAAACCATAGGATTCCAAAGAGACCAAAATTGTCATATTTCAATAAGTATTTTAAGAGTAATTTATCCGGCAAGTCAACGCCCAAATTCGGATTAAAAATAAATAGTAGTTGGTCAAACGTCAAATTGAGGGGCCAAATAATGATGAAATTTTACGATTTTTCTATCCATGGAAAGCTGATGAAATAAAGAATCCAATGAAACCAAAATCAAATGATTTCAATTTAAAATCAGGGAGAAATCCTTGTTTCAAAATCAGCAAAAATCCAAACCCAATTTTGGGCGAAAAATGAAGAACAATTCGACTTAAACGATGAAATTAACTACTTAAATCTAATCTAAATAATAACTTTTGCAAGATAAATGATTGATTCACACTATTAACCCGATTGACACAAATATTGGGCTCCAGATCGCGTCGATTGGAGTGTATTTGCTCGGTTTCTTCCTCGGCATACGTTCGGCGTTCAAGGGGAGAATTTGATCAAATCATGCAATGATTCATGATCAATCCCCCCTTGATTGGCTCACAATCAAGTCTAGAACGCAAGATCATGAAGAACTCAAGATTTTGCTCCAAAATCTCTTAATCTCTTCACGATTCAATCAAGAGTTACTTAAAAGAAGAGAATACATTGGTTTTTAAAGGAAATTTTCTGCGAAAAACGTGGACCGTCCATTTTTTGGTGAGATTTGGGCTGTCCGATCATGCGAAATCGGTGGGATCGTGGGCCACGACGGTCGAGAAATGCGCACATGCTTTGATGGTGATCCGATGGACCGAGATCCACCAGATTAATGCACGTAAATCTGCACGATTTCATCTTACGCACCACGATGTGCCACGTCACCTGGGATTCAAGAATTAGAAGGGAACATTGTCCCACACAAAGGAAAAGGAAGGAAAACCTGCGTATAAAAGGTGGAAAGAAATGAAGGCTTTGCATTACCGCCCTAATAAACTTACTTGGGCCCACTATACCCATGGGCTCATCACTTGCCAGCTCAAAGACCCTCTTGCCATGTAGGCGCCACCCAGGCGTTTGCATGGGCACGCCTAGCCCTGCCACGCATCCGCGCCACATCAGCGCCGAGCAAGCGCTCGCGTGGGTCCTCGTGGCGCTGCCATGAGGCTTTGCATGCCATGTCGCATCCACGCGGGTCCCACGCCACATTTTTTCCCTTTTTAATCTAAAAAATCGAAATAAATTCCTAAAAAAATCGAAAAAAATTCCGAAAAATTCAAAAATTCATATCTTCATAAATATAACTCCTTTTAAACTCAAATTTTCTCCATTGGATCACAAATTTCTTTATCTTTAATATTATGCCACCTAAAAATATAAATTTAAACAAGAAAATGGGATAGATTGAAAATAATACTAAGTAATTCATTAAGAATTCTCTCTTTTTAATCATCCAATCGTTCTTTTCTTGGAATTAATCCTTTTAATCATTTACTAAAGTAAAAATAAGTCAAATAAATTGGTTAATTATAAATTATTTAATCTTAAAAAATATCAAACATCAATAAAGTGAAGTAATTAAACCAAAATTAATGCAAAAATATGAACTTTAGTGAAATGGCATACCAATGGAGAAAATTCATAAAACTATGATAACATGCATCATAATTACATAAAATAAGCATGAATACTAGTTAAATAAGACAAGAATTTAAGTTAAATATGAGCTTTTATCAAGACATTAGATAAATTTTGAAAGATAACTCAAAGGCAAATCCACGGAATCAAAAGTCATCGAATTTGGATCAAGATTTTCTGAGAAATTGACAAGCGAATCATAGAGAAATTTCTTAACAAGAAGATCACGAAAAACTGAAATTAAAATTGAAATTGACTAAATCTATGACTCAAAATTAAAATCTGATAACATGCTATTTATGCATGTAATTACATAATTATTAATGCAAATTAATGCATTAATCATTACAAATATATGCATGTTATCATCTTTTAAGCATATTTCTATCATTTTGTGTAAATTCATGTTATGATCATTAAAATACACTAAATTATGAATTATTATGCATAATTAAACATTATAATCTGTAATCATAATTATATTTAAGATCATATTCATGTTTTAAGGATGAAAATATAAGAGAAAAGACTTTTATTTACATTTATGTGTTTATATGAATTTATTTTATATAATACATAAATGTATAAAATTAATATAAATTTATACTCTTATTATTTTAATAATTTAACCTTTTATAATGATAGATTATTCAATTCTGAATCCAACAAAACAAATTTGAATTAATATGGAGTTATATTTTGAAAGTTATTAATTTTACAATTTTATGGAATTTTCTGGAATTTTTCTGAATTTATTTGATTTTTATTTCGACTTTTATCATTTAAAATAAATTAAAAATCACGAAAAAGGGGGGATTTATTGCGCGTACACGTAGCCCTGCCACATGGACAACACGCAGGCGCCTGCGTGGCGCTAATGTGACGTGGTGCATATATTGTATTTACACTATATATTTAATTATAAAACATATAGGTCTTCCGACTATCGGAAGACAAGATTATTAACCCTTATAAATCGCGCACATTATATACGCATAATGCCTCTCTTATTTTCTCCTTGTGGGACTAAAATCCCATCAATTTAATATATGTAGGCGACGTGGCAGCTTTTCGTGCGTCAGATCGACATCGCGACGAATCAAACGCGTGGATGCGGTCGACACGAGGTCCACCCGATCAACATATCAAGCTCGTGACATAAAACTCACTTAAGTGAGTTGATCCTGGCCGTCAATCACGATAATTATAACAGCTGAGATGGCTCGCTGCCGGTGGACTCCTTGAAACATCACCAGCGTTGGATTAACATCCAACGGACGATCAAAATCGAATCATCTTCTTCTTCATGCGATGAGATTGCATCTGGACGATGAAAATCGAACGCTCCTGACACAATCGCGTCGATTCGCCCAAAAGACGTCTCATCGTGATCGTTCATCGCAATGAGCCCATCAAATCGAACGGCCACGCTTCATTTTTGTTTTTTTTAAAAGACGTTCTTCGCGACGAAGAACAGGCTCGCGATTATCCATCAAATTCTCTTTGTTCGATCATCCATTTCGCGTGTCATTTGTTTGAGAGTGTTCTTGACTCATTTCCGCTTCAATTGAATGCTCGAAATCAAACTTTGATCGAAAGAGAAGGAAGAAATCACATCTTGAACTCCACTTTCGTCTTCGAAAATTCGGAATGAAAAGCCTTGCATCCGGCGATTAATTGGATCATTTCGAAGGCTACTTTGGGTTAGGTTGCATGATTTCATCTTAATTTTTCATCATTTAGTGTTAATTTTACTTTTAGCATCGTAGATTTAGTTTAATTTAGTTTAATTCTCGGTTTTTCAAAACGAATTTTTCTCTAAACTTCAAACTTCGATTTCTCTTCGAATTCTTATCCAAATCACCTGATTTTTGATTTCCGTGGATTCGAAAATTGAGTTATCTTTCTTAATATACTAAAACGCCCAATTTCTAATCTCAATTCATCGTCCGATTTGACCGAATTTCAAAGATATCTCTCAAATTTCCCTAATTCTCCATGGATTCGACCCTTAATTACCATTATACTAATTAATTACTTTGATTAATCATAAATTGGTAAGATTAGGACTTTGTTTTAACACTAAGCCGTGTGCATTCACGAATTCGAAGACGATCGTTGATATTAGAGAATCAATTTTTCCTTATTCTCGCAACAAAATCTCACTTTCAAACACTCCGTGGACGGGGAAATCAATCTACAATCGAATGAAGCAAGAGATTCAATGATTGTGGTGTCTAGACAGTTTGACTACTCAAAAAACCCTAAGAATGATTTACATCATTAAGAACATCTCAATATATGGGGCAAATTAGGCGTAACCATTGGATGGAGCTTTTAATCTTGGATGAATGGCTCTAATGAAACGCATATATGCGAATCGTTACGCGTAAATCTCGTCCGTTGGATCAGAGATGGACCACCAAGATCTCGCCACCTAGCACGCTAAGAAATAACGCCAGAAACGCAATCCGCTCAATCTTGATTTAACGCTCTAAATGCATTTCGTTAATTTTAATGTCAACCGTTATAACTCCTCAAATGAACAGCTGAGATTAAATCATTTTAAATCAATTCACCGATGAACAAGAGTGCGCCACTGATAACATGCAATTTGTACATAAATTTACATGATTATTAATGGAAATTAAGGCATTAAATATTCTATTTGTATGCATGTTATCATATTTTGAGTGCATTTCTATCAATTTATGTAATTTTATGTTATGCTCTAAAAATTTATCATTTTATGTTTAATTATGCATAATTAAATAATGTAATTCTAATCCTATTTATATTTGAGATCATAATTATATTTTCATGATTAAATGATAAGAGAAAAGATTTTTATTTACACTCATGTATTTTTTTCTAAATTTATTTTTTGACAAGAATGAGTGTATTTCTTAAATTAAAATTAATTCTCTTGTTATTTAAATATTTTGACTTTTTATGATGATGATAATTCAATTTTTGATCCACAAATTTAGATTAATTTTGAGTTGTATTTTGAAAGTTATGAATTTTCCTATTTTAAGGAATTTTTCTGGAATTTTCCTGAATTTCTTTAAAGCTATTTTTGATCTTAAAATAATAAAAACAAATAAATATTTTAATTGTGTGCTTGACATGGCGGAGCGTTGTCACATGGCGATGCGTGTACTCACCATGTGACAGCGGCTGCATGTGACACACAGTGTGTGTGTGTGTGTGTGCACGCATGTGTGCACACGTGTGCACATGTGTGAGCTTGTGAGAGTGATTAGTGGGTTAAGCATCCAATACAGATTAACGCTAACCCATTATGCTCTTCTTTCTTATATACCTGATGAAACCTTATATTTTATTCCATGTGGGACTATTTCGCTTTATTTTTATTTTCAGCTAACGTGGCGCAACGTGAGACATCCAATCACGCGGCTGAAATCGCGTGCGTCGGATATCACTTACGCGCAGGGGTACATGGTGAAATATGATTAGGCGACAAATTCACTCAAACGGCGTTTAATCTTAGCCGTTCATCTGGGGAGTTATAACAGCCAAGATTAAATGCGCCCGATGGACACGTGCACTCATCGCGATCATCCGATGAGGATCAAACAAACGAAATCTGTAATCTTCATCTCAGATCAGAAAAACATGACTTAAAGACATTGATTCGCGACTTAAAGACATGTTTAATCTCAGCTGTTGATTGAAGATGAATCGACGCATCCGACGGTTACACTAAATTTCTTATATTAAATCTAAATGATCTTTGACACCAAAACATATTCTTGGATATATTTTTAAGCAAATCAAACTGTTTAGAAACCACAATCTGATAATCTCTTGAATTCTTCATCTTCTAGACTAATTTTTGCATCCAAAGAGTGTTGTAAATCAAGAATTGGTTGAGAAAATTGGAAGAAATCACATCTTCAACTCCAAACTTTGTTTTCAAAATTGTGGAATGAAAAGCCTTGAATCTGGCGATTAATTGGATCATTTCGAGTGCGAACTTAGGTTAGGGTGAGTGTTTTCATCTTAATTCGTCTTCCTTTAGCAATAGATTTACATTTTGAAGCGTAGATTAAGTTTAATTTAGTTTTAATTTTGGTTTTTCACTTATTTTCGAGATCGAATTTCTATGCCAATTTCATCTCAATTTCTCTGCGAATTCTAATCAAAATTCAGTGATTTTTTATTTTGTGGATTCCGATTGGAGTTATCTTTCTTTATATACTAAAATCCCTAATTTCTCACCTCAATTCATTGTCTGATTTGGTTGAGTTTCAAAGATATCTAAAAAATTTACCTTATTTCTCCGTGGATTCGACTCTATTCACCACTATACTATTTAATTAGTGATTTAATCCTTATATTGGTGAGTTTGGAACGTGTTTTGACATGAGATTGTGTGTATTCAATGACCGCACAAAATCTTTTTGTAAGCCACGTACCCCTTGATAACATGCATATATAACTTTAATTCTTATCTTATTTAACTAATATTCATACTTATTTTATGTAATTATGATGCATATTATCATAGTTTTATGAATTTTCTCCATTGGTATGCCATTTTACTAAAGTCTACATTTATGCATTATTTAGGGTTAATTATGTATTTTATTGATGTTTGATCTTTTGCAAGGTTAAATAATTGGAAATTAACCCTTTTCCTTGAGTTATTTTGACTTTAGTAGATGATTAAAAGTATTAATTTCAAGAAGAGAATAATGGGATGATATAAAATAGAATTCTTAAGAGATTATTTAAGATTATTTTGAATTCACCCTATTTTCTTTCTAGAATTTATATTTTAGGTGGCATAACATTAAAGATGAAGAAATTTGTGATCCAATGGAGAAAATTTGAGTCAAAAAGGAGTTATATAAATTAAGTTATGAATTTCTGAATTTTATAAAAATTTCTAGATTTTATTTTGATTTTTCGGGTATTTTCTGGATTTAATTTCTTTAAAAAAGGGCAAAAAGGGTTTATTTAATCGCGCAGGACCTGCGAAGCTGACGTGGCGCGGTGCGAACACGTGGCGGGGCCACGCAAGCCTACGTGGACGCTTGTGTCGCACCTACGTGGCGTGAACAGTAACAGGCTGGCAGATGATGGGCCCACGGGTTAGTGGGCCTAGGTTAGAGTATTGGGGCATACTTGGCCCAATAGGACAACGCAACCCTTAAGGGAGTTATCCCTTTTATACCTGCATATCTCCACTAATCTTCTCCGTGTGGGACTATGTTCCCTTTAATTTTAAAGTGCAGGACACGTGGCAGCATGGAGAGAGTTGGATGCGATCGCGTCAACTAAGATGCATCAATCGCGTGAACCGGAGTCCACTAGATCTTCATCAACGCACGTGACAATTTCACAATCGTCGATTTCATTAATGAAATCAGACAGTTGTGATTAATCGGTTACTTGGTTAATCGTGGGGCGATACATGAACTCACCTGGACGCGTCGATCAAGATCAGACGAGTGAAAATGACAGAGACGAGGGATCGTGGCCCAGGAATTTCGTGCAATCTCTCTTCATGTTGATTGCTCGTCAACCGATCGAACGGCCCGTGATTTTCACGATGAATTTTCCTATAAATATCGATGTTCTTCCTTTGTAAAGCAACTCTTGATTGAATCGTGAAGAGATTAAGTGATTTTGGAGCATAATCTTGAGTTCTTCATGATCCCCCCACGTTCTAAACTCAATTGCGATCAAATTGAGGCGGGATTGATCACGAATCGTTGCAAGATTTGATCGAAATCTCCCCTTGAATGCCAAAAGTACGTCGAAGAAGAAATTGGGCAAAATACACTTCAATCAACGTAATTTGAAGCCTAATCTTTGCGTCAATCGGGTTAGTAGTTTTGATTCGATCATTCCTCTTGCAATAATTGTAATTAAGATTAGATTTAGATAGTCAATTTCATTTTAGAAATCGAATTGTTCTTCATTTTCGCCCAAATTAGATACGGATTTTTGCTGATAAGGGTCATGAGATATCGTGATTTTAAGTTTAATTTTTTGGATTTCTTGTTTCATCAGCTTTCCATAGATAGCTAAATCATAAAATTTTATCATCATTTGACCCTTTAATTTGACGTTTGACCATCTACTGTTCATTTTCAATCCGAATTTGGGCGTTGACTTGCGAGGGCAATTGCTCTTAAAATACAAGGTAAATTTTGACAATTTTGGTCTCTTTGAAATCCTTTGGTTGTTAGCTTTCTATGTGAATTTTAAGATTTGGATATCATTTGATTAGTCAATTTGATGATTTAAACCAAATTGTTCATTTCGGGATTTTTCTTATCTTTGATTTTCAATAAATCATAATAAATCCAATTCTTCTCGAAAAATCACGAATTATATATAAAAAATTTTCGTTTTGTATATAGTTTCTGAATATATAATTTTCTTAATATTTTACACTCGTTTTATTCTCTGATTTTACTGAAAGTCAACAGTTGGTTAAAGTCAACACTTTGACCTTGACTTTTGACATTTCTTCGTCAAATCAGTTTCTAAATTCTTAAAATATGTTATTTCTTATATTTATATCATTAACATTAATAAAATATCATTTTCACTTCTTAAAAACCTTAATTAAATCTAAGTTTGACCAAGTCAACTCTTCAATCAAAGTCAAATGCATTCTCTGTGGATCGACCCAATCTTTACACTACACTTGATTTCATATCTTTATTATTGTGAGCTCGGAATTATAAATTTTTTTTTGACCGACGGTTGTGTGTTTTCAACGGCTGCATAAATCGTTTCGTCACCCCTTCACTTAAGTGATGATTGATGATCGCGATTAAATCGCGCGATCTAATGCTCCACATAACGCCACGTCACATGTGCACATAATAACATAAAAATAGTCCCACGTGAAAAAAATGATGGGATTTAACGTGTATATAATGCATAAGTGATATAGAGAGAGCGTTATCCTGAAAAAAGAAGCTTAATCTCTCTTATCACATGCGCGCGCACACGCACACACGCACACACAAGACACGCGCATACACACGCGCGAACACATTTGTGTCGCCATGTGACATGTTCATACGCAGCTACGTGGCGATGCAATTTTTCATCCACGCCACGTCATCTGCCACATCAGCAAACGATATAAAATTTTTTATTCATTTTAATTCAAAATAAATTGAATTAACTTCATTAAAAATTTCAAAAATTCCAAAAAAATCCCTAAAATTTAGAAAATTCATATCTTTTATAATAAAACTCCAAATTAATCCAAATTTGTTTCATTAGATCAGAAATTAAATTTATCTATTATTCCAAAAATCAAAATTCAATAAATAACAAGATAATACATTTTTATTTCAAAAGTACACTCATTTCTTTTAGAATTTTAAACTTAGAAAAATAATGAGTGTATAAAAAGTGATTTCTCTTATTATTTAGCATTAAAACCTAATTATAATCTCAAATAAAAAATGAGGATGATCTAATCTTAATAAAATATTTCTCTTTAATTTATCATAATTATCCCTAAATTAGTGCATGTTGATATTATAACTGGTTTTCATAAAATGATAGATAAACACTCAAAAATATGATAACATGCATTAATAATTATGCATTAATAATTTACATTAATAATTTGCAATAATCATATATTTTGATGTATAATTTGCATGTTATCAATAGACTATCAAGGTAAATTACAATTCCAAATTAATAGCTTAAACACCAAATATGTGAAATATGTGAAATATGTGAGGTTTTAATTTTTATAATGTGAGAACAAGAAATCTAAGAAACAAAATATGAGAAATAAAGTTAGAGAAATAAAAAAACTGAGAAATAAAATCCAAGAAATACAATCTAAGAAGACTAATAACATAAACCCTAGTTCAATTGGCGATGAAGGCTAGTAAGAACAAGGTAAATAATAACTAAACACTTCAGACTCTAACAACGCAACAGATTCAATTTAGTTTATATATGTGTATATATATAACTTAAGCTTGATATGCGTATATATAGGTTAGAAATATTTGGTAGCGTGATTTCTAAAAAACTAGAACAAAGGAACTAGAAGTGAAGAAACAAAATATGAAAAATGAAATTCACCAAGAAATTTAGGACGAAACATAAATAAATAAACAAAATAGAACATAATGAAAATCGAGTAGTTATTTAGAAAAAATGAAGGAAAGAAAAGGATTCGAAATTCAATCCACTAGGTCTGGAAATCATGCTTAAAAATGAGATTTGAAATCCATTATAAACAAAAAACAAAACCAAATGACTATTTCAAACCAGGGCTCTTTGAGGTGATTTCGGTGGAGATCATTTCAAGATCTGATTTTACAACAAAGCGCCACAAGAGTTCATGAAACGATTTCATCGAGGTAGGAAAAGGATTGCCAATGAGAATGATCGCCAAAATCAGCAAGTGAACGAAGTCTCCAAGAACCAGATGATCGCCGAGTCAGAATGAGTTGATCGCTGGAGAAGACGAGCTGCTTTTGTCACAAGAGTATGAGAGGGGTAAGTCAAAAATTGTGTTTAGAGTTTTTCTAAGAGGAAACTAAGAGAGAGAGAGAGAGAGAGAGAGCTGTTGCAAGGTTATTTATTTTTTATTTCATTATTTTGTTTTGTTATTTTTCCTTTTTTTGTTTAAAATGGTACCTGAAAAAAAAACATAAATCATCATTAGAAGGGGATATGAGAAGTTAAGCCTAAAAAAATGAAATTAAAAAATTAAGTAAAATAGGATTAAAATTATAAATAAGACAAATGCAAAGTAAATAAGATACAAATTAAAGATGGGATTAAAATCATAAGATAGACATGGAGTTTAATATAAGTGATTATATAAATTTTATCTTGAGTGAGCTCAGATTTATAATTTGTTATTTAAAAGAACTAGAAAGCTAATTTAATTCGATTATGTCGAAAAAGGTTGGAAGGGATTATTCTAGGTGTTCAAGTTTCATCAGGGATTTGATGTTGACATGCATCCATTGCCTCAGCTATCGGTACCTGCAACAATAGAGATATACCTTCCTCAAATAATTTAGCTAAACTTGAAAATATTTCATAACCTCGATAAGATAGAGGATAAATTATCAAATTCATACTTAACTTACAACTTGAACTCTACACAAGACAAAGTAATTGTGGGAGTATATATGGATGACTTGAGCATCACGAGGACAAGTGAAGCCAAAGTGAAGGAGTTCAAGAAGAATATGATGAAGATTTTTGAGACGATAGACTTGGGTTTGTTATGTTCCTATTTGGGCATTGAAGTGCATCAAGGTCAATTCCAAAAAACTTTATCTCAAAAACCATATGCAGCACACATCTTGGAGAACTTCGAAATGGTTTATTACAATACAACCAATACTCCAATGGAATCTCAAATGAAGCTCAAGACAGAGGGAGGTGGGAGAAGCATGGATGCGACGTTGTATAGGAGCTTAATTCAAAGCTTGAGATATCTACTTCATACACGATCCGACATGACTTATTTGATAAGGATTTTGAGTAGATACGTGGTGAATCTTATCTCTAACCATTGGACAGCAGCTAAGAGGGTGTTAAGGTACCTCAAAGATACTATTATTTTTGGTCTAATATATGAGAAAAGAGTGAAGAATCTCAAGGTAATTAGCTATAGCGATAGTGACTTCACTGGTGATGTGGATGATAGAAAGAGCACTTTGGGATAAGTCTTCTTTCTAGGTGGTCTATCAATCACTTGGAACAGCTTGAAGAAAATTTGGTGGCCTTATCTTCATGTGAAGTTGAATATATAGCAATTACATTAGTCGTGTGTCAAGGCGTGTGGATTCCAAGGTTAGTGAAGGAGGTAATGCGGGTTGAGATTGAAGCAGTGAAGATTATGGTAGATAATCAATCAACCATCAAGCCAAGCAAGACTTCAGGTCATCACAACAGAACCAAGCACATTGATATATGCTATCATTTCATACAAGATTGTGTCAAAGATGGGAAAGTCATCATTGAACATGTGAAGATCGAAGACCAATTGGCAGACATTCTCACAAAAGGTTTGGGGAGAGTGAAATTTGTGGTTCTATGTGACAAAATTGGAGTGAAGAAGGCTTGGGATGAGATGAAAATTAAGGAGGAGAACGTTGGAAGTGGCTTTCCAACTTTGGGGATAGCAGGTGATAAAGGCATAAAAAGTATTTATAAACACCTAAGAATTGCTTTTATTTAGCTCAATTAACTTGTGAA
This sequence comes from Lemna minuta, assembly GCA_024174645.1. Taxonomy (NCBI): domain Eukaryota; kingdom Viridiplantae; phylum Streptophyta; class Magnoliopsida; order Alismatales; family Araceae; genus Lemna; species Lemna minuta. The sequence goes on along the minus strand of CM044111.1, from coordinate 1,061,771 downwards.
CATATCATCATATCTACTATGTCATGACTTAATAATTTTATGCCATCGGTACATCAAAAAGAACTTTTATTATTGATTTTTTTTGTCTCCTTGATTTCAGGAACCTACAAGCAAGAGAAGGGAACCAAGATCATCTAAAATAGGTGTGTAGAAGACTAATGGGTTGTCCAAGGCATTTCCATTAGAGCCCAGTGAAAGAAGAATCGGGTCTCTCTCCTCGCATGGGTTTAAAATAAAAAGGATAGAGAAAAGGAGGAGGCTTCATCTTCAGCTTCTTCCTCGGGCATTCTCTCTCTTAGGTTTTGTCATTTTAGAAAGGGGTAATAGTCTGGAAACCCCCAATGTTTGGGTTTTGTCCTCTTTTCACCCCGACGCTTCTATCGCGCAAAGCTGGCAGCGACATGGACGCCACGGCAGCAGCTGACCGGACGCGGAAGCCACGTCGCTGCCATGTCAGCACAGGGCAAAACAAAAAAAAGCCGAGAGAGAGAGAGAGATAGGTTCCGAAGAAAGTAGTCATGGCAGTAAGAAGAGTAGTTCTCAAACAGCGCTCTCCCGTTCTTGACTTTTCAACTTGCTTCTGTCACTAATTCCGATGCCGTAAACGCGATCACTCTGTTCTTGTAACAATGTTTGGGTCATGTGTTGTTTGGGATGAGCATACTACACATTGCATTTGCAGCAGATTCGCCTCAAATACATGAATTTTTGAATTTTAATTCTTTGGTGAAATATTAGAAAATTTGGATGAATTTCAGAAGTTTATCGATTCAAGACTGCTTTTTGTCAGATGGATCTGGAGTCACATATTGGGTGGCTCAATTATCATGATACCAAGCAGTTAAAGACAAAGAATATTTTCTGCGGCTTCAACAAATACGTGTGAGAAGGCTGGATTCGGCCTGGGCCATTTTGATTCAATTTTTTCGACAACTAAGTACTCTTTGTCCATACCCCACACGCAATTGACATCTGGGGAGAATTTCTAGCTCAACCTCAGTCATTTCTTTCTCCGTTGTTGCCTAGATTTGATTCTTTTGTTAAAAATGAGTAGCTGGCAGCTGTTTAAAATTGTCTATGATATTTGTCTTGATAATATTGTATTATGCGTGACTTGCATTATATCAGATTTGCAAGGACATCATTCAGAGCTAAATTCTTGAAACGTGGGTAGATGGTTGCAAGAAAGGAGTTGTAGTGGGTTCCAGGATCGAGTAAACTAAGGGTCAGATCTATTTCTTTGATTGGATGTCCACTTGCCATGCATTCATTGTTACAAGAACAGAGTGATCGCGTTGAACGTTGATCGCGTTGAAGCACGAAGAGAATGACGATCGATGAACTTCCAAAATGAAAGAACAACTCAAATACTCAAAACATAAACAACGATTTCATAGATCAAGATGTAAGAGAATAGACAGAGAAATACAACGATAGACTCCCCTAATTTTATAGGGGTCATAATCCGAAAAAGAGGGAAACTCCTAAAGACACGTTCAATAGAATGAAAGTAAAATCGTGGCCGTTAATGGCGTTCCATCCCGCTAATTGAGCTTCGCCGGAAACGGCGACATAACGACGTGGTCGTGACGTTCATCTTCAGAAGATCTAATACTATGAATCTATGTTTCCAAAGATGATGGGACTTTCTCGCCAAAATCTTCAGCAGTTCTTTTTCACACTACGATGGGTAGGTGTGATGTATAGAATTATGGATGTCATCAGTGAGAAATTGATTTGATAGTTCATACTCTTTATGTCTGGTCTTCATTCTGCGAAACTTTTCCTTCGTCATTCATTGATCAAATGTTTGATTTGTGAGCTCTTGAGTAACATGGTTTCTCGGGGTTACGCCGCTGACAATCGGTCCACATGTGAGTGACTTGTTTCATTTCTTTAGACCTTTCGGTTCTCTGGGTTGAATCAGCTCCACGGTCGGTCTAAAGTCACTGACGTGCAAATCCTCAATCCGAACGCCTATATTGAGTCTTCTTCGTGCTCCGAGGGAGAACCAAAAGAAATTGAGTGCCGGCAGACAGGCGGAGCAGGAAAATGGTGCGGGCGGAGGCTACAGAGCCGTGCAGACTTGAGGGAGAAAGATAGAGAAGGCGGGAAAGATGGCAGTGGATAGAATGCAACGAAGTGGTTGCGACGAGGATGGCAGTGGAAGAATGCTTGAAGGAGAAACATATAACGAAGTGGTTGCCACGGCCACACCCTCTCGGCGAGTAAAAGCGGCTTGGGCCGTGCCATTTCTGCGGCGCGTACGCAGTTTTAAGAGCCCTATTCACGAAACCCCCAATCGAGCTGTCAACGTCCAAGGGAGCAAGCATAAGCAAATGGGGTAATAGTCTAGAAACCCCCAATGTTTGGGGTTTGTCTTCTTTTCACCCCAACGTTTCGAAACAACCGCCTCCACCCCAATGTTTGGGGTTTTGTCTTCTTTTCACCCCGAGGCTTCTATCGCGCAGAGCTGGCAGCGGCGTGGACGCCACGGCAGCAGCTCATCGGACGCGGAAGCCACGTCGCTGCCATGTCAGCACAGGGAGAGCCGCCGCCTTCATCAGTTCCCCGCTCTTCCAGGGCAGCCATTGCCGCTGCCGACCCGATCCTACCCGGCCTCAACCCTCCACGGTGGAGCCTTCCAGTTCCAATACTCCCATTTCCACCTCTCCACGCCCGTTCCTCAGCTTCCGGCTTTCCCCGGCTTCCCGCCTATCCCTTTCTTCAAGCCATGAAAGATGGGCCAGCTAGGAGCAAGATAACGATTGTTGACTTCGGCGCGATTTTGACCTCGTGCGAGGCAGATCTAGGAAGTGCGACTTCATCTTCGATTCATCTTTTTTTCTCGTTCCATCAAAACATTGTGAGCATTCATAGCAGACTCAAAGAATTCAGGAGTCGTTTATTTAAAAGATGAATGTATAGACATGATTTTCTAGTGATTTAGCAAAGTTTTATAGTGGATCATCGCATCAATAATTTTCATAACTAAATATGTCGATTTCTTGGACTGGTGGAGAGTATGATATTCCTCATAATTCCTAGAAAAAAATTATTAAATATCAGAATGAAAATCATGCGCATGCTTGCGACCCATGTAATATTCTCTCTTCAAAAGCATATTCTTAAGAGGATTCAAGCTGACAACCAACCTTCAATCATGCTTGAGGCCGACCAGATGCGAGACCCATGTCTACATACACTTGAACTTGATAAAATACAAGGAGAACGGCGAGATGGTTACCGCTGGATCGTATTTCTTGGAAGAGAATCAGAATCTATGAAGAATAACGTCGACATATGGTTCAGTATTTCTATGTCGTTCATCGGAATATCATAAATGATTGCCATTTGAGATCGTAAGTGCGGCAGATTTGATGTATCGGGATCGATCATCTTGGCGCCCGATCCAATGATCTCATCTCTCTGCGTCAAGTCACCCTATCATGCAGCAATGAACTTCCATCGTCAGGAGGACGTCGATGGCTACCACGCGGCTCCCGCAGCGCTTTTTGGTCCACCGAATCTGGAGCGCTCTCGATCGACAATGAAGCACAGTGCGCTGAGCTATTCCCGTCTTTCTCTCTGTCTCTGTCTCTCTCTCTCTCTCTCACTCTCTCTCTATTTTCTATTTCCTCTCGCCACTTTGTCTCATCGACGAGTCGTTAGGCTTTACGGAGTTCGAATAAAAATTCATTTCTTTTTGCCGAAGCTGACAGGGCTTGCATCGGTGAGCTGTTGATCTGATGTAAGCTTTTTAGAGTGAAGGGCTTCAGATTGGGCTCAGATTGGTCCGCTTTCATTATACTATTTTACGAAGAAAGGAGAAACAATAGCCCTTATTTTGGCTTGAAATGGCGTGATAATGAAGAATAGTAGCGATGGTTTTGCAGGGGATGTGGACATCGTCGCCTCATCGCCTCCTTTCCTCCGGAGAGCTGTTAAGTGCCGCAGCGGAAGACAGTTCGGGGGAAAGAGGAAAAAGATGGGGAAGGCAAAGAGGGTGACGGACCCCACGGACGATAAGGCCAAGGCCCGGTTACTCAGCGACAAGCGCGGTCAGCGGATGCGTCTGCAGCGGCAAGCCGGACTCGGCTGGATTCGTCCACGGTACCTTCTTCTCCAACTACGATGAGCGACGCCGGAGGCTGCGGAGAGAGACGAAGAGAAAAACTTGGAGGTCTCGGATGCCGATGAAGGTTGCGCGCACTTGTCTTCTAATGTGGCTGCCATGGTCCGCGATCTGGTGAAGCCGGCTGCCGAAGATCCCTTTCATGTAACGCTGGCAGCGCACGCGACGGAGGCCGCGGACGACGAGCGAGCGTTGCAGCCCGACCGGGGCGTTCAGAAGAGCGGTGATGAGTTCCCTAAGGGACTCCGGGTTCAACGCCCGGAGTCTGCAAGGCGAGGTGGGAGAGCCACGGGGGAGTCACGGGGCGGGAGCTACGAGTACATCGACGTGGTTGTCGAAGATGCCCACAACAATCCGCGGAGGTATGTGGTGGACGTGGACTTCAGAGGGAGTTCGAGATCGCACGGCCGACGGCGAGTACGAGAGGGTGGCAGCGCAGCTGCAGGGAGTGTACGTGGGCAAAACGGAGGAGCTGAGGCGGCCCGAGATTTTTGTTTTGCCTTGTGGTGAGCTGGCAGCGACGTGGCTTCCGTGTCCGGTGAGCTGCTGCCGTGGCGTCCATGTCGCTGCCAGCTCTGCGCGATAGAAGCCTCGGGGTGAAAAGAAGACAAAACCCCAAACATTGGGGTGGAGGCGGCTGTTTCGAAACGTTGGGGTGAAAAGAAGACAAACCCCAAACATTGGGGGTTTCTAGACTATTACCCCTAAGCAAATTTCTCTGCCTGATAAACTTCTGTTTATGTCAGCGTCTCAACAAATTCTCATTTGTCTGCTTTGACACTCATATGCTTCTTTTCATTATTCCTTGTCTCCTTGGACACTCATCTTCATCTTTTACTACCATCAGTCATCTCCACGGACACTTATCTCCTGGTTTAGTACTATCAGTTGTCTCTGTCCTCTACTTTGCCGGTAAACTCACGCAATGGTAGAATACTACCATCGCCAGAATACGCCGGTATACTACCGTTGTCCCTGAATCTTAGATATCCCCTGCACTGCCGCTTGCTACTTGCCATGCAGGGTTTTGGCCGCGATGATACTTTGAAGGACAATGGCAAGATCGAGATTATATGTTAAGTCAACCAGATCTTGTACTCGTGCGTTTACGGCATTGGAATTAATGACAGAAGCAAGTTGAAAAGTCAAGAACGGGAGAGCGCTGTTCGAGAACTACTCTTCTTACCGCCGCCATGACTACTTTCTTCGGAACCTATCTCTCTCTCCGGGCTTTTTTTTGTTTTGCCCTGTGCTGACATGGCAGCGACGTGGCTTCCGCGTCCGGTCAGCTGCTGCCGTGGCATCCACGTCGCTGCCAGCTCTGCGCGATAGAAGCGTCGGGGTGAAAAGAGGACAAAACCCAAACATTGGGGTGGAGGCGGCTGTTTCGAAACATTGGGGTGAAAAGAGGACAAAACCCAGACTATTACCCCTTTTAGAAATTCTGGTCGCCGGCGTTTTTCTGTCGAGAGGATGTAGTGGAACAGTTTATTCTTTTCATGTTGAATCTAGTTCTTCTCCATCTCTACAGCGTCGTCTCCGTGCTCTTTCCTTTCTCTTTTTCTTATCTTCTCTTACGCACTCATTTCTCAGTCGATCTCCTTCTTCTTCTCTCCGCGGTGCTGTTTTCTTTTCTCACTTTACAGCCACTCAGATCTTCCCTTTTCCTCTCCCTTGTTCTGCATCTATCATTTTCTCCTCTCTGTTACTCTTTCGAAAACTCCTCTCCCCCTCGTTCCGTCTATATTTGTGTTGCTCTCGCCATCACTCGTGTCATCTCCCTTTCGCCACATTCCAATTTTTTTCCCTCAACGTCCTTCTTATCTAAATCACGCTTCTCTTTGTCTTACGC